>CM021100.1:526857518-527019164 GCA_007115665.2 Sequoiadendron giganteum | reverse complement strand
CCCCCTCTCCCTCTCCCTCTCTCTCTCTCTCTCTCTCTCTCTCTCCCTCTCTCCCTCTCCCTCTCCCACTCTCCCTCTCCCTCTCTCCCTCTCACTCTCACTCTACCACTCTCCCTTCCTTTATCTCCATCTCCCTCTCTCCCTCTCTCCCTCTCTACCTCTCTCCCCCTCTCCCTCTCTCCCTCTCCCACTCTCCCTCTCCCTCTCACTCTCTCTCTCTCCTACTCTCCCTCTCCCTCTCCTCTCCCTCTCCTCTCCCTCTTCCTCTCCCTCTCTCCCTATCCCTCCCTCTCCCCTCTCCTCTCACTATCCCACTCTCCTCTCCTCTCCCTCTCTCTATCTCCTCTCCCTCTCCTCCTCCCTCTCCTTTATCAGTCTCCCTCTCCTATCTCCCTCCTCTCCTCCCTTTGTTTCTCTCTCCATATCTCTCCCTCTCCTCTCCCTCTCTCTCTCTTTCTCTCTCTCCCTCACTCTCCTCCCACTCTCCCTATCTCCTCCTCTCCTCCTCTTCTCCTCTCCCTCCCTGCCTCCTCTCCTTTCCCCTCTCCTCTCTCCCTCTCCCTCTCCCACCTCTCCTCTCCTCCCTCTCCCTCTCCTTCTCACTCTCCCTCTCTCCCTCTCCCTCTCCCTCTCTCCCTCTCCCTCTCGCCCTCTCTCCTCCTCTCTCTCTCCCTCTCTCTCTCTCCCTCTCCCTCTCTCTCTCCCTCTCCCTTTGGTCTATGTGTTTACAAATCAGATATCCGATTTGTGAAACTTCATTGTGCAGAGGTGAAATCTTACCATTGCAGGACATGTTTTACAAATCGGATATCTGATTATATTGGATATTGGATTTGTGGGCCATAGAAAAACCCCATGTGGGTCATTTTTGTGCATTCCAATGGGCCCTGCATTCTATTTGCAACACTTTGCAGGCGACAAACATGCGGTTTCAGATAGGAAGAGACAAAGATAAAAAAAATCGAGCATGTTGTACTCAAATTTGTCATAGGTAATGATATTTTAGCATCTTTATTTGGTATAATGGGGAGCAGCAATCGTCGAAAGAAAAAACATAAGAGAAAGCTGACAAAGGAACAAATTGAAGGATATAGACAAAGAGATAGAGAAGGTTATAGGAAGAAAAGACAAGGTATGTTAAATATTGCTTAACCTAAGCCCTATGGTCTTTCAAGTGAAGAGGAAATTGAATATGTTCAAGGTGAAAATGTAGAACATGATATTGAAATTGGGAATGAAAATGTTCAAATTGATATTGAAAATTTTCAAGGTGAAAATGTTGGAATTGAAGATGTTGAACATGATGTTGAAATTGGGAATGAAAATATTGAAATTGATAATGAAAATGTTGGAATTGAAGATGTTGAACATGATATTGAAATTGGGAATGAAAATATTGAAATTGATAATGAAAATGTTGGAATTGAAGATGTTGAACATGATATTAAAAGTGGGAATGAAATTGTTCAAATTCATATTGAAAATGTTCAAGGTGAAAATGTTGCAAATGAAGATGTTGAACATAATATTGAAGCAAGTGTAAATTATGTTTCATCAAATTACATGAGAAATGAAGAACCTTGTGTGGAAGAAATACCTATTCCAAATTCAAGACCTTCAAGGACCCCTAAATGGTTAGTTGAAATTGATGATAACATTATAAACAATTTTGAAGGCAAGAGGTCAACACTAACTATACGGTTGTGGGATAGAATACTTTTCAACCAATATTTTAGCGATAAGACATTGACCAAGCAATGCCAAATTTTTGTACAATTGCTAAAGATGCAAAAGATGAGACCTTTGCTAGCCAAATTGAAGATTCGTCTAAAATAGAGGACCCAAAAAAATTCAATTATTGTCAAAAATAACAAGGAAAAAGATAAGAGAGCTGCTCGGAGAGTCATTACCACCACCCTAGTAAGCCATCAATTGAGAAAGGCTCGCTATATGAGACAAACTTGTATTGATTTTGACTTAAATCGTAAAACTTTGGATAGAGCACTTGCAAGAAGAGAAGGAATAGATGATCCTCTTCAAAATGATACATGGGCTTCTTTCAGAAGGCTTACACGTGTTGATAAGAAGCTAACCAATAATGTAAAGCAGGCAATTCAACAATTTTGGCATGATAACTCTAGAGTATCACCCAATGCAAAGGATGTTTTAAAGTTAAGAATTGGCAGTCGAGACCATACACCGCATCCTAAACATTTCTTGGAATCAAGCCAAACAATGTTGTTTGACAAATTTATTCAAACACATCCAAATATGGAAATCTCGCAAAGAAATTTTGAAGGTTTGAAGCCATTCTATTGTGTGCCTCTTAAGATTCGTAATACTTGTTGTTGCAAATACCATGTGGAGTTTTCAATGTACCATGAACTATTATACTATACCCGTTCTACTTTGCATACTAATGAAATATTGCAGGAGTGTGGTGCAATGCATCTTCCGAAATCATCAAGGGACTTGCTAGATCTATTTTTATGTTCTAGGGATGATGGTTCCTTTTTCTATAGAAATGATTGTTTAAATGCAAAGTGCACACAATGTGGTGGCTTGTCAAAGTTTGTTCAATGTTTTCATGAGGGTTCGGAACATGAATTTGGAAAGTATCTTGTTGAGAAAAAGAGATATGAGATAGTCAAATATAGTTTGCAGAGTGGAGGTGAAGGTTCTAGATGCGAGTTGGTTACAAAAGAATGCAATGTTGTTGATTTTATTTCAGATTTTAAGGACAATATTTTCTACAAATATGCAAGGCATAGTCATAGGTCTCAGTGGTTGGATCAACAATTCAGGATATGTAAGGACTCTTTTCCGATTGGCACTATTATATTAGTGGTTGATTTTGCAAAAAAACTACACATTGCAACCACAAAACGAGGTACAATCTCAGTATTACAATTCCATTCAGATTGTTATTTTTGTCCACATAACGTTTAGACATGCACCTAATAGTACAGAGGAGGATCGAAAGATAATCAAAGAGTACCATTTTTATATGAGTGATGATAGATCTAACTCGTCTGAGTATGTCCAACATTATTTTGAGATTTTTTTTGAGTTCTCGTAGGAGCATGATATAGCACTAGGCCGACATCTCATTTGGTCAGATAACAGTACAGGTCAATTCAAGAATGCTCGTATGTTTTATTGGTTGAGTAGAATGCATGTAGAGAGGGGTGTACCTAATATTTGAAGTTTTTTTGAAGTTGGGCATGGGAAAGGGGAGCATGATGGAGTAGGTGCATGTGTAAAGAGAGATCTAGTTAAGGAGCAATTGAATATTTCAGGAGAAAAATTTAGTGATGCATGTTCTATTGTTGATTGGTGTAGTTCAACATTGCCACAGGGAGGGACAATTGATTCAATAGTGCACAAATTATTTTGGTTGGTTGAGAAGGGTACAACGGGAAGCAGATTGGATTGTCATACAATCAAAGATTCTTCAAAGATGCATTCATTTTGAAGCTCAGATGCAAGCACGTGGACCATTTGGACATGACAGTTGGCTTGTTTTTGTCAGAGTTGTATTCAGTGCGAATGGGATCAATGCGAGTCAAGTGAGTGGGTGGATACATGGGTTCCATAGTATCTAACTCTATTATCTCAAACTATATCCATGAAAAATTAAGCAATGGAAAGTTCACTTGATTATGATCGGCTTTCAGATCTACTACATCCAGGACATATTTTTGCAATTGTTGTACCGTAGGGGAATGAAGAGAGATCAGAATATTGGTTGGCTCGATGTGTGCAAGTAAAGCACAAGCTAACACAATCGATGGAAGGTGATGATGGGTTCGTGTATCCTACAAGTTCAGTTGTGGTTGAAAGAACTTGGTTGTGAACATACATGATTAGAAAGAGTGGCATACCTGCATTTGAAGACTATGAGAAACACAAAACCATTCGCATGTATTCACACCTTGCTATAGCAACAAATGTTAATTTGTTGAAGCATCATGCCAAACCAAAGACAAAACAACTATGGACACTTAGTAATGTTAATCATGAAGCAATATTGGATAATGTTAAGCAAAGAGATGACCCTTCAAGCACACTTGAATAGCATATTCAAGAATGGAAAGTACAATGCTTAAGCCTCTTTTTTATTATGACAATATAGATATATCATTTGACAAATTTTGCAATATTCTTGGCACGATTGATCATGGACCTACTACAACAATAGCCAACTCTGATCCTTTCAAAGAGGTATGTGACATATTACAATAATATAGATTGTTTATTCAAAGCATCTTTTATAGTTTGCATTACCAATTCATCATCATTTAGGTTGTTTAGATTAATATAGATTTGTTAGTCTAGGCATATTTTTTTTGTTACAATATAGATTTATCATTTGAAATTTTTTGCGATATTCTTGGCACGATTGATCATGGACCTACTACAACAATAGGAAACTCTGATCCTTTTAGAGAGGTATGTGAAAAATTACAATAATATCGATTGGTTATTCTAAGCATATTTTCTATTGTATGTAGTTTAACTGCTACCTTGATGGTTTTTATAGGTGCTTGTCACTCCGAAACGCCAACATACTACTCTTGTGGAAGACTATGCCTTGAATGCCTCGAATAGGAAAATTTTGTAAAAATTGAATTTTCAAATGTGAAACAATGTAAAAAGGTCATAACTGTGTATAGGCATAATCTATATCTAGTGATGTTTTTCTAAATACGGTTCAAATGTCTACCATTGTATAAAGGGTATGTTTGAAATGTAAAAATATTTTTGTAGTTAATCGAGCTATAACAGAAGGTTTTATTCCTGGTTCTTTCCTATCGGTATGCTCCTTTGAACAAGGTTTTGTAATATCTCCTATTTATATATAACAAATTACAGTGGCTTGCCACTTTTTCAAAAAACAAAAGAGTAAAAGGCTCATTGTGAATTTCATTTTCCATGTAGTTGATTCAAGTTGATTGGGTAAGAGTTTTCTGATGCAAGAGCTAGGACTTGCAAAATCTTGATCCAAGCTTAAATATTTCTGCCCCCACATTTCATTGACATTAGCACTTTGGACTCTTAAGGGAAAACGTCACTCCAATGTAGCTTAGAGCGACACGACGTATTTGGGTGCAAAAGAGAACCATACCTAGTATAAACTAACGTACCCATCTGGACGTATTGGAACAATCTATTGGGTCATACAAGTTCAAGAATGAAAGTTGCACCACTTTGCAACTTTACACTACTTGCATCTGGCAACTTTTCCCTCAATTGAAAACTCATCACCACGGGAAAATGCCTTCGAGATAGAAAAAACCAAGAGAGGTTATTGTAGATGGTCTCAACATGATCCATATCCTTAGACAAAGAGTTTGTAAGCATCAGAGTTTCCAAAAAATAGTCTGTCAAAGTTTGCTACCTTTTAGCACTTTGGATTCTTAAGGGAAAACGCCACTCCAATGCATCTCAGAGCGATTCAGCATATTTGGGTGCAAGAGAGAACCATACCTAGCGTAAACATAAACATATAGATATGTTGGAATAGTCCATTGGGTCGTACGAGTTCGAGAATGAAAGTTGCACCACTTTGCAACTTTGCACTGCTTGCATTTGACAACTTTTCCCTCAACTAAAAACTCATGACCACAGAAAAACACCTTCGAGATAGAAAAATTGAGAGATTTTATTGTAGATGGTCTCAACATAATCCCATATCCTCAGACAAGGACTCTGTAAGGATTACGGTTTTCGAGAAATAGTTTGTCAAAGTTTGTTGCCTTTTAGCACTTTGGACTCTTAAGGGAAAACACCGCTCCAATGCAGCTCAGAGCGATTCGGTAGATTTGGGTTCAAGAGAGAACCATACCTAGCGTAAACATACCCATCCGGACATGTTGGAATAGTCCGTTGGGTTGTACGAGTTCGAGAATGAAAGTTGCACCACTTTGCAACTTTACATTGCATGCATTTGGCAACTTTTCCCTCAACTGAAAACACATCACCACGGGAAAACGCCTTTGAGATAGAAAAAACTGAGAGATCTTATTGTAGATGGTCTCAACACGATCCCATATCCTTAGACAAAGAGTCTATAAGAATCACGGTTTCTGAGAAATAGTCCGTCAATGTTTGCTGCCTCTTAGCACTTTGGACTCTTAAGGGAAAACGTCGCTCCAATGCAGCTCATAGCGATTTGGCATATTTGGGTGAAAGAGATAACCATACCTAGTGCAAACGTACCCATCCAGATGTGTTGGAACAGTCCGTTGGGTCGTACGAGTTTGAGAATGAAAGTTGCACCACTTTGCAACTTTACTGTGCTTGCATTTGACAACTTTTCCCTCAACTGAAAAATCATCACCACAGGAAAATGCGTTCGAGATAAAAAAATCCGAGAGAGCTTATTGTAGATGGTATCAACACAATCCCATATCTTCAGATGAAGATTCTTTAAACATCACAGTTTCAAAGAAATAGTCCATCAAAGTTTGCTGCCTTTTAGAACTTTGGACTCTTAAGGGAAAATGCCGCTCCAATGCAGCTCAGAGCGATTCGTCGTATTTGGGTGCTAGAGAGAACCATACCTAGTGTAAAAATACCCATCCATACATTTTGGAATAGTCTATTGGGTCGTACGATTTTGAGAATGAAAGTTGCATCACTTTGCAACTTTACACTACTTGCATCTGGCAACTTTTCCCTCAACTGAAAACTCATCACCACGGGAAAACACCTTCTAGATAGCAAAAACCGAGAGAGGTTATTGTGGATGGTATCAACACGATGCCATATCCTCAGATGGAGAGTTTGTAAGCATCACAGTTTCTAATAAATAGTCCATTAAAGTTTTCTGCCTTTAAGAACTTTGGACTCTTAAGGGAAAACGTCGCTCCAATGCAGCTCAGAGTGATTCGGCATATTTGGGTGCAAGAGAGAACCATACCTAGCATAAACATACCCATCCAGATGTGTTAGATTAGTTTGTTGGGTCGTACAAGTTCGAGAATGAAAGTTGCACCGCTTTGCAATTTTACATTGCTTGCATCTGGCAACTTTTCCCTCAACTAAAAACTCATCACCATGGAAAAATGCCTTCAAGATAGCAAAAACCGAGAGGGGTTATTGTAGATGGTATCAAAATGATACCACATCCTCAGATGAAGAGTCTATAAGCATCACGGTTTCTGAGAAATAGTCCGTCAAAGTTTGCTGGCTTTTAGCACTTTGGACTCTTAAGGGAAAACGCCGCTCCAATGCAACTCAGAGCGATTCAGAATATTTGGGTGCAAGAGAGAACCATACCTAGCGTACACGTACCCATATAGACATGTTGGAATAGTCCGTTGGGTCATACGATTTCGAGAATTAAAGTTGCACCACTTTGCAACTTTACACCTCTATAGAGATTTAGGGATGTCCTCTTCGGATCGCTTTATTCTAAATAGGTTTACGGAGCTACCAATGTTAAATCCAAGTTGACTGACTTTGAGCAAATTGTATCCCAGTAAACACGATAGAGGTCCCAATTCATCTTGAATGCAGGAGCACCATCTGACCCTTTATCTCTATTCCTCTTGAAGAGTCTTTTCTTTCCTCCTTTTCCTTCCTTCTTCGAGGATTGAGCAGAAAGAACATGAATGTCTTCATTTGTAGGGCTTTTTCCAATACCTCTCACAACCAATCTTGACTCCTCTTGAATACAGTCAGCCCTCAACTGATCAAGCTTGGGAAGTTTCGATCTCACTCCGATTCCTTGAATGTAAGACTCCCAAGATGAAGGAAGACCATTAAGAGCCAAGATGGTAAAATCTTTGTCATCAACAATATGACCATTTCTCTCATTGTATTCAACTTAGAGATCAGATAATACAACTAAAAGCACTCAAAAAATGAAAAACATAAGACAATAAACACAACAAGAAATTTGCTTACAACTCAGGCCCAGCTCATGGCTGAATTTGATACAATGAATAATAGCACCTATTGTAGATGCAAAGATACAATCGAATATGCTTCTCCTTGAAATTGGCCTACTGCTGCAAGATGAAGAGCTGCTATTCAAGTGCAAAATTTTTCTTGGATTGCAAATTATGCTGAATGAACTTGATTGAGGAAATGAACAAACATCACCTCGTATTTATACAAAATAAGGTGACTCTTCAAGGAGGTCGGCCTCTCTTGAGAATAATAAATTACAAAATAATATCAAGGAAGGTCAGCCTCATCCATTTAAATAAAATGAGTATAAATTAAATATCCGTAGGCTATCATTTAATTTATTTCAACTTAATGTGATCGCTATCATGTATGAAAAATGTGGTAGCATAGACAAGGCAGTGGACTATTTCAAAAAAAGATTCAAAGAAATGTGGTCTCATAGAATTCAATGACAAACAAATGAAATTGACAACTGCTCATAGTTTTTAGCTATGCAATGTGAAGCAATTGCATAACTGCTTAGGTTGACTTTGTAAGAACTATATTGTAATTGAAAAATTTTCATCTATGAACATCTAGTTGTTAGTTATGCAATGCGAACTAATGATTTGAGTTTGAAAGATGTGTAATGCAATGTAATCAATGATATAAATATAAACTACATAATATATCCATTCATTTTTAAGCTATTGTACATTGATATTTAACCATTGCTCAAGATAAATTTTTCAAAGATTTTAATCATGCACATGAGGAACAAATTAAATTTCGATTGTCAACTTCTATATATCAAATTAAAAAATAATCAAGTGTATGTCCATATACAAAAATGGCATTGACGCCAACTCAAACAAATTTTTACAAAATGTGGCATATGCCATCTCAATATGTATTCAAAATTTACATGCCAAAATGTCTATCTCATCCTAAACTACTCCCGGGTCATCAAAATGGAGCCTCTTTGAAGCACTCTTTTGCTCTAAAGGTAGTTGCACAAGAAAAATTCAAACCACAATTGAGATTAGTTATACTATATAATTTAAAATTGAATAATTAATGTCAAAATCAATATACATTGAATTTTAATTGAACTCTAAAATTGAAATATTGATTACCTGAAATATACGTCTCTTCAAAGGGTAAGGAGTCCTAGAATATACCAAATCAACTTTTGAAATGCCAATCTATATATGTGAACAAAAACATAAAATTGATCCAAGTTAGCATACAATTATTGGTAATAGGAACTTATTTACCAAACATAAAATAAAATAAGCACATCCCTCTTTAGGTTGATCTTTTTCTTTATCTCCTTCAGGTGTTTCGACACCTCATCCTTGAGGTGTTTCAACACCTACTCTTTGAGGTGTTCCGATAACTACTCCTTTAGGTAGTGTGTCCCTTGTCATCATATCTGTATAGCTCATAATTGCCTATACATAAAATTGACAAGTACATATGAAACTACCAATCTATTTCGACGTATGTATAATCAATATAAGATCATAAAAATCTTAATTCAATCCAATTTCTGCTCAATTACCTTCCCCTTATCTAGATTTGCACCTCCATTATCTAGACGATGTTGCACATCACTCGCACTAGGTATTTCCTACAGGAGGAAAACAAGATAAACATATAAGTTATTATATAATTTCATTAATGACAATTCAAATGACAAGAAAGTATATAATATAAAATGTAAATGAGTGAGTGCGAAAATATATATTGCATGTGTGTCCAAGCCAAATGAAATGGCCCTAAGGGTGATATCAGTCACTCATGTGAGATCCTCCTCAGACATCAACTGTTAAATAGACCATGTAAATAAATATTAGTACTTGATACTATCTCTTATTAATATTCATTTAAAAACAAATGCAAGTTATGAAATTACAACTTAAATCTTACCTGTGTCACTATTCTAGCATCTCCCTCTCTAGCAAGAGAGGACTTTGTAGGTTGAACGCCACTCCCCTATGGCTGATCTATAATGTCCACATCATGGAGGTCATAATCAAAAGTATCCAAGGGATGCTCAACGGGCTGTACAAGAGGACCCAAGCATATTTGGCGGCACATAGTGCAAGTATGTGGCACACAAATATGTGGAGCTGAGGAGGATGATGCAACAACACTCAAGCCTTCAACAACATCACCAAAATGTGGTTGAGCTACTGTAGAAGCATGCGAAACCAAATGACCACTCAAATAATGAATAGCCTAAATAGTCTATGTGGATGCATCCTGGATAATCTCTGGTTGATATATTAGAGGTAGCAGAGGAAGGGGAACATTTGGGCGTGAGACTACTCTAACTACCCCTGGTCTATCCTGGGGCATACCTCCACCAATGCCTTGGAAGGGTTTAATGTCAAAGTAATTGACACGATGCCCTAACCCAAACTCAACATATAATTTTTTAATAAAGTAAAATGGTATGTCGGAATTATTGTTCGATGGTTTATCAAAAATCATACACCAACGATCCCAAAAGTTAGCTACAATGTCCCTATGCATGCACCATTTTATGGAAAGTTTTGTTTTATTAACATTCACTGGCAAACTAGTGTGGGGGTCAATGAATAAAGAGGCTATTTGGGCTTTGGTTATTTGGAGATCTTTCACATCATCATAAGACAATCCACATCAATAATATTCCCTCATGTCTTCTTGCCATGAATAAAAGGAATTATGTTGGGTGGAGAGGGTTTCTATATTTTTAATTATTTCCTTCAATGTGTTTGTCATATCTCTCAATCGAGTCATTGTCTGATAAACTTCACAAATGCCCCTCAATTGCCCCAATTTTTCACCAATTAAGTCTTCAATTTGTGGCTGCGAAGGTGGTGGAGCATTTGGTGGTGGAGTGTTTGGAATTTGTGGATTTTCATTCACAGCCATAATACCTCATTAAAGTTAAAAACTAATTAAACTAATTGAATTTACACAATATAAATGAAATTATTGTAAAAAAACCCTAGTTTATAATAAAAATCCCAAAAAAACCATACTTTTACACAAAAATCAATAACAAACTCTTATTTTTGATAAAAATACATCAACAACACTAATTTTTAATCAAGATCCATTTCAAAACATTAATTTTTAATAAAAAATCAATCTAAACTCTAGTTTTTTTAAAAAATCAATAGAAAACCCTATTTTTGAGAAAAATTTAATAAAACCTACTTAAAATTAAGAGAATATACTTGAGAAATTGATTACAAGATTGAAAAAACCAGATACATACCTTTGAAATTAGATATCTGATCAAAGCAGATATCTGATTTGGGTTTTTCCTTTTGCGCCCGCGTCAAACTGTGAGAAATGAAGTTAAACAGTCAGTTATTTTTTTATATATAGTTTCTAGAAATCGGATATCCAATTTGTGGAAACAAGGTTTGGTTTTTGGTTCATGTAAATGTACTGACACCTAAAACTAGAAAAGTCAACTCGGTATTTCCGCATTTTTGAGCTGATCCAAAATGTGATTTTTTCTCATTGCCACTTTTTGGCCCATTATGATCCTGCACATACCGAAATATATGTCTTCAAGTGGATGTGAGGAAAATATATGTGAAAATTAATTGTAATGAATGTGTCACAAATATATGAAATGCTAAACGTGTCATAGATATGTGTGTGTGTGTGTGTGTGTCTATAACCCAAACCCTAGTTCTTTGCATAATCCTAACCATAATGTAAACACTAAGCCTAACCATTATTTGAACTATAACATTAACACCAATCCTAATCTTGAACTTAAACCTACCATAACTATTATTCTAGCATTCTATCATAATCATAATAATAATCCCCATCCTACCCATTTTCTCACCCTAACCATAATTCTTACCCTAACTCGAACATTAATGTAAACCCTAAACATAATCCTAACCGTAGAACAAAATTCTAACCCTAACCATAAACCTAATGCTAAACCCTAACTATAACTATAACTATAACCCTAACCATAAGCCATAACCCTAACCCTAACCATAATCATAAACCTACATGCTAAACCCTAATCCTTAATAGTTAACCCTTAATATAATGCTAACCCTGACCATGATATAAACTTTAACCCTAATGCTAACCCTAATTGTGATATAAATTGTAACCCTAAATTTTAACCTGAATCATAATCCTAATTATATTAATTTATTCAATGTATAACACTAAACCTTAACACTAAACCCTAATCCTAAATGCTAACTCTAATAATAACCTCAAATATATTATTTTATTCAATGTGTTACACATGTTGCAACTAATACTAGCTTATCTATCTTAATATATTAAAATATATATATATATATATATATATATATATATATATATATATTATACAACAAGAGATATCATTATCTAGGCATATTTTTTAAATTCAAAAAAGAAAAAAAATATGTCAAGATGATGATATATATATATATATATATATCTTAATATATTAAGATAGATAAGTTAGTTTTGTATGACAATTTGAAATTTTGTGGATAGAAGATTATGATGTAATAGAAAATTGGGTATAGGTAGCACAAAACAAAGTGAAGATTGTCTTTAGATGTCAATTTTTTACATTCTAAGTTATGATAATTCAAACTTAATTTAATTTAGTTGAAATCTCACCCACAAATTCAATAATAAAAAATTGATAAAAGGGAAAAAACTTCAATCACTCTTCTATATTTACCTAGATTGTATACCATAGTAATGATAATTTTATTAATATTGGTATTTTTGAGTTTCACATTATTAGGTTCTTTGCGATTGATGGAAAAATTTCATAATGGTAATTTAACTCTTTTTGATTGTTTATTAGCAATTGTTTTCATTTTACTGGAAATAAATCTATTTTTAAGTGGATTCTTTTGTTGATAGGGACTTATATGTTTTTGGAAATAGTTTGTTTAAAATTTTCAAATCCATTCTACCTCTTTTAATAAATTATTTAAATATAGCTTGTACAATTTTAGACAAGATTGGATGATGTTGCAACTTGGAGGATATGCCTATTAAAAGTATGCACAATTAAGATATACTAAAAATATTTTAGAAAATTGGAATTAAATTTGACTATTCTCTATATTGCTTTCAATACTTCTTAAACTAGCAGTTACTTGCACAGGCATGCAACGATCAGCTAATAGGGTGCACTGCAAATTGTTTTTAAATGGGTAGTGTGCAACAAACTTTTTTTTTTAGTGCAACAGGAGATAAAAATAACCTATAATATCTGTAATTGTATGATTGGTGGAAGGAACAAACAATGTATTAATAAGGAAACTAAGAAATAATGTGACGTTAGTTCATAGTAGGAGGTGGATCTTATGAATTTTAACTTTACATAGAATTCAAAGTTAAATTTGAATAGTCTAAGCTAAACATATTATAAATCAAATATTCTTGACATAGAGATTATTTTATATATATTCATTTAATATGAAAATTGTAAAGGATTATAAACTTGATGTTGTAGTCCACTTTTTTGTTCTTATAATGTCATATTAAGAACCATTTGCATAAAAAATGGGAAAATGGTCTTTGTGTTTCGCAATGGAAATTTATCAGTTCAAAATTAGTTATGAAATTCTAGAATAAAACTATATGTCATCTAGAATGAATTTTTTTAGTTGCAATCTATCTATTAATTTAAATTTAAGGTAATTAATCATCAATAACTTTTGTTTTACTAATATGTAATATTTAATAAGTTTAGGTAGAATAGTTCTTTAAAATTCACTTTAATAAACAATTTTAGGTATGAAAATAAAAATTCCCTAGAGAATTTTAAAAAAATAAAAAAATAATTAATTAATTTGTTCAAAATTTCACACACAATATAATTTTAGCTCTTCTTAGTTATGAAATTATAGAATAAAATTATACATCATGTTGAACAAATGTTAATATTTGGAATCTATCCATTAATTTTAATTTGAGGTAATTAATCATTAATAATTTTTTTTATTAATATGTATTATTTAATAATTTTAGTTAGAATAGTTCTTTAAAATTCACTTTAATGAATAATTTTAGGTATGGGAAAAAAATTCCTTATAAAAAGAGAATTGAAAAATTAAGTAACATTAATTTTTTTAATAAATAATCTGTTAAATAATAATAATTTGTTCAAAATTTAAGACACAAAATAATTTTAGCTATGTCCTAGTTTTACATTTACTAGACCTAGATGCACATCTATATTTAACCTTTTTGCTAGGTTAATCAATGAATTGATTGATTATTATTTAATTATCTTAAGATACATATCCAAGAAAAGTATGGAACATTAAAGGATTCTCCTTTTTTAAAGACTTATTAGTCATGTCTTTTATTACTAATGTTGAATAAAAAAATATTCTTTAAAAAAGCCATTCCATTAGTATAGTCATCTCTTTTATTACTAACATTGAATAAAAAAGTATTCTTTAAAAAAGCCACTTTTTATTTGAATATTAGTTATAGTGGTTATCACAAATAACCTTTTCAAAAAATGAATATGTAATAAGTAGTATGTACTCTATAATTTTGGGAATAAAATCATTTTTGTGTTTCTGGTTTATGGGTTAGAAGAAGAATGCAATGAAACGAAACACATATTTTGCATTGTTAGAGTAATTGAATTAAAAGGAACGTCTTGTTTTGAGGGAACATGAGAAACATGTTATTATAGAGTATGACAATGGGAAACATATTTTTTCTTCGATACAACTTCCTATGACATGGAAAACTTGTTATTATAGAGTATGTTTTGCAAAGCTAAATTTTTAAAAGGATTTGTGTACACATAAATCTATGTAACAAAAAATATGTGGTGTTAAAATTAAAACCACAAAAGCCATGATTTTTTTCCTCCCTACCATATTGGAATCATGAAACCCCATGGAATCTCGCCAAACGCTCGAGCAATGAAAGGATGAAACAACCACGAGAGATTTTGTGGAGTTTCATCATACATTACATAATAAAAAGCTTGGGAAAACTCTAGTGTTTTCATATATAATATCTGATATTGTTGTATTTTCTTTGATGTGGCAACTTTAAGGAAAAAAGATATCCTAGTTTGCAAATCCTTTTGCATGCTTAAACCTAGTTCATGCACATGAAATACGAGGTTATGTTAATGTACAAACAAGAAAAAGAAAAAGGGAATGATAAAAAGTAAGTATATGGGTAAAATTAATATATACAATCTGAAGCTGAAAATAATCAATAATTTTTACAATTAGTTAACCACATCTCTCTATTGAGAATGGAAATTTTTTGTACTTACATACACTATTGATCGTGTTTAACAATATAAAAGAAATAATTGTAGACATACAAAATTAACATCATGCATATTCGCCTATCAATTAAATAAATCAAGTGTCTTTGATTAACCTCCTAAGGTTATCACACTTATTTAAATAGATCAAGTTATTTAATTAATCTCCTAAAGTTATTCTATTTAATTAAATAAACCCAAATGTTTAATTAAATCTCTAAATATTCATTTATTTTTCATTTGATTTAAACAAATCCAAAAATATAAATCAAATGTCACATCACCTAATCATCAACTTAATTAATCAAATCCATGATTAAAACTAAGCTTAATCCATGTCCCATCCTCTAGCTTTTCCCACTTGCACAATAAATCATTTATTTTGATCTATTAAAACTCTATTTTTCTCACAAAGCATATTCCCAAGGAATATGCCCTCATTAACTCCATTTGTTTGAAGTGTAATGCCCCGCCAAGTAACCCTAAAGGAAGTTGCAATTAATGTTTTAAGCGAACCAAATTTTTTTTATAAAGTGCATTTAACACACACATTCACTTACTAATTAACAACAACCTCTAAGGCTACAAGGTTAGGATTACTTAAACCCACACATACATATTACATAAACCATAACATTATAAACTTATGAAATAAACATCATACATCATAAGAATACCACTTAACAAAATAAGATAATGAAGCAAAGTATAAACTCATAATCATTATCTTAATCCAGTAGTTACATCACTCATTCCCAGAATGAGGCAATAGTACAAATGTATTACAATTACATAACTCCACCTCATAACAAAAGAGGGATAAAATAACTTATACAAGTTAAAATATTACACTGCAAGTAATTACAACAAGAACCACGAGCTGTCCATCAAGATGTCTCGCCATCAAGTACTGAAGATAGATGGGGACCCAACGGTTTTTGGTGCATGTTCCACCCAACCAATGTGGTACCTGAAGGCCCACCCCCCATGCTAGGAGATAGTAACAAAGTAACATGGACAAAGATTCTACTACCTCTAACCAAAGGCAAACTCATACTGACTCATATTGTTATAACCAACCAAATGAATTAACAAGTACAACTCATTCACCATACAAATACGAATCAAGTACAACTCAAGTACAATACAAATACAATACAAGTACAATACAAGTACAACTCCAACATCACTGACATAGGTCACATTGCTTTCAGACATAAAATAGATCAAGTATGTTCAAATAACCATACACATAAAATAATTAACAACAGTTGTCATAGATAGAGTGTCATCGCAAGGTTTGTCATGAGATCTCCTCTGGGCATTTTTCATAGGCTCTGGCACAAGTAATCCTGGTGGCCTCAATCGAATCCCGACACTCATACTCACTCATGCGGAATCATCTATCTCTCGTACGGATAAGATAGTTGATCTTGCCATTCCAAGCCTTCCCACTCATCCCAAGTCTAAACAAGCCCTTGTGTCTATGAGTGAGGTAAAATTATCTTGATTAGTGAGAAGTTAGTCCTAATCTTCTAAGTACATTACTTTAATTATCACTTGTTTAAATCACTCCTGAAGGTTATCCAGTTTACCTCTTTGGGCTCTGGCGCCTAACAAAAGCCACTCTTCTAATCGACAACACACTCACAACCAATCACCAAGGGAAACACAAGTGCATACAAACTAGGTATCATAACCACTCCAACACAACGAGGATATAGATAATAGAAACTCACTCCAAATATCTTGGAGGCAACAATCACATAGTCCACTCCTTTCAAGGAGACACAAATCCCATAATCCGCTCCTAAACCAAGGAGGTGCAAACATCCCCATTCATGAAAACTAGGTAAAACTTAAAAGATGCCATGCACTACCCAAGGGAAAACAACTGAATGACATAAAGATTCAACAACCCTTATCCTCTAAGTTCTTCTGGAAGACTTATAATTTAGGACTAACACTAAATCTCAAAACCAACAATGCAACTTGATGACATAGCAACAAAAACATTCAAGTTATCAATCAAATCTAATATTTGGATTTCCTAAATCCATACTCATTCAATAGGTAGTGTAGAAAAATCAAAGTCATGATAACTAGATCATCTAAAATAATCATAACTCCTATTTCCCTTTTCATTATTGAAAATCTAAAACAATTAAACTTCCCTTTACTGAATACAGAGAATTAAATTCTTTAAGATAATCATGAGGAAGATACTACTTTTGGATATACTAAATCCATATCTCTTTCATAATCCAATCACAATGATTCAATTAATCTAAATAGAAATTAATTAAATAACATAATTGATTACCTCATCAATAAAACAACTTCTTAATTTACTTTTAAATTGACACAAATCCATGCAAGTAAACTTTTTCCATTTCCTAACCAAATCTTACATCTCATTCAATTTTTTATTTAAAACATTCAATCACTTTAAGATAATAACATATTGTTTCTCTATCCATTTTCGATATACACTAATCAATCCATTTTTAAATCTTTATTCAATAATATATTGCATTCTTTAAATCAAATATTTAACTCTTTCAATTAAACTTTAACAAGCCATTTTAAAATAACAATAATTTTCCATATGTTTATAATTTTAATTCCACTAATCTAATATACAAATTTTATTTAAAAATAATATAAATAAATATAATACTTTAATATTATAAATTATAATATAAAATATTATTAAATAATATTTTAATATTATAATAACAATACATAAAATATTAATATTTATAAATATCAATTTATTATTATTTTATTTTGAAAGCAGCCATAAGAAAATAATTTAACAGCAATCTTATGTTTCAAGCATAACTCAAAAACTATGATCTGGGTATTTACGATTTTTGGATAGTAGTAAGAAAATTTCAAAAAGAAAAAACCCTTTAAATTTTCTAAAAACCCAGTTTGTGAAAATGAAGTTATAGGCAACACAATCAGACCATTTTACCATGAAAATTATAACTATATTGTAGATTTTAAAATCCAATTTTTTAATAATAAACAGAAGGTTTCATTTTCTAAAAACATTCTAAATGCATTGTTCAATCTCTATGTTTGATTTCAATAACAACAAAATCAATTTCCTCAAATAATTTAAATTCAACTAAAGTTTTCATAATTTTCATTCAAGAATTTTCACAAGCAAAGGCTGTAAATTTGTTTAATTCTTTTCTTTTAATATCAAATTTATTTTCTAAAACAGATTTAACAAACAAATCTTTAATCATTACTATTTTAAAGAAAACAGTCAAGAACAATAAAACACAAAGAGGAAAACCTGGTACAAGAAGCTACAGGAAGATATGAATTTCTGATGCAAGCCTCCTCCAAAGATTTCTTGAATTTTCTTCAATCCTCCAAAGAATCCAAACCAAAATCCAACAAATGCAAACAATCTTTCCTTCAATCAATTCTACAATCAAACTTTCTTCAAACCCTTGTGTAAATTTTCCAAAATTTATTCCCTGTTGTAAAAATGTATTTTTCTAAAAACTTTCTGCCCTAAAATTAAAACATATATTCTTATAAATCAAAAATACCTAATACAACCCTAATTCACATTACACGCAAATTAGATATTTCAATTTCAATTTCAATTTCAATATTTACAACCCTAATTCACATTACATGCAAATTAGACATTTGAATTCCAATTTCAATTTTCAATTTCAATTTCATTTTCAATTTCAAATTTCAATTTTATTTTCAATTTCACTTTTCAAAAATCCACTTTCAATTTAAAATGCAATTTCAAATAATAAATTAATTTCCAAAGTTGCAACTAATTTCCCAAATAAACATTTAATTACAATTTCTAATTTAATTCTCACACGTTTAAATTAAATTCCAAAATTAATTTTAATTCTTTTATTTCCTTTCATTCTCTTGCATCACATTTAATTAATTAATTTAATTATTTAATAACTAAATTCAACCCCCTTGGATTAAATTTAATTAATTAAATAATTTAAATATAATTAATTAATTTAAATATAAACTTTTATCCATATTGCATTATTTAAATTAAATAACCATCAACATGATTTAAATGCAATTATTCTAGATATCTATTTCCAAATCAATAATCCTTCAGAATTAAATAACGTCAAAGCAAGACAGACAGACAATGACTTGACACACACAACTGACGACACACTAAGGCTAGGGCATAGACTTGACACATGTTACCTAGCTACTATCTCCCGTTCAACTTAACCGTTGGATCGACACGCTCGAACCTGTGAAACCAGGTGGAGTCGATGTCATGTACCTGCAATCCTACAACCAAGTAAACAACATCATACAATATATCCAGTATATAATACACACTGTGAAGAAGGAATTACGGATTCGCAGGGCACTCACAAGCGAGTGATGTGAAACCGTCCTCTTCACCAATACACTCATTGAAACTGACACTTCCATCATAATTCCAATAATCTCATAATAACATCTTATGTTAACTCTACAACATCATTAATCCATAATGCATGTGAAACAAAATCGGATAACTACATCCCACAATAATATTTGTCACTCAATAGTAACGATCAAAACATCATAACAATATGTATCCAGTATCAAAGTAATTGCAACCAAACATAACATAAAACAACTTGAACAAGAATCAAAATGGAGGGGTATTACATTTTTTTCCAAACAAATTCCCCCCTAAAACTCTCAACCATATGCATTTAATGCCATTTTCAAATTTCAAATTTCAACTAATTATATTTATGGGAACATTCATCAAAACTTACACATCCTTGACCCATTCACATGATAACCAGTGGCATGAATCTATTGGTTGAGAATTAGTCCCACATTTCTCCACTTTGCCTCTTCTTGTTCCAATGTCACCTATAAATCTAAGGCTTTCCTTCAACATTTCCATCTACAATTTAGAGAAAAATTACTCTCTTCACATTGAGAGCTGATTTTATCCACTTCATAGCATAGCATCTTCAAAGAATTTTATCATCGAGGTTGTCAAAGATTGGGAAAGGGCTCCTTCACACACCAAAGGTGCACCAATCCAATATGGAATAGGTATGATTCATGTTTTTACATATTCTTTTGTTTAGCTTGTCTTGTTCTCATTAGTTGCATTGTTTAACATGATTCAATATTTCATATGGATGTTGAGTTTGTTGATTTTACAATCAAGACTTTCCCACCCAACCATCTCACAACTATGTGTTACACCTTGAAGTATTGGTTCACAAAAGTATAGTCAAAAGGGTCTTGGTGGATGGAGGTGCAGGCCTCAATATCTGTTCACTAAAGCTCATAAACAATCTAGGAATCTCTAAGGATTCCATTGAGAAAGAAAAAGACATTACAATCAGAGTGTATGATGACCAGGAAAGAGTGTCTCAAGGCACTATAAAACTCCCAATCCAAGTAGGGCCAGCTACTATGGAAACCACATGTCAAGTCCTCAAACTTGATTTTCCCTACAATATCCTCTTGGGATACCCATGGATCCATGGGATGAAGGTGGTCGCCAAAACATTCCACCAATGTGTAAAATTTTCATACCAAAATGAAGAGGTTAAAATTCATGGTGATCCTGAACCCTTCGCCTATTACAATAATCTAGAAGCCAAGCTCTAGAAAGTTCCCTAGATCCTGAAAAATGATGAAGGTCCCTCCACTTCATACATAGACCCATCCAACATCGACTCCAGTTCTAGGACAAATACACCCTCCATTCCCAACATATTCGACAACAAGCTCATGATCCAAGAAAATGGGTGTGGCGAATATAGAATGAAGAAGAATGTTTCTTTTGTAGGAGAGTTACCTCAATCTCCTAGGTCACATGGGCAACCCCAGCGAGTTTCAACACCTTCCCACACTTTCAAGGAAAACCCTTCTAGATTATGATGTTAGGGGATCTAAGTCAGCATGCCGTGGATGAAAGTGACATTTCGAACTCACTATACCAAGATGAAAGGCCCACGCCTAATCCTCCCATGGACGAATGAAGCAAGGGGCTACAAATGATGCTTGGTATGGGCTACAATAGAAATGAAATCCTCATAAGGAACAACAATGGTAGACTAGAACCCATCATTATTGAGAGACGAATGAATAATCTTGGCCTTGGATGTACCCCTCTGAGTATAACCATATGTGGTCAATGTTCGGACCCAATTAACATAGTTAGGACTCCCCCTCAATTATCAAGAACTACCCTAAGGTTACTAGTATCCACAGGTCTACCCCTAGAGAACTTCACCTTTGATATAACTAATATCTGTAGTAGTAGTGATGACAAGGATAACATAATTGACTTACCCATTCTTTTTGAAGACTCCTCCCTACTCATGATTAGTACCTTATCCTTTGAGTTAGACAACCAGACTCACAAAATAAACCTGGTTTACCCCCAACTCATCGATTTTGACCACCGAGAGGCACCAATTCTAGACACGTTTGAAAATGATGAGGCACTCTCAGAATTCATGGGACTAAGGGATACAATACCATGTGGAGATCATAAGGTGGGATTTTAAATCAGATTGGACACATGGGCCTATTATGGGGAGATGCTTGATTCCTTCAATCACAAAAGTGAACAATTGAGAATAATCTCAAGGTCATTGAGTGAAAACAACACTGTGGCACTCTCTAACCATAAAATAGTAAAAATAAGGGACACATCTAATGGTGAAAAGCTCTCTAAGGCTCTAGAAGATGAATGATTCAATCTTCCCCTCACAACACTTCATCAGGAAAAAATAGATATCCTAGCAGAATAGCGTAACCCCGTCAATCTAGGAACAAAGGAGCTACCACACATCACCTTCTATGCTAAGTCACGTCTCATGGAAGAACAAGGGCTTTTGGCTATATTCTTAAAATAAAGTAAAGTGAACTTTACATTGATCTATGCTGACCTATTGGGTCTCGATCTGGAAGTCGTGGTTCATCACTTAGTTGTCTACCTAGGGACAAAGCCAGTAAGATAGAGCTTGAGAAAAATACACCCCAAGATAGCCTTGTTAGTCAAAGTGGAATTGCAAAAGCTCTTGGATGTAGGATTCATAAGGCCAATTGATTATCTTGAATGGGTGTCAAATCTTGTACATTTTTCAAAGCCAAATGGGGGCATTCACATCTACACCGACTTTAGAGACTTAAATAAAGCATATCCCAAGGATGACTTTCTGCTACCTAACATCAACATGATAATGGATATAACACCCATACATGAAATGCTATCACTAATGGACGGGTTTTTCGGATATAATCAAATCATGGTAGCAAAGGAGGATCAACACAAGAAAACGTTCACATGTCAGTGGCGGACCTATTGCTCAAACATGATGCCTTTTGAGTTAAAGAATGCAGGTGGAACATACCAAAGAGCCATGAAACTGATCTTTTACGACATGATTCATAAAATAGTGGAAGACTACGTAGATGACATATTGCCCAAATCTAGAAAAAGATAGGACCACATAGCAACCTTGAGCTCTATTTTTGATAGGTTGGAAAAGTATAATGTCCACCTCAACCCAAAGAAATGTGTCTTTGGGGTGCAATCAGGAAAGCTCCTAGGATATATAGTATTAATGAGAGGAATCAAGGTGGATCCCACTAAATTCAAGGTGATCCTTGATATGGAAGCACCCAAGACACTAACGTAGTTGAGAGGTCTACAAGGAAGGGTCCAATCCATCTACAGATTCATAGCGCAACTAGAAGATAAACAAATTCCATACTCTCATCTGCTCTACAAGGGGTAGCATACAAATGGGATGAAAAATGTAAGCAGGCATTTAACAAAATAAAAGAATACTTGCTCACACCACCGGTTTTGATGCTGCCAATCCCAGGAAAACCATTGATCTTGTACATTTCCACAACAATGGTAGCTCCTAGTGCTCTATTAGCTCAACACGATGAAAATGAAAGAGAGAGATCGATATTTTATATCAACATAACTATGGCGGGACATGAGCTAAACTATAATCCTATTGAAAAAGCTTGTCTGGTAGTTGTGTTTGTAGCTAAAAAATTCAGAGATTATATGTTGGCTCATCAAATCAAGTTGATCGCGAAGATAGATCCTCCCAAGTACTTACTTTCTAAAGCTACTCTCACAGGATAGACAGCCAAGTGGGTCATGATATTGAAATATCATGACATTGAATACGTGGAGCACAAGGCCATAAAGGGACAAGTAATTTCAGATCAACTAGTAGAGGCACCTATATATGCAAAAAACCCACTAATTTCAAAATTCCATGATGAATCAATTTTCAACCTAAGTATTACAGACCATTGAAAGATGCATTTTGATGGATCTTACATGCAACATGGGTCAGGAGCAGGGATTTCTTCATAGCTCCCCAAGGAGACTACATACCCAAATCTTACAAGCTCTCATTCCCATGCATGAATAACATAGCAGAGTATGAGGTTACAAGCTCTCATTCCCATGCATGAATAACATAGAAGAGTATGAGGCTCTCATCATAGGCTTAAGGATTGTAGTACAATGGCATCTCATGGCTCTAAAGGTATATGGGGACTGATAGCTCATAATCAATCAGGTAAACAATGAATATTAGACAAAGGATGATAAACTAACTCCATACAAGAAGTTGGTCGAAAGCCTCAAAGAGTAATTTATTAATATCACATTTGAACAGTTACCTAGAGAAAACAATAGAGTATTAGATGTAATGACTACAATTGGATCACTCTTGGAAATATCGCGCAACGTTCCAAAGCAATAATTCCTTATAGAGGAGCTTCTCGTACCAACATTCGAGGTACCAGAGTTTGAATTCGTGTGTGAACTCGTTGGTCCTGGTCATCCCTGGTATCATGAAGTTTACACGTACTTAAGAATAGGATTCTTGCCCGCTGATATAACCCCAAACCTTAAATGAGCCTTCGTCAAGAATTCAATCCACTTTGTCATCCTAGGAGAAACCCTTTATTGTAGGAGCATTGAAGGAGCTCTGAGGAAGCCTTGACTACATTAACTAAGGTACACAACAAATTTTTTGAATCACACTCAAGTGGTATGACCTTGGCTAAGAATTTGTTGACAACTGGATACTACTGGCCATCAATGTAGAGGGACACACATGACTTCGTTAGAAGATATTTGCAGTGTTAGTAGCATGGGGAACTTATCCATGAACCAACTCAATAGCTTCATCCCATTGTTACACCTTGGCCCTTTTCATAGTGGGGGCTCGATCTCATTAGAAAAATCACTCCACTTCATCCAATGGCAAAAAATTCATCATCACTACCACAATGTACTTTACAAAGTGGTTCAAAGCCATTCCCGTGACCTACATAATGGGAAAGAAGATATCCAAGTTCATCTTGAACTACATCATTTTTCGGTATGGTGTCCCTCAAGCTATTATCTCAGATAATGGGACACCTTTCAAAAATCAAGATGTTCATGACTTATGTGAAAAATTCAATATCCAACATTGCTTTTCCACTTTGTATTATCCCTAAGGCAATGGCCAAGTAGAAGCTACCAATAAAACCATTTTAAAAATCCTTAAGAAAATAGTGAATGGCGTTGGTCTTGACTGGCATCTGCTACCAAATCTTGCCTTATGAGCCTATTGTACTAGCATCTACACACCAATAGGTTCCACCCCATTCTCCCTAGTATACGGATTAGAAGCCATCCTACCCATTGAGATCGAGCTCCTATCCCTGAGAATATCATTGCAAAACCTCATCATAGATGAACAATATAGGGTCTCACAACTGAATGAGCTAGAGTTACTGGATGAGTGGCATATGGATGCCCTAAAACATCTATAGGTGTATTAGAACTGACTTAAGCAGAGCTATAAAAAGAAGATCAAGAGGCAGACCTTTTAAGTCGATGAACTTGTGCTAAAGGAGAACTAGAAGAACGTGCAAAACCCAGAAAGCAAAGGAAAATTTGATCCCAACTAGTTGGGAGCTTTCGTCATCACAACAAGCTATAAATTAGGGGAATATCAGTTATCAACACTAGAAGATGAGCCTCTGTAGGAGCCCATGAACAACTCCCATCTCAAAAAGTTTTATCCCTAAAACCTTTCAAGGTATAGAACCAAAAAATACAAAAAAAATTAGAAAATGTCCTAAAAAAATAGTCACCCTCATGAAAACCTAGCAAATAGGTGTCTTGGTGACAACAAAAAAATAAAAAAATCTAAAAAAATATAAAACATGATTGAAAATGGTAAAGAAAAAATCATCCTCTAGTGAAAACCACTTCGGTGGCACTTTGGACAGGTACCTTGGTGAAAACCTGGCAAACAAGTTCCAAGCATAAATAAAGGACTCTCCATCCACTAGGATCTTCACGACTTATTTTGCACACTCACTCATGCATTACATCCTACCATTAATCCATCATTAATCTCTCACCCATTTGTTCACATACATTCCATAGCTTGATCTTGTGTTCATATCATGTTCCACCCTAGTACTACTTGGCATATTCCTAAGGCTAGTTTATCCTACATGTATTGAAGTAGTTTATCACATCACGCTAGGGGCATGTTCCTATAACTGCATCGGATCAGATTCGTGTATATTCTTGTGATCTTCCTTAAAAAATCCAAAAACATTCAAAAAATCAAATATCCAAAAACATTCAAAAAATACATCAAAAATTTCCAAAAACATCAAAAAATCCAAAATCCAAAAACATCCAAATCATATCAAAATCCAAAACATGTCAAAAGTCTAAAAAACCCAAAAATCGAGTCATCCAATTGAACTACGTTATCTTTGAGCTTGAATGTAGGCAAGGTTGATCTTTGATCATCCCCTAAGACATTCTACGTCAGTCCTTTAGGCATCCATCGCAATAGAAATGGCAATCGATTTTCCCATCTATCTCATTAGTAATCAAGTTTGCATTAGTCAAAATACATGGTCTCTACGTGTATAACACAGGAAAGACTAATCTTTTGATCAGTTCCCGAGACCCCTAAGATAGGTCTTTAGGTTAGTCTCTTGGTCATAAATCTCAAAAATACTCAAAAAAAGTGAAATTTTTCAGAAATACCAAAAAATAGCCTCAAAACATTTGAAAACATTAAAAACATCCAAATATCTGAAAAAACTAAAATGGTGCATCCATCTCATCTCCCTTTCACTTGCAATAATCACTGCTCATAATAAATCAACCATCGCTTTCATCCTCTGGTATGTTAGTCAAAAGCAAGTTTAGCAGGTCTAAAGGTAAAAGCTCAATCATCAAAATCTCAAGTCTAAGTCAGTAAGTCAGCAAGTTGATCAACTCTTGGTATCAGTAGCTTATCATCTAGTCAATCTCATCATCACTTGATCACAACATGTCATAGGATGCGTCCTTCCTACAATGGATATCAACATCAGTCATCACCATAGTTTAGTCTTAGATAGTGGTACGAAGAACATTAGCTTTTTTATTTACTTTATCTTTTCTTTGGATTTATCTTATTGCGCTCATTCCAAGGACTTCTCGATGATGTCTAAAAAAAAATATTTAGAGAGAAAGGAATTGAGAAATGATCATTATCTTTTTATCTGTTGTGATTGTTGGATATTCTTGTAAAATAATTTCATCACGCATGCTTTGTTTTGTTTGTAGGGATGGTGTTCTAGATGTCTTGCTAACCACATAGAAAGGTTTTCTTTTCTATGTTTTGTTCTAAGATGTTTAGAATATTTGAACTGGACTTTGAATAAGGTTTCGTATGTTAGGTGTGAACAAGAGTACTCCTATCTGATTGTTGAGTCAAAATCCATCACACTAGGTTCAACACTATCCTAGTTCTTTATACCTTGATGCATCGCACCTATGTGTGTTAGCAAACATAAAGAAGGGTATGATCTTTATCTCTCCCATCCTTGGATAAGAAATACATCATCATATCTAATAAAGTCTCAACAACTCATAAACTTGTTGGACTTCTACATCTTCTTGGATTCAAGGTTTGATCCCTCTCATTCTTCTATCCTCTTTCATGTTAACGTGGTATCGTTTCATCAATGCATCCATCCTACATCTACACTCTCATCCTGCATAATCATGTCATATCATCATACGACAACATCATCCATCTCATCCATCTCACATGCATTGCATAATCATTTAAGATGTTTAAAATAATATAGATTTGTTATTCTAAGAATCTTACAAACACCTCATTTGCATCATCATTTAAGTTTTCTAAAATAATATAGATTTTTTATTCTAAGAATCTTACAAAAATCTCATTTGCAAAATCATTTAAGTTGTTTAAAATAATATAGATTTGTTATTATAAGAATCTTAAGAACATCTCATCATTATTATCATATAGATCGGTTAGTCTAACCATCCATACATCTATTTTGAACCTCTTTTTCACAAGATCGACCTCAAATTGAACTGTTCACTCAATCTCTCGAGGGGGCAACATACCAACGTACATCTTTCCACTGGGGCATCCGAAAAAATCATTTATTCTTTAATTTTGATGTCGATGGTATCATTCTTTGAATCAATACAACAAGTACATTTATTCAAAGACGGGAAAAATGTAGACATACAAAATTAACATCATGCATATTTGCCTATCAATTAAATAAATCAAGTTTCATTGATTAATCTCCTAAGTTTATCACACTTAATTAAATAAATCAATTTATTTAATTAATCTCCGAAAGTTCTTCCATTGAATTAAATAAACCCAAATGTTTAATTAAATCTCTAAATATTAATTTTCTTCTCATTTGATTTAAACAAATCCAAAAATCTAAATCAAATTTCACATCACCTAATCATTAGCTTAATTAATCAAATCCATGATTAAAACTAAGCCTAATCCATGTCCCATTGTCTAGTTTTTCCCACTTGCACAATAAATCATTTATTTTGATTTATTAAAACTCTATTTTCTTCACAAAGAATATTTCCAAGGAATATGCCCTCATTAAATCCATTTTTTTGACTTTTTTGTCCAAACGAATTCCCCCCCCAAAACTTTCAATCATATGCATTTAATGCCATTTTCAAATTTCAAATTTCAACTAATTGCATTTATTTACAAATTCATCAAAACTTGAACATCCTTGGCCAATTCACATGATGACAAGTGGCATGAATTTATTGGCTGAAGATTAGTCCCACATTCCTCCATTTTTCCTCTTCTTCTTCCAATCTCACCTATAAATCCAAGGATTTCCTTCATCATTTCCATCCACAATTTAGAGAAAATTTACTCTCTTCATATTGAGAGCTAATTTTATCCACTTCATAGCATAGCATCTTCAAGGAATTTTATCATTGAGCTTGTCAAGGATTGGTAAAGGGCTCCTTCACATACCAAAGGTGCACCAATCCAATATGGAATAGGTATGACTCATGTTTTTGCATATTCTTTTGTTTAGCTTGTCTTGTTCTCATTAGTTGCATTGTTTAACATGATTCAATATTTCATAGGGATGTTGAGTTTGTTGATTTAAACTAACTTATGCTAACAATATGGAATAGTTTAAGTCTCTCTTGTAGATTTTGACATCTAAAATAATATGCATATACAATAAAAGAGGTGAGCACTACCTATTCTAAATAGATTTTTTTTTTGCGAAACATGGGCACATATAACAACCAATAACTAGAAAGGAAAAAACGTAGTCATGTACGAAACGAAAACCATGCCAACCATGACATTGCAAATTTTTTAGTTGAATGGAGCAACAAACACCATTTCCATGTGCTTCTAGGGATATGTAATGCCCTGCCACACAACCCTAGAGGAAGTTGCATTTAACTACTTAAACAGAATAATTTTTTTTTAAAACGTATAATTAATAAGAAAGTTCGCTAACAAATGCCAACAACCTCTAAGGTTACGAGACAGAGGTTATATAGAACCTCAACAAAAAAACATGATTTAAACCATGTCAATTAATTAACCAATAATTAAAGCACATACATTCCAATAAAATGAACCACATCAAGCATAAAGATAACTTTCCATTTCATTAATCACAATTAAACAATAAGATTACAACTCTCATTCCCTGAATGAGGCAAGATCAATATACATAATTACAATTACAACTTCCACCTCGATAACAACTGAGGGGTAAAATAATACAAGCTCAATTGAAAAGAATTAAAGCAAGAACTGATACTGAAACCAATGAGTTCTCCAACTGGAAGTCTCGTCCACACAAACGTGAAGAAAGAACCCAACGGATTTAGGTGCATGCCACCCAACCAAGTGGAACGCAAAGGCCCACCCCCCGTGCTAGGAGATAGTAACCAGGAATCCTAGTCAAGACCATCTACCTCTAGACACAGGCTAACATAACTGAACCAAACTGAACAACCACACACATGAACCTCACAAGTACATCCCAAAGTACAACTCCGATACAACATAGGTACAACTCAAGTGCAACTCAAATACCCTGCAAGTACAACACGAGTACAACACTACATGATCACATTGTTTCCAGAGACCAAGCAGACAAAGTATTCCACAAGAACCATACACATACTAATCAAACACCAACCATGGTCACATCAGGTATGTTACGGAAACCATACCCACAATAAACAAGTACCAACTATGGTCACACAAAGTGCCATCTCACAGCACATCATGAGTTACCCACACTGATCGTCAAGATGGTGGCCCTAACCGATCATTGGACCTCATACCTACTAGAGAAAAACCAAAGGTCAATTGTTGTCCTAGACAAAGTGTCATCACACAACTCGTTGTGAGTTACCCACACTGATCATCAAGATGGTGGCCCTAACCGATCATTGGACCTCATACTTACTAATGCATAATCAAATACCTTTCGTACAGACAAGATAGATGACCTTGCCATTACTGACCTTCTCACCCACCCCAAGCTTAACCGAGCACTTGGATCTATGAGTGAGGGATAATTATCTTTTTAGTGTGAAGTACTACCCAAACTCTAAGTATATTGATTTAGTTATCACTTAATTATACCACTTCCGAAGGTTACCCAATCTTACCTCTTCTGGGCTTTGGCCCCTACGGAAGCCACTCTTCTACTTGACAACACACATATAACATCCAAACATCCAGGGTACAAGGTGCAACAAACAAGGTATTACAACCACTCCTTTCTTAGGAGGCAACCTAAGTTCAAACCCTCTCCAACACTAGAGGTACAAGGTAGCAAAGTCACTCCTAACAAGAGGCACTAACCACCTAACAAGGTCACTCCATACAAGGAGACGCGGATCCCATAATCCACTCCTAAAACAAGGAGATACCAAACATCCCCATTTGAAGAAACCGGGTACTAATCATAGACACAACCCTCATGCACTATCCAAGGGATACAAACCAGGTTGATGGCATGACACGACAACCCACATATTTACAAGACCTCATTTGGAAGACTTGCAAATAAAACACCTTTTAATCCATTTCTCAAACAAGCACACGAAGGGAATATTCAGTGAAGGCATATGAAACAACCTACCTTTGGATATTCTAAATCCATTCCCCACATTACATTTAGTACTCTATTGAACTTAGTAATCTGGGTTAAAATACGTCTTTTAAATTAAGACTCAATATATAACTTCCTAATTGAACAATAAATTAACATTTACCCTTCAATTCAAAGAAATCACTTTAAGATAAGAATATCTTCTTGGCAAAATGAACCATCAGTTAATTGCAATTTAAACATGCCCTTGCAAATATAAATCATTTAAAATCATTTAATTTCTCTAATTAACATATATCTGTAAATCAAATTAATAATTTGGTCTTTTACAAATCAATTTAAATTTAAATCATGAAACCTCTAACTCAAATAATTTACTCCTTCAATTAAACTTAATCATGCCATTGCTGAAAACACCCTTAAAATATAACCCATTTAAATATCTATACCATTACATATATAATATTATAATATTTTATCCTATTATATTAATTATTAATATATACTATATACTATATAATATATATTAATAAATTAATATAATAAAATATATTATAATGTTTATATATATTTTTATTTTTATTTTTTTCTCCCAAGGGCCAGTCGCGCCTCGGTTTCCGCACGCACCCTAACTCATGGCGGCTGGCTTTTCTCCTTGGCCACGGGTTCAACCTTAGCGGTGACGCATTTCTTCTCTCGGTCGCGGGTGTTATGCAGGGTGATGAAGGTGGGTTTTAGGTGGAGCGGCGGGTATGAGGGTGGCTGGCAGCGGTGCGGCACAGTCCGCCCCTCGGTGGCGCTGTGCTATGCACAGCCATCCACCCTCACGGGTGGCGCGGCTGTGCCTAGCACAACCGACACCGGTGGCGGTGGCGGCCTATGCCTGCGTCGACCGCACGGGGTAAAAGGAACGAAGGGGAGAGGGGAGTGGGGAGGGATGCACTGGGCGCGGCTCCCTCCACCCGCCTCCCATGGGGGCGCGGTGGGGGTTGAGCCCCCAGCGGCCTCCCCAAAAACATCTCTTTTTCTTTTTGCATTAAAATAATGCCCAACAAACCCTACGGATTTTTAATCTGAAAACTATTTTTTATTTTTTTTATTTTTTTTATAACTTTTAATTTACAAAAATTTTGCCAGCATAAGTCCATGCTTGGAAAAATTAAAAAAAATAGAATGAATAGGTATATACTTGTATATATATATCAATATATATATATATTAATTTTCAAAATAATAACCACAAGCATTAGAGAGAAAACAACTGAAAATATGCATTTGTAGCTAAGATCAACATTTTATTTGATGTATTTAATTTCTAAAAGGGGGGGAGGGGGGGGGGGGGTTTGCTAATTTGGAGAACAACATTTCCTCTTGTCTCAATTGCAATTCATACAACAAGATTCAAGGATTATTTTCCACATGATTTTCCACCATTAAAATTTAAAGTTCAAAAACTCAAAAGCAACCATTTAAAAGACTTGAACCTGATTTTTTTTGGAGATGGTAGAATATCCTGATGTGTTCTTGATCCCCTCTTCAGATCCACAAAATCTTCAAGCTTTCTCCAAAAACCCACAAAATAGGACAATTTCTTCCTTCACTAATTCCAACTTTTTCTCAAAAACCCAAGATCCAAAAATTGAGAGCAAAATTCAAACATAAGGATTTTTGCCCTAAAATCCTTCAACCACCATCATAAATTCTTCAAAACAGAAAATTAGAAAATATCTTAATTTCTTCAATTTTGAATTTCAAACTTCTAATTTGACTTTTAATTCCATTTTCAATTTTGAATCCCAAATTTCACAATTTGACTTTCATGCATTTTCTTTATTTCCAATTTCAACAATTTCAACAATAACTTCAACAAAATAACTTAACTTCTTTCAACCCCATAAATTTAATCAATTAATAAATAGATTTAATCAAAGATTAAATTATTTATTAATTAAATTAAATTAATAATAAAATGTATTATATTTCATTACAATTCTGGATTAAATTAATCAAAATCTTAAATGCAATAAGCCATTTAAATCACCCAATTTAACTTGCAATTTAAATAAAATCAAGACCAAATTGAACAAAATTAAAACAATCATAACTCGACAACATTAGACGACACACAAGACTAGGGTGATGACTTGACACAGAATCCTAGCTACTATCTCCCAATCGAATATCGTTGGGTATTGAACACGCTCTGACCTGTGAAACTAGCTGGAGTTGATGTCTTGTACCTGCCAACCTGCAAATTAAGTAAACCACAACATATAATATAAAAAACTTGGGGAAGCGCAGGTGTTTTGAAAAAAGTTCTATAATATTGGAGTGTTTTTTTTTGGTTTGACAAGTTCATGGAAAACAACTATCCTAGTAAAGAATTAGCATAATGGGGTTTCAAGAAAACTAGAAGAAGATGGAAAGATGGAATGTATAGAACAATGTACAATAAGTAGAAAGGTCCATCTAACCTCACAATGCGAGTTTAAATCTACCTATATTAAAAAACAACTACAATCTAAGGAAGAATATAGTAAAATTCATCATCGAATTGATAGGCCAATTGTTATATAGACTGTGTAATAATACATACTACACATTTTCTTTGGGGGATTGAGAAAAAAAAATACCATAAAAGATATTGATACAAAACAAGCAATCTATGTAACAGTTGGGTTCTCAAATGAAAATTCAAGGAACCAAATAAAATAGAGAAACCCACATGAAACATATTGATACACCTTAAGAATTGGAGATAAATGACAGATAAAAGAAACCCACATGAAACATATTGATACAAGACAAGCAATTTGTGTAATTGTTGGCTTGTGTAATGAAAATTTCTCACATGACCAAAAGCTTTCCTCTTGCTTCTACATATCAAGGCAAACAATTGCACCAACGACAATGTATGCATGTAGGAATATTTGCGGCTGTCATAAGCAACCCTGAGTAATTTGTTCCAGGGAGCTTGAAATAGATGAGGAAAAAAAAATATCATGAAACATACTGATATAAGATTCAACATACATTTTTTGGTAGTAGACATTGAAAGCAAATAGAGGAATTATATAACATGCATTATAATAACGCTTGTTTGCTACTAAATATTATACACAGAAAGAAAAATTGTATTGAGTTCTGTGAAACATAGATAAATACATATGCATAAATATATGTATTCAATTCCCTAATTGATATATAAAAATATACATATAGGCAAATATATATCGATATATGTAGACAAAGAGAACTATGAGTAATTTTGAGAATGCAACAATAATTTATACATACATATGTATATCTAAATAGATTTGTATAATATGTTTATTCATATTTATGTAGAGTTTTATTTTAAATAGAGATTAAAATAGCATGTATAAGTATTTTCTACATTATCAGAAAAATCAGTACAATATAGCCACAACATTGAATGATATAGCATTAAGATGTTAAGAATAGATAATTTAATTATTTGATGGTGTGTGTACAATATTCATAATGCCACACTGGCTCTTCTGACAATACAACTAAATCTATATTTTTTTTCCTACATATTTTGGACTATACTTTCCCACACTACAACATTGAATATTACATTTACTTGCTAGTGCGGTAGATTGGAGGGTTTTAAAACTATTATTCTCAGCAATCTGTAAGTCATTTTACATGGGTGTTTTGCATAAATGATTTATATATATATATATATATATATATATATACATACATATAGTTACATATATACACATATATATATACATATATATATGCCTATATTCTAAATCTGAGCTCCATTATTTGACACTAAATATTAAAGAGAAATATTTAAATTGTAAAAGAAGTATTACCAAAACATTGAAGAACCACGTATGTCTAATTCTTAAGTATTATCCTAATACCTCTTACAACTGTTACACAAACCTCTTGTCTTTTACCAATATGTTGCATGATATTCTTTTTCCCTCATCTATTTGAAGCTACTTATAACAAACTCTTAATTACCGTTGTTTCTTGTTGTGCCAAGAAAATATATTGATTAAGTTGCATTGTTGAAAGTTCAATTGTGGTGTTGGTTTGGTATTAGACTATTCTAAGAATCATTTCCCTCAGATCTATTCTATAGAAGATTTGAGGGTTTTAAAACTGTTGTGCTCTAGAATTTGTAAGTCATTTTAGATGGGTTTTTTGCATAAATGATTTGTCCATAATATTAAATACCAAGTAATGTAGCTCAAATTTCCAATTAATTTTGTGGTGCTATACACATTTTGGATAGATTCTTCCGTCATATAATTGTTGCCATAACATAGAGAAAATAAGTATCATCATAAAAAACTAGATTTAAATAATTAATTTGGCAAGTTGAAAGGATAGTTGTATAAGTGTGGAGAAATGTAGCTGGAAAAATAGAGTGTTTTGTATTTGTAGTAGTAAATATATGATGATGCAAGGAAAAAGAAGAAAACCCATGCTCATTCTCCTCCCTACCATATTCGCATGATAAAGCCAGATGGGTGCTAGCCAAACCCTCGAGCAAGGAAAATTATCAAAGACCCATAAAAAATTGAATGGAGTGATGTCATATATCAGACCAGATAGAACTAGGGGAAATTTCAATTTTTTCATATATGGTTTCTTCTATTGTGGGTTTTTTTTGGTACAAAAACTTTAAAAAGATAGGATGGTGATAAAAATCCGCCTAGAGATATTTTTTAATTACATGGATTGGTGGTAGTGGAGTTGGTGTCCTTGATAGGAAAAAACTAAATGGTAAGTGTTTTCTCATGGGAGTCTTAATGCATTCTGTCGTTGTTGTAGGATGGGGGCAGACAAAGTAAATATGGGTGAACAAAGTAAATGCAATATTGAGTGTTATAGTGTGGGAAAGTACACACTTTTATTAAGTTGTATTGTCGAAACAAGCATTGCTTAAAAAATTTCTTGAAGTTTCCACTGGGTTTTTTTCCATCCCAGTCGGGATTTGTATTCGCTAGTGCTAAATATTCCTCAGTACACTGAAGTTGAATGGCAAGTATTTTCTCATAGTATTTTTTATGCATTCTATCATTTTTGTATGATGGGAGAAAATGAAGTAAATGCGGGCGGATGCAGTAAATGCAATTTTGAGTGTTGTAGTGTGGGAAAGTATACTTTGATTAAGTTGTATTGTCGAAACAACCATTGCCTAAGAATTTTCTTGAAGTTTCCACCAGATTTTTTGTAAGCCTAGTCGTGAATTGGATTTGTCGGTGTCGTAGATGCCCTGAATAGTGGGGACTTGATTGGGTTTTTTAATGGTGACATGAGCTTGGTAATTATATGGGTTGGTGTTGGTGGATTTGGTGTCCTAGATACATAGAAACTGAATGGTTGTGTATAGTATTTAGTAACAAATAAGTGTTATTCTAATACCTCTCACACAAATATATAATATGACAGTGAAAGGAAAAAGTGCAAATCACACAATTTCTATCCTCCCCACCACATCATCATCATGAAGCTTCATGGGTTCATGGCGAACTATGAACCAGGAAGAGCATGAAACACTATTGTCAAATTTGATGCAGTTCCATCATATGTCACACAATGAAAAAGTTGATAAAAAAATTGCATGCTCCAATATATGGATTGCTTTTCATAGTGTTTTTTTTTTCTGCAATAACTTTTTTTAAAAAGAGAATGCTGATAAAGAACTGTGAAAGATGAAATTTTTCTATAATGTTGATAAATATAGGAAAAGGAGAATATACAAGAGGTCTTGTTTCAAAGAAGAACGAATTTTGTAGTTAAAACAGACAAATATCATTAAAAGGAAGACATCAAATAAATAGCAAAGGTTTTTCTTTAAAGCATATAATGTATACAAATAAATTTATAAACATACCTAATGTTGGTATGAACTGGAACATTTCTATCCTTGTAGAAAGAAAAGGTTTGAATGTATAACTTTGGTGTGTATTGGAGCATATGTAGCCCTACACAAAGAAAAGGGATGAATGTATAAGTTAGCAAAATATAAATTTATAAAACAAACCTTAATTATGGTTACATCTATGGGAATTTTTTAGGCATGAATTGTTCCATAGACGGGCTTCATATATCCTTGTCCTTCTATGCTTGCATCAAGGCCAACATCGTATTACTACAAAGAAACATTTTATTTCAATCTATCATAATATATATTAGTTGTTAGATGTCTATGGAACAGTAAGAAAGACAATGGTAAAAAAACTTACAACAATAATAGGGGGATGAGACAATGCAGATTGTAGAACACAACACTTGTTAAACCATCCAATCTTCCAACCAATGGAGGTGCATTGCAAGTTTTAACTATTCTGCACCTGTTTAGCGAGGAAACCAACTCCACTACCATCAACTAATGTGGTAAAAAAACTCCACCATTGTTGCAAAGAGGCTTGGGAAAAGTCTCACAAATTACATGGAGTCTTATAATATATTAAGAAAAAAATGCAATGAATAGAAGATTATATATTTCTCAAAGCAATATAGATGAAGATCAAAATAGTAAAATGATTAAAAGAAAATTCTATAGATCGACATTATACATATATATATATACATATACATATACATATTGTAAGAGAGGGGGACCAACCACTACAAGGCCCCAGGTCACGAAAGGCCAAGAGCGGAAAGGCTGCCCTAACTTACCTCGGTTTAAAGGATGGTTAGGATAGGATGGATGATAATGATGAGGATTATGCATCCTTCGACCACCCTACAATCCAAAGAGTTGAAGGAGGCCTAGATGAGTCACTCTTTAGGGTCAACACTGTGTCTCAGGTACCTCCCTACCAGAGGAAAAAAACATAGTTCCAGGATGACAACATCACATGCTGGTGGACCTCACAGGTGCACTGGTGTCCATATAGCCACAAAAATAGAGAGACAAGGTTATACTCTAAAATAAGGACTGACTGCCTAGTTTAAGAGTTCCTAGAATGACAAAATAAGATCAAGAAGTGTGAAATGCATAAATGAATGTGATAAAGGAAATAGATTACTCCAAGTGTGATGAAGATGATATCTCATAGCAGTCTTCTCGCCAGCTTGGTCCAAACTCTCTCCACCTATGCACAGAAAAAAATGGGGGAATCTTGGGGTTGTTTAGGGGCCTACCTCAGTTAGACCCCCATTTTTGTGTTTCAACCTCCACAAATAGTCAAGTTTGCAATGGTAGGAATAAAGATAAAGAAAGAAAATACAAGCTACGTAAAAAAAAGACACTACAAAAAAGTGTGTGCTTCCTCAACCAAAGATGATAGAGGAGATTAGAGAAGCTTACCACCTCCATCCAAAGCACTCAAGGCTTGTGGAGGAGTGAATGAGAGGAACTCAAGCCTCTTCTGCAATGGTGTCTATCCTGTGCTCGTAGTATCAGAGTGATGGAGTGGTAGATTGTGGCAATGGAGTGTAAAGTGTTGCTAAAAATATTGAGTGAATCAATGGAAAATGGGGAGAGTGAATACAAGATCTTGCAAAACTTGAGAATGGATGGAATGGTCAAGAATATGAAGGAAAGGATGAAAAATGGCTATATTTGGGTCGGCCAACCGAAGGGAGGTGTTACTCTTCGACTTCCAATTGAAAGAGTAACATCTCTATAGACTCCAACTGTAGGAATTTGCTAGGGATGTAAGTGTGTTGTGCAAACATCTATGCACTACACGGGCATGCCTGATAGAAACACTACCACCGAAACACAAACAAATCACCAAGTGTGATGTGAGCAACAGGCTTAACTAGAATTAAGCCTTTGTCTTAGGTTTTCTAAAGTGTAAGGGGGTAAAAAGGGTATTTGCGTTAGGGGTGTAAATTCATGCTTATACATTATTACCTCACTTTAGCAAGCACAAATACTGATGAGTGCTTTGGTAAAGTAGAGTAGTAAGGAAGTAACATAGTAAGAGATGTATACCTGAATCAACGAGGAAGGAGAGCACGGTCTAGTGAACAAAGTTGAAGTATGAAAGCACCTCATAGGCTCATGGTCCTACAAGGGAGGTATCCTTCAAGAATTCTCACATGAAGGAAACTAGGAAGAGCACCTTACATTCCCGTAGACCTGCAAGGAAGCTATCCTTCAAGAACTCTCACATGAAGGAAACCGGGAAGAGCACCTTATAGACCCACAAACCTACAAGGAAGGTATCCTTCAAGAACTCTAACATGAAGGAAACTAGGAAGAGCACCTTATAGACCTACATACCTATAAAGAAGGTATCCCTCAAGAACTCTCACATTAAGAAAACCAAGAAGAGCACCTTACAGACCCAAAAACTTGCAAGGAAGGTATCCTACAAGAACTCTCACATAAGGGAGATCGAGCAAGGAGACTACACAGAGTTAGATATGGTGACATGTTTACCCAAAGATAGAACTCATTAGGAAGTGGGTGTGTAGGCCAGTGAATAGACAGTCATGCAAACCATCAATAAGTTGTAATACTTTTGAAGGGGTCCATTGGGAACACTTCAAAAGGAATGAAGGTCCAATCAAGGGACACGATGTTTGAAAAGTGAAGTCTATTCGAGTTGCCCCCAAGCTAGACATAAATATGTGAAGACGGTCTAGTTGGTTTGTCCCCAAGCTAGATGCCATAGAACTTATTAAGATATTTTGAAGGGGTTCCTTGGGAACCCGGTCTAAAAAGGAAGGGTCCACTCAAGGGACACATTGTCCAAAAGCTACTATCTTCCTTCTCATATCAATTCATCATAAAGGAATCCTTTTGAAAGATATTCACTTCATCAAGGAATTTGAAAGGAAGGAGATGCGCTCTTGCGAGGGGAAGACTAAGACCATTCCCACTTCAGAGGAGGGTTTCCAAGTCCTTTGTTTATGAACCCATGATGAAAGAAACATGTTCCGTTAGGGTTATGAGTTGAGAATACAATTATTAAAAAGAGGTATGTGAAGGGTCTTTGAGAAAAAGATTTTCATGACAACAAATGCATTTTCTAAAGACCAAGTAATGTAGAAGAGGTTTTGTTGCACATGAAAGGGACAACTCAAGCAAAGAAGAGAGAAAGATAAAGAGAAAAGAAAAGGAAAAGGGAACACACATAGAGGGCATAGGGGGATAGGGTTTTGTGGGGTCAGATCTACCTTTATTTATAACCAGATTAGGAAGAATGCTCAAAAGACAAAGTAAAATAGAAAATTGGGTCAACATGGAAGGAGGCCTAAATGCTCCTATGCTTTGCATCAATCCCAATTTACTAAAAGTCAATCACAAGCATGTAAAATTAGAGATACATATAGAAGAAGGTTTACAACACTAACACCATGCCTGTATCCAAGCACCAACTAGGGTGATGAGGGTCATCCAAGCACATATATCATGATTACAAGGGAACATGTCACAACACGCATACACATCTAATATAAATATCAAGAAGAGGTCATCATCTTCCCACTCTAGATCATCATAGGGGGAAAGATAACAGGCCTGTAATGATGTAATGTTAAGGGGAGGAGCTTTTGATCCTCCCACAACAAGGGCAAGGGAAAAGGGACTTGTGAGGTCTTTTTCACTCATTTCTTGTGGGTATAAGGTCAACAATTTTGCAAAGATCATTGACAGGGTCGAAACTTCATCCACTGAGTTAGAAATACACTTGATGAGAGTTCCATTTTTTGCCTCGACGGATGGAGGAGCTTGCACCTGAGGTTCACTGCTAGGCTCACTGAGAGACTCGGGAGCAATGAAAAAATTTGGGGAGGCCAGGACTGGTTTTGTTACTAGGATATAACAAGTCAATTTGGGGCCACCTTTCAAAAAAGGTGAACTCCTCTTGCATCCCCCATTGCTAGAGGGCCACTCTCCACCTTCTTCTTCATTGAAGGAGGTGAAATCCCCACAGATAAAACAAGGAGGTTCAAGGGAGAAGAGGAAATAACCATAGTGGATATAACCGAAGTGTTCACCATATCCATGGGTTTTGGGAAAAGCAAGACATCCAGGATGGAAGTCAACAAGGGTGGCTCTATGGAACTAGCGATGAACACTTGCACCTTTCCAGGTGCATGTGCACTCATAGCGAGAGCTGGAAGAGATTTAGAGACAAAATGAGGGAAAGAGTAGGACATAGTAGGAGGTGCAGTTCTCTACTCATCCTTCTTATGTAAGGAGTCTTTCTCAGCTAGGAGGACCTTTTTCTGGTGCTTACGCTCGCACACAAGGCAGTTTCTATAGCTCTTCAAATGAAAAGTAGGGATCTCTGAAGGGATGGAATAATTCTCTTCAGCCATGGGAGTCTCTTCCGTAATTGTTTCTAGTGGAAGGACAAACTCCTGAATGGGATAAGAAGGGGTGGGTTCAGAGATGACAAGAGGAGCTGACTCTAATGCCTCGATGTCGGGCCTCCTCTTGTTCACTGTTTTAGGGATCGAGATAGTAGGAGGCTACATAGGCCGAGATAAAGAGGACTCTCCATGAGGGCCTTTGTGTCTTCTATACCGAATGTGCCTAGGCTCCATGGGTAAGATAAAAAGCTTAAATGTAGGATGCTTAGCCTTTCGCCAAGTGGGTACCGTGGGATTCTCTCACAAACATGAGATAGAATTAGATGGTACCATGGGAGGGCGAGAGGAAGCATCAGGCTTAACGACAGAAGAGGAAGAGGGAGGGTCTTGAGGTTTCTTTTCTTCTTCTCTTCTACATGCCTTGGCAGAATCACTATCAACTTTTAGAAAAGCTCTATGTGAAACAACATAAGGCAATGAAGGGTATCTCAATTTTGGCCTAGCGCGCCCCTTATTGTAGTTTTGATACGTGTGGTGTATGAGGTCCTTCCTAGGTGGGAGAGGACCAAGGGATGTGAGCCAAAAGTAATCTAAGGTATACCTACCATGTGGAATCGGTGGTCTATAACCGGTGTCATGAACAACATGTACCAAACCTCCATGAAAAAAACTTAGACACTTGTTTACAACCAAGTGAACTGTGTTCATAGCTACTAGCCATGGGATACCTAGCTTCACTCTAAAGATTTCAGACCTTAGGATGATGTCAAACTTAAGGCTTGCAGATTTAGGTCCAATGAGGACCGATAGGACAATACTCCCTATAGGAGGTACAATTTCTTAGTCATTTGTGCGAAAAGTACTTTTAGGTTCATCATACCCATCCTTATCTAGGAATTTAATCAGCATTATCTCCTCAGTTATGATATTTACTTGGGATCTATCAGATCAACGAGAACACCTACTACAATATTCACATTTATCCTTGCAGGAATATAAAGAGGAGATGGATCCATATTGAAGCCCATCGACAAGTCCTTTGAAGTGAAGGTTATGCTCATACCACTACTGACAGTCTATGCCAAGGGAATAGGTTGATTTAAAAAAGAGGCCATCACGCACACCAATAGTACTTCTACAAATCCCCCTAAGGTTTATGAGATAAGGTGGTGACCCGATTAAGTTTTTGTTTCACAATAGTTTGGAACCTTCCAACTACGCCTACGAGGGGTCATAGGTTGGGTTGTGAGGCAAGAGCCTCACAATACTCACACCTACAAAACTCCTAGGACATGACGAAAGGAGCTTTTAGTATCACAAAATAGAACCAAAATGGTTCACGTCAAGTTCACCAAAAATGTATGAGAGGGACTAACCACTGCAAGGCCCCAGGTCATGAAAGGTCAAGAGCAGAAAGGCTACCCTAACTTACCTCAGTTTAAAGGATGGTTAGGATAGGAGGGATGAGAATGATGAGGATTATGCATCCTTCAACCACCCTACAATCTCAAGTTGAAGGGGGACTAGATGAGTCACTATTTAGGTTCAACTCTGCATCTCAAGTAGCTCCCTGCCATAGAATAGAAGTGCAGTTCTAGGATGACAATGCAATGCGCTGGCGTCTTACAGGTGTGCAGGTATATGTACGGCCAAAAAACCAAAGAGATGAGGTTATACTCTAAAATAAGGACTGGCCACCTAGTTTAAGAGTTTCTAGAATTATAGAATAAGATCAAGAAGTGTGAAATGCATAAATGAATGTGATAAAGGAAATAGATTACGGCAAGGGTGACAAAGATGATTTCACACAGCAGTCTTCTCACCAACTTGCTCCAAACTCTCTCCACCTATGCACAAGAAAAAAGGGGAATTGTTGGGGCTGTTTAGGGGCTTGCCTTAGTCAGCCCCCATTATGGTGTTTCCACCCCCATGGATAGCCAAGTTTGCAATGATAGGAATAAAACTAATGAAAGTAAATACAAGCTACGTAAATAAAAGACACTACAAAAAAATACATGCTTACTCAACCAAAGACGATAGAGGAGATTGGAGAAGATTACCACCTCCATCCAAAGGGCTCAAGCCTTTGATGCAATGGTGTATGTCCTATGCTCACACTATCAGATTGATGGAGTGGTAGATTGCTGCAATGGAGTTTAAAGTGCTGCTACAAAGCTTGAGTGAATGAATGGAAAATGGGGAGAGTGAATCCAAGATCTTGCAAAACTTAAGAATGGATGGAATGGTCAAGAATATGAAGGAAAGGATGAAAAATGGCCTTATTTGGGTCGGTCATCCAAAGGGAGGCATTACTCTTCGACTTCCAATCAAAAGAGTAACATCTCCGCAGACTCCAACTGCAAGAATATGCCAGGGACGTAAGCATGTTACACGAATTCCTGTACATCCTAAGGGCATCCTTGACATAAATGCTTCCACCGACACACAAACAGATTGCCAAGTGTGATGTGAGTAGTGGGATTAAGTTGAATTAAGCCTCCACCTTAGGTTTTCTAAAGTGTAATGGGGTAAAAGGGAATTTTCATTAGGGGTGCAAATTCACACTTATACACATATACATATACCTATACATATACATATATTTATACATATACATATATATACATACTGTAGACACTGATTTTCACACACATCAAACAATGAACCACATTAGTGTGTTATTTCATTTAAAGCAAGTAAAAAATATTATCTCTATGAAATATTGAACCATACTAAATAATGCAAAAAAAAAACTAAAATACCAAAGAGAATCATTGCAAGCATGTGAAGTATGTTCAAACCTATCCCATAGTGGGAGTGGTTCCACTTATGATGTGTAAAGGATGCCCTTTCCCATCCCCTGATAAGCAAGAATGCCAAGATGCAAGTGAGTGAAAATGCTAAGATTCCGGATCCAGTTGTGTAGTAAGTTGTTGTTGAAATTCTTTGCATTTATAGATTCAAGGTTGGAAGATTGAAAGATTTGGATGAATTTGGGATCATTCATGAGCCAATGAAAAGATGCCACTTGTCAAGATGTGAGAGGATGAGGGTTGTGCACATTTTGGTCAATGTGCCAATTTGAATTTTGAATTTTGATGAAATGACATGTTTAGGGGGGATGAAAGAAGAGAGTTAATGCCAAGTTGACTTGTGTAAGAGATATGTAAGAGCTCATAAATGCCAAGTTGGAGGACAAGTATTTTGAGAGGGAAATTCAAATTGGAGGAATATTCCATCTTGATGCCCTTTTCAAAGTAATTGAAAGAAATAATAAATCAAATAAATTGATTTATTGTGCAAGTGGGAAAAGCTACAGGATGTGACATGAGTTTAGATTAAATTAAACATGATTGGATTAATTTAATGAGGAATTAGATTATTTGACCTATTTGATTTAGATTTATTGATTAAAATAAATCAAAAGGAGATGGAAAATGATTATTTAGAGATTCAATTTAACATTTGGGTTTATTTAATTAAATGGAAGAACTTTAGGAGATTAATTAAATAATTTGATTTATTTAATTAAGTGTGATAACCTTAGGAGACCAAATAAACTTGATTTATTTGATAGGTGAATATGATTAATGCATGATGTTAGTTTTGCATGTATACATTTTGACTCGCTTTGAAGCAATGTACTTGTTGCATTGGTTCAAAGAATGATGCCGCCAACATCAAAATTTAATTTAATTTTTTTTTTTGGATGCCCCAGCAGAAATAAGTAAATTAGTACATGGCCCCCTCAAGAGACCGAGCGAAAAGATTCGATTTGAGCTTGATCTTATGACAAAGAGGTTCAAAATGGATGTATGGATGGTTAGACTAATAGATCTATATGATAATGAGTATGTAAATGAGATGTTTTTAAGATGCTTAGAATAACAAATCTATATTATCCTAAACAACTTAAATGATTATGCAATGCATGTGAGATGGATAAGATGGATGATGTTGTCCTATGATGATATGATGTGATTATGCAGAATGAGAGTACGGATGCAAGATGGATGCATTATGTTAGTGTGAAAGAGGATAGAAGAATGAGAGGGATCAACCCTTGAATCCAAGAAGATGCAGAAGTCTAACAAGTCCATGAGTCATTGAGACTTTATTCGATATGATGATGAATGATGATGATGTATTGCTTATCCAGGGATGGGAGAGATAAAAAGAATAAATTTCCTTATGTTTGATAACACACATAGGTAATATGCATCAAGGTATGAAGAACTAGGATGGCTTTGCACCTAGTGTGATGGACTTTGACTTGACAAACAAATAGGAGTATTCCTGTTCACACCTGACATACGAAAACCTTGCTAGGATGCACCTAACAAAGCAAGTATTCACCAAGGTTATTTTACAAGAATATCCAACAAGAACAGAAAATAAAAAGATAATGATCATTGACCTATTCCTTTCTCTCTAAATCCATTTGTTTTGGACATCATCGAGAGGTCGCCAGAATGGGCACAATCAGATAAATCAAAAAGACTAAGATAAAATAAACACACAAGCTAATGTTCTTTGTACCGCTAGCCAAGAATAAACTATGGTGATAGCTGATGCTGATGTCCAACACTAGAAGGTCACATTCCTAGGACATGCTGTGATCAAGTGTTGATGTGATTTTGATTGGATGATAAGTTATTGATACCAAGAGTTGACCAACTTGCTAACTTACTGACCGAAAATTAAGACTTTGATGTTTAGGTGTTCACTTTTTGAATCTGCTAGACTTGCTTCTAATTGCTTCACCAAAGGATGAAGGTGACGATTGATTTATTATGAGTGGTGATTATTGCAGGTGAAAGCGAGATGAAATGGGTGCACCATTTTGGGTTTTTTCAAATGTTTGGATTTTTTTGGTGTTTTTTGAAATGTTTTGAGGTTGTTTTGATTTTATGATGTTTTCCAATGTTTTTGGGTTTTTTATGAGATTTTTTGAGTTTTCTGGGATTTTATGAATGTTTTTGGATTTTGTGTCTCGGGGGCTAATCAAGGATTATCCTTGCCTACTTATAAGCTCAGAGATGACGTAGTTCAGATGACAATTGACTTGACTGCTAATGAGATAGATGGGCAAACAGATTACCATTGTGATGGACGCCTAAAGGACTAAGCTAAAATGTGAAATAGATGGGAAAACGGATTGCCATTATGACGAAAGCCTAAAGGACTGACCTAAAATGTGAAATAGATGGGCAACCGGATTGTCATTGTGACGGATGCCTAAAGGACTAACCTAAAATGTTAAATATAGGGGAAAATAGACTACCATTGCGACAGACACCTAAAGGACTGACCTAAAATGTCTCGGGAGATGACCAAATATCAACCTTTCCTATGTTCAAGCTCAAAGACAACATAGCTCGGCAATTTTTTTTTGATGTTTTCTGTATTTTTTAGATGTTTTGGATTTTGAGTGATGTGGATGATTTAGATTTTTTCATGATTTTGACGATTTGGATATGGATATGTGATGATATCAGTGCTCTGTTTGGGATTTTGTTGAAACCCAAGCTAGGTTTGATTGATCAGATTGATGGATTGATGACGATAACATTGTTGAGGATACACAAAAATGCAAGGATAGTGTTCAACAACATGATTATTGGGAAGGATATACCGATGGATTGATTGGATTTTGATTGATCAGGATTGATGAAGCTTGATTTGGAACAAAATTGTTTTGATGATTTGAAGTGACGTTGAAGTACACATTAGATGCAACTGATATTAATTTTTTAGATTGATGTTTGATGAAGGATAAAGCTTGATAAGGAACATCCTCTTGTCAAAACATGCCATGCGCCAGTGATTTGGATTTTCACAAATGCCTTGACCAATTTGATTTCATGTTCGCCAATGTTCAGATCACCATATAAGTTTGAGGATATAGATCAAGATTTACTCCCAAAGCGAGATGAAAATATCTACCCCTAGTGTCTAGCAATGTAGGGAATGCCATTGGTGGATGCTTCAATAGGTGTATGGATGAATTGACATGGATTATCTTGCGATAAGATAAGGTGTTTTCACAAAGGATTCTCATTTGGATAGTGATTTTGGGTAAGATAGGAACAATGAAAATGACCCATGTCAAGATCTTTACCACACGCAAGTGTAGAGTGTGCACCAAATTTTCATCAAGATTAAGATAACTTGGACCATGGATGCAATGGATGAAAATGGATTGGATAAATGGTTCATGGATAAATGGATTTATTATGGCTAAGATGGATGGCATGTTGGATTTATTATGGATGGGATGAGATGCTTCCAATTGAACTGGTGTACGTAGATGCTCAATTCTACACATGATGCATGTTTTTCAAGTTTTTATCATGGTACCTATCCAAACCACCACCCATGTGGTTTTCACTAGAGGATGATTTTTATCTATACTGTTTTCAATCCCTTTTCTAATATTTTTGGAATTTTTATATTTTTGGATTTTTGGATTTTTTGTTGAAAGATTCTAGCTCATGCTGAACCACCTGATTTCATTGATGTAGATTCTTCTGTCATAATGTTCCATTTATATCCTACTTGAAGAAGTTGTTTTTCCAAGATACGTGCACTTGAACACAACTTTTGAGATTCCTGATCTTCTTTGCCGATACCAAGGATAACTTTGTGTTTGTGCGCGCATTGCAATAGTGTTCCTTTTGAATCCTTATGATGAAGGGTCATTTCCAATACATGGTCAATGTGAGAATTGGATAGCATGCGTGGAGGCATGGATGGAGTGTCTTTCAAAATAAAAGATGGATCGGTTGATAGTTCAAAACCTTTGACTCTAAAAAATTGGGAAGATGAGCAATGATGGATGGATACAGAAGTGTGTGTGGAATTAGGACCAACAACTCGATATACTTTGTAGGTTTCATAAGAATCCCAATTTTTCCTTTGTGGACATATTTGATGGATACTTTTCCCTTTTTGATTTTTCCCCATAGTTTCTTTGACTAATGGATTTTGATAGGGATAATATTTATTTGTATTTTTTGGTATCCATATGTATTTGATTTTCCTGATATTCTTCTTACCTTATTTTCCTTTGATGAAATTTTCCATGCTTTGATTCAAGTCTTTCTCTTGATGTTGGTCCCAATTCACAGATGGGGTGATGGGTGGATGAAGATTCGTCACATGGTGGGTTGTAGTATTGGCATTGGTTTCATCATAAGGATTCTTCATGCTCTCTATGTTGACATTTTCTTGAGATGGAGTTGCCCCAAATTTTATGGAAGTATCATTGATATGTTTATATCCCTTGATTGTTGAATAACCAAGGCCTTGATGCTTAGGATTTCCAACAATCTACACTGGTTCCAGGATACCCTATTCATGTAGGCCTAATCCTCTGCCTTGATAATTCATCTGTTGAAAAAAATTATTTGTAATAGGATATGATTTATCTTGGAAACAAGGTGCTACTCCTTCTCTACTCTGTAGTGGATCTTCAAAAGTGTCAGCTTCCTTATTGATGAGGTAGCTTTCCCTAAGAAAGGTAAGTTATCCAAGTTTATAAGTGATAAGATCTTCCATATGTGGGATAAATTCCTAATTGATATCTTCTGAAATATCATATTTTAATTCTTCTTCAAGCAATGTTAAAGATTCACTCTAAAATTATTACTCATGATTCATTCTTGATATGCTTTCATATGATGTTTTTGATTCACAACTTCTATAGAATCCTTCTTCATGATATATTTATGCTAGGTGTCCAAATTTTTCTACATATTGGTCTTGTGCACAAATATTAAGAGTAGGAGACTCTTGTTCCTTGGTAATGATGTCAAGAGTATGAGACTCTTGTTTTGAATGAAGATCATCTATGTGTCCATCCAAAGAAAGCATCTCATGAGTAGATGGAGGAATATGTGCTATATGGATATGATCATCATTTGTGACATATTGTATAGATAGAAGAGTGCCCATTAGATCATTGTAGTATCTTGGAGATACAAATTCCAGATCTTGAGTGATTCCAGAATTATTTTTAACATGTTTTGGATGAAGTTCTTGAAATGGGTCAATTTCAAAGGATGGATTTCTTATAGTGGGTTCTTGGACATCATCCTTAGGCATGGATAGTGGCTCAGTATCCTTTTGATCTTTGAGGATTCCTTCACTATCTGTAATCATGAGGTTGAGGGATGTCAATATGTCTTGGGAAAGACCATTGCTAGACCTTGGTGATAGATGTTGATCACGCTTTGGAACAAATTATTGAGATATGTTCTCTAAATCATAAGGTGATGTAGAGACATTTTCAATATGATTATTGGTTGATAGATCATGGATTATGTCAATAGAATCAAATAATGTTAACACATCTTGAAAGAAATCACTAAAAAGTGGCTCTTGATGAATGTTGACTTGATCACTAGATGGGGTAGACATATCTTCATAATGCTCATTGATGGATTGATTTTGATCATTTTCTTCAATAGTTATGCTAGAGATATTGTCAATTTTTTCAACCATAGGATCAAATGATGTTAACGTTTCTTGGACTGGATCATTCTTGGGCATCGTTGGTGAGTTTTGATCATGATTGAAAAGTGGCTCTTGGTGTGTGTTGATTTGATTGTTGGTTGAGGTGGAAACATCTTCAATGTGCTCATTAATGGATAGATCTTGATCATTGTTCTAAAAAAATTGTGGTGGGGAGGTTTTTAATGCTATCGCTAGTGGTTGAACTCTGATTATTGTCCCCAATAGCTATTAGCCTTTGATCAATCAGATCTTGGATGAGATTTTTGAGTCGAATACAATTTGATGTTTTGTGTCCCTTTGTTTTGTGAAAATCACATAAGTGCTTCTCATTGTACCTTGGTATTTTCACCATGGGCTCTTGATAATTCACATAAATGGGGATTTTAATGATATTTTCTTGTATCAAATGTTGCATGACCGATTCGATTGGTTCCCCAAGTGGTGTGTATTTTCATTTGTTACCTTGTAAGACTTGCACTCTAAATTGACCTTGTGGCGATTGATTTTGGAGATGTGGTGATTGATCTTTGAGATGTGGTGATTGAGTTTATTGTTGATGTCGTTGATCTCAATATCCAATTTCTTGGCATTGGAGATATTGTTCCTGATGAGGTTGTGGAGATAGCTCAATTTTTTGATGACATGGTTCAACCAATGGAATATTTTATTGATTTTGGGGTGGAGATGTCTCTTTGTGATATGAATCAATGAGTTTCTTGAGTGTAGCAAAAAATTTTTGCAAGGTTTGACCTTGACATTCTTGATATGGTTGGCTTGGTTTTTTAGCAAGTAGATTTGGAATGCATCCTTGTGGTGTTTTCTTAGGATCATGGACAAGTTGATTCTAGATAATGCTCTGATTTGGTGTGATGTTTTCATTTGGCATTATAGGTTGAATTTGAACATTGTTGTGGTTGAGAATCGCATTGCTTGGATTTAGGTAACATTGATTTTCCATGATGTTACCTTGACTTGGATCAATACCTAGAGTCATTAACATATTTCTTGGACTTTGAACAATACTGGGGGGATTTGCAAGCATATCTATCCCAAAGTTCACCAAGTGTGGATTTTAAATGTTCATGTTTGGTAAGGGTGGATTTAGTATTGTCACATTTGGCATGTATGGATTTGGTGGGATGATGTTGTTTTGTGGAAGACTCATGCATTGAGTGTTTCGTTGATAGATTTGTAGGTTTGGACTTGGATTTAAATATACCATAAGGAAAGGTGGTCCACAGCTTAGATTGGGCATACTCACATTCGTTGTACTATTGAGGTTTGGAGGAGATAATGATGCCCTACATAAATGTGAGTTTTGATAATCAATTGGAATTGTGAGACTTGGATAGTTTGGTTGAGTCGGATCACTCATGATGTATGAGTCGAGTTTAAACTCCATATTTTTTATTGTGTTTTGACCTTGTTGACCTCTAAGGGGTTTAGGACCAATGATGAGATGAAGGATGAAAGGGTGAATGATATGGGTGTTTAAACTTTTAGAAACTTTTGATCAATGCTAGACTTTAGGACTTGAGTTGATTTGATTTTGATTAAGGATAGTTTGACTAAGTGTGTTAAGTAAAACAAGGTGATTTTGGATAATGAACTTGTAAACCCTAGGAATTTATGTTATCCTAGAGTAAATTCATATAGAAGAGAATAGTTTGAGTAAGTGTGTTAAGTAAAACAAGGTGATAATGCACTTGTAAACTCTAGGAAGCTATGGTATCCTAGAGTAAACTTGTACACAAGAAGATAGTTTGACTAAGTGTGTTAAGTCAAACAAGATGGTTTTTATTTTGCCTAAAAATTTAGCATAAATGATTTTTTCAAAGTTCCCAAGAGTTTGTTGGTGAGATGATGTTTTATTGATGTTTGAGATGGGCCAAGCGTTTGACTTCATCTTAGATGAACCTAAGAGGATTTTCTTTACTAGACAAAGATATTGAGGAACATGCTTTTCCCTAAGAGTATTTCAAACCAAAGGATCAATGTTCGCATGGAAAACCATAAGGAAGAAGATTGCAAGCACATGTGTGGGGTCCAATTGATCCTTTATCTTGCTTAGATTTGGTTCTTTTTACCACATACACTTTCTTGGTTAAAATTTCAAACTAAATGTCTAATTTCCTAGTGTTGACTTTGGGAGAAACAAATTGAGATGTCTGAATGTTTAGAAGCCTTCTAGAGATAAGAACCCCTAGGGACAAGCAGTAACATGTGGACACCTCAAGGTATTTTTTCTTCAAAGGGTCTCAAATTTTGATGATTCGTTGAATGTTTGTTTTCCACTGTTTTGGATCCAAGCAAAGTGTTTTCAATTCCAAGAACATGCACAACCCTAGGATGAAAAGACAATATTTGTTGGGTTCCCACTTGGATAAATCCAACTTCACATATTTGGTGTAGATTATTAGATGCTTGACCACACTAGCTCCCTTCCACGACACACACTTCTTGGGTCAACCAAGCATCAATACCCATGAATCTCCCATGGCATACTTTTCATCTCTACAATAAAATAGCATGTATATGTGGGGCGGCTTCAAAGGACATGACCATTTGCACCAAAAAATAGAAAGGATTTTGGCCTTTGCTAAAAAAGGGGTTTTAATTTGGACTTTCCGTTCATGGAGATTGACCCATGTGGTGAGAGAATATTGTTGCCCTTCTCATCAAGACCAACCACATGATACTGGCCTTTGTTCCAGTACCCACTTTTATATCCCGACTATAAATACACTTGGCTTTAGTGTATTATCGGTTGGATCGTTCCCTTGGGTGAGTAATTTTTCCCACAAGGTAGGCCCTCTAAGATGAACAAAAGTGAGAAGACATATTCATAGTTTGACTAACCTTCATTTAGAAACAAAGGGACAACACACACAATAGGCTTACTCACAATCGCAAGATGTATTGTTCAATTTTAATCCCAAATGAAATGTGGAGGCAATATTTTAGACAACCTAATATTCTAGTGCCATAATGTAGATGCTAGATTTGTAACATATTAGTTTTGAAAAACCTTTTCATGGTCAAGCTAAATCTAGAACAAACTAAGCATCCCTATGAAATATCGCATCATGCTAAATATATTTAATGAGACATTAAAATATCAAATAAGTTGAATGAAAGCATTAAAACACATGTGCAAACCTATCCCAGAGTGGGGGTGGTGCCCCCTATGATGTAGAAAGGATGCCCTTTCCCACCCCCTGATAAAAAAGAATGCTAAGATGAAGATAATGCAAATGCATGAGACTGTGCCTCAAGTTGTCTTGTAAGTTGTTGAAATTTTTTGCATTTATAGATTCAAGATTGGAAGATTGAAAAATTTGGATGAATGCGGGATCATTCATGAGCCAATGACAAGATGCCACTTGTCAAGATGTGAGAGGATAAGGGTTGTGCACATTTTGGTCAATATGCCAATTTGAATTTTGAATTTTGATGAAATGACATGTTTAGGGAGGATGAAAGAAGAGAGTTAATGTCAAGTTGACTTGTGTAAGAGACATGTAAGAGCTCATAAATGCCAAGTTGGAGGATAAGTCTTTTGAGAGGGAGATTCAAATAAGAGGAATATTCCATCTTGATGACCTTTTGAAAGTAATTGGAAGAAATAATAAATCAAATAAATTGATTTATTGTGCAAGCGGGAAAAGCTAGAGGATGTGACATGAGTTTAGATTGAATTAATCATGATTGGATTAATTTAATGAGGGATTAGATGATTTGACCTATTTGATTTAGATTTATTGATTAAAATAAATCAAAAGGAGATGGAAAATGATTATTTATAAATTTAATTAAACATTTGGGTTTATTTAATTAAATGGAAGAACTTTAGGAGATTAATTAAATAATTTGATTTATTTAATTAAGTGTGATAACCTTAGGAGATCAACTAAAATTGATTTATTTGATAGGCGAATATGACTAAATATGATTAATGCATGATGTTAGTTTTGCATTTTTACATTTTTCTCCTCTTTGAAGTAATGTACTTGTCGCATTGGTTCAAAGAATGATGCCGCCAACATCAAAATTTTAAAAAATTCTACTTTTTTCAGATGCCCCACCGGAAATAAGTACATTAGTACACATACATATATGTATACATACATACACACATACATATACCTATACATGTATACACATACACATATAATTTCTGCCCTTTTTATTGTTTGTAGTTATCTCTATGTATCGGTGTAGTTATACTCATTACCATATGAGCAGTTGCAGTTAAATCTTCTTTCTTTCATCAAAAAAATATGGTTAGGGTTAGAAATGTTTTCACCTTTACTATTCTCCATGTACTTGGAACTAAATATTATAGAGAAACAGAGAAGATTTTCCTAGGGTTTTTAATGATGACCTAGAGCTTACCTCTTCAACAAACTATGTTCCTAAATGTTGCTCATTGGTCAATAAGGATTGCAAAAAAAAAAAGAATTTAGAATTGATAAGGAAAATTTTATATAATAAATGTCTTTTTAATAGCTCTTTTAGAGTTTCCCTATTTGTCTATAATATGTAGTGCCAAATAATGTAGCTTGAATTTTGAATTGATAAGTGAACTGTTATATAGATTTTTTTAGTTACGATATAATTTTACATGTCTTAGTTTAATATTTATTAGACCTTGATGCACATATTTGACCTTTTTCTCTAGGCGAATCAATCAATTGGTAAATTATTATTTAATTATTTTAAGATACACATGCATAGAAATACATCGTAGACTTGAATTTATGGATTAAATAATATTTATGAAAAATATGGAAGATTAAAGGATTTCCATCTTTTAAAGAGCTATGGGTCATATCTTTAACTACTTATATTCAATAAAAATGTATTCTTTAAAAAAACACGAGTCCTTAATTTTGGGTATGGCATATATTTTTCCCAGTGCTTGTGGCAATAGATAATTTATTACTTTATTTTTATTTATTTTCACTTATTTTTAATTTCAATATTTTTTGTATTGAATTTAGTGTACTGAGATTTAAAATGAACTATTTATGTAGTTCATCTAGATGGATCAACAAGACATAGTATGTCTTCTTTTACATCAGTCTTCAACTCATTTTGAATTACATAAGTACAACATATATGACATATAGGCCATTTTGAATATAAAAGCATGCAAAGGAGATGTTGTTCAATTTTTTTTACTATATTATCCTTCATAATCACAGGTAGTTCTCCACCACAATTGGTAGCTTTCCATTTGAGTGGCAAGTTGTTGGGGTCCTCTTTGTTTTGCAGCTCTATTTGCCTTATTCATCTCATTTTTAAGTTCCTGAAAGGCTCTTCTAAAAATTTATGCTTCCCTTATGTCGGTTGTTGTTCCTTCTCTTTTCAACCTCATGAATTTCTCCATGGAATCCTCTACATGAATTGAGACCTGCGATGAAACAGAAGCATGTGTGAGTCTTTTATCAGACTCAGTAAGTGCCCTTTTCACTCCCATAAACTTGTCATTGTTCCTCGCCTTCCATATATGCTATAAGATCTTGTTAGTAAGTAAATTCTAGAATAACTTGCAATCAGAGTTAATTTTGAGATTACAAAACAAAATTTCATGCCAACTGATTTTACCATCTTTGTTCTATATTTTCAAGCTATGAAAAAATAAATTCCAGATTTCCCTTGCATACAAACAATCAAAGAGAATTTGTTTAACTAATTCAAGCGTCTTGCAAAGGCTACAAATATCTAGATCCATATTGTTAGTTTTGAAAGGTATTCTTTGTAAAATGACCAACCATCTAAAAAAATCCTTCTTAGGCTCCAATGACTTGTGCCAAAGAAAATAAAGAGTTTTATTCCAATCCTTAGTGTTCAAAAAAATACCCCAACATCTATTTACATGTGCAAGAACTGAATCATTTCTTGTCAATTCATTATAAATCAATTTAGCTTTAATATTGTTAAGAGGTGAACCATCTTTCAAAGAGACATTATTAGCAACATTATAGTCATGATCTATAGTCCTAGGAAAGCATGCATATCTACATGCTTCCACCAAAATAGAGTAAGTTCTAGCATTGGAATTAGGAAAGTCAAACATTTCCCTAATGTTGTCCCAACTTATCAGCTCCCCCTCTGAGAGGATATCAGAAATTTTTTTAATGCCTTTGTTATGCCACTTTTTAGCTGAACAACCCTAGAGAAGGGCAAGCTTTTTTCCATTATGTTCAAGGTTCCACCTATAGACACGTAAAACTAACATCATGCATCGAATTATCCTATTAATCAATTAAGACAATTTATTGATTAATTTCCTAAGGTTCATTAAATAAATCAAATTATTTAATCCTTATGTTCTTCTCATTTGATTTAATAAATCAAACTGATTTAATCAGATGTCACCTCCTAATATCCCCCAAGTTAATTAATCTAAATTAATTAACTCCTAATCATGATTACCATTCTCTAACTTTTGACTCAACTAGAGTCAAATCCAAACTCTTAACTAACCCACCCACTTGCACCAATAAATCATTTATTTGATTTATTATTTCCTCTAATTACATTCAAAATGGAATCAAAATGGAATATTCTTCCAATTTGAATCTTCCCCCCAAAAAGGGACTTGTCCCTTCCAACAAGGTTTTAAATGCTATTTGCACAAGTCAAACATGGCATTTATTGCACCTTTCATCCCCCCTAAACATGTCATTTCATCCAAATTTGAATTTCAAATTGGCACATTGGCCAAGACTTGCACATTCCTCACCCTCTCACACTTTGACAAGTGGCATCTTGTCATTGGCTCATGAATGATCCCACATTCATCCAAATCTTTCAATCTCCTACCCTTGAATCTATAAAATGCAAAGCATTTCTCCAAAACAACTACAACACAAGATCTACAACACGACACATTCTCATTGCAAGGTTACTCTCTTCATTTGAGAATCAATCTTGCTCATCACAACACAATTTGACTACACAACACATTTTCATGGCAAGGTTACTCTCTGATTTTGAGAACTAATCTTGCTCTTCATTTGGCATCTTGCTTATCAAGGATTGGGAAAGGGCAGCTTCCTACACAACTAAGTTGCACCAATCCAATATGGGATAGATATATATTTCATGTTTTACATGCTTTGTTCATCCTTGTCCTTTATTTGCATTTTTAAAGCATGATTTATTATCTCATAAGGATATGTATTTCTATTAGGTTGTTTTGTCAAGTTTACTAACAATTTGTAGATTTTCATGTCCACACTACCATATAGAACAGTGGAGACTGCACTTTTTATTAGTTTTAAGAGATATATTAATATTTTTAAGGCATACATTGTGCTTTAACATTTCCCAAGGCTTCCACAAGCTTTTGAAGACAGTTGACCCCGTAGGGACCATTGAATGCTCACTAAGGAGAATATCGCTTAGGGGCAGAGACTCAATATTCCTTCTGACCAAGAATTTTCAAGGCTCTTTGCCACCCAAAGACCTCAGTATCCACTTAATTGCAAGAGCCACCTCTTGCAGCCTAAGGTCTTTCAGGCCAACCCCCCCTGCAATTTACTTAGGCAGCACCACTCCCACTTGACAGAGTGTCTCTTTTTATTTCCTTTTCCATTTGACCAGAGGATTTTTTTTTATTTTTTTTTAATTTCATCACTTGGTAGCTACTGAAGAACTAGATAGATGCAAAGTAAAGGTTGTAAGAAGCAAGCACTTTTTGACAGACCTGCATTCTACCTGCTAATGAGAGGTAATGCCTATTCCATCCACATAATTTTTTCTTAATTTTAGAGTTGGCCCAGTTCCACATATCCTTGAGGTGCAGGCTTATGGGAAATGGGATTCCTAGGTATCTCATAATCTTATGGGGACCTCCCCACTAAAAACAAAATCCCTCTAGCTAGTCAGGCGGTTCTTCTTTCCACCCAAGAAAGGTGGATTTGGCCCTGGAGAGATTAGCACCTGAGGCTATACAAAAGAGCTCAAACTTCTTCATTAAGGATTCCAAGTTGTTCCACTCTAATTCCATGAATATGGATGTGTCATTTATGAAATGAACATTCATTAGTTAATTATGATTAGGGAGTCATATCCCCTTAATTATGGGAGATAAGGTATTGTTCCTTAAAAGATAATGGAGAGCATCTGAGGCAATGACAAATAGGGCTGGAGCCAGAGGGCAACCTTAATGGATAGATCTCCCAAGAGGGATTTTTTCCAAAACCATGTCATTTATGTCCACTTGGGTTGAGGCATCTTTCAGGAGAGTATCCACCATATTACAAAATTTGCTAGGGAAGCTAAAGGCCTAGAGCACCATTTTCAAAAATACCCACTCCACCCTATCATAAGCCTTCTCAAAGCCTAAGAGGAGCATTGTTGCATTTTGGTTTGTGCATTTGGCCCTTTCCAAGGCTTCCTAGCTTGTTATGAGGTTTTCAAGGATATATTTGGCTTTTGTAAATCCAGTCTAGGTACTATTTATGAACTTTGGTAAGAGATTGACCAGCCTTGATGCAATTACCTTGGCCACGATCTTATAAGAGACATTCAATAGCATTATCAGTCTCCAGTTTTTAATAGTGGTGTACAATCAATTAGTAGATTACTATTTAATTATTTTAAGATACACATGCATATAAATACATCTTATACTTGAAGTTATGGATTAAATAATATTTATTCAAAATATGGAAGATTAAAGGATTGTCATCTTGTAAAGAGATATCAGTCATATCTTTAATTACTAATATTCAATAAAAAAGTATTCTTTAAAAAAACATCAATCCATCATTTTAGGTATGGCATATATTATTCCCAATGCTTGTGGCAATAGATAATTTATTACTTTATTGTTATTTATTTTCACTTTTTTTTTAATTTCAATATTAGCTATGATGGTAAAAGTAATTACACACAAACATATAAAAAATAATATATAAAAATCAAACTAGGAAATCAAACTCAAAATCAGAATAATAAACTGAGAATGAACAAAGGTGCACCTAGAAAACTGAAGATGCTGCAAACAAGGTTTGCAATCCCAAAATTATGAATTTTGACACACATTGGATCGCATACACTAGGCTGGTCAATTTAGTCCCATTTTATGGTTTCAAGCTGAATTGAAAATTTGTAACTGGTAAACTAGGATCTATAGAAAAAGTTTGAAAACTATTATACTAGGACTCATATGCCAGTTGGGATGTTTTAGTCCTAGTATCAGGGGTGATCTAAAACTCTAATATCCTTTATTGATCTTATGTAACTTCTCTCCCTTCTAATCTCCAAGTCTAAAACTCTGAATTTTGACCTATAAGTGAATTTTCATAATATTGTAAGAAATATGACAACTTTGACAACTTTGAAAACTTTGAAAACTTTCTCCAATCTTTCTCTCCAATGGATTTTCAACTCAAATTTACAAATCACACATCCAAGCGAGGGAAATTTTTTGTTTTGTTAGTGGATAGGGGTTTTCCTTGGTCAAACCGCATTTTGGTAATTAAACCTTAATGAGAAATGAATCGTGAATGGGATGAAACATGAAACGTAAGATGAAACAATAGAATGCTGTTTGAAACCTTGTAGCTATGAAAAAAAAAATGAAGTGGCCTTAATGGATGTAGATCTTGATCATGATTCTTGATAAAAAAATATTCCCTTTGAATACTTGAATTGATCTTGAACAATATATCACAACATTAACTCAAAACCACATGCATTGTGCATCAATCCTTTGATATGATAATGGATCTTGAATGCTGCAATAATATTCTACAAATCTACTCTTGAATTCCTTAGAAATTCTCTTGAATTTTTTGTAATACTCTTGTGAAGTCTAAGGATGCTTGACTCTTGATTTCTTTTAAAATTCTAGGATACAACTATGTAAAATAACCTTTCATTTATCCTAATTTATGCTAAGTTTCATTAAATTGAAACACTACAAGCTGACATCAAATATAGGACAGTAAAATCCTACCAAGATTTGAGTTCAAAATAGGCATTGCTTAAAGTGGGACTCATATGCCAGTTGTGTTGTACGAGTCCCAGTAGCTAAAACTCGAGACTCATATTTCTAGGAGTGTCTTGTTTAATGTGCAATTTGAAATCAAATCCCAAGACCTAGGTTGGACTCATATGCCCAATGTGGCATATGAGTCCTAGATCACCAGATTTGGAACACATGACCCAAAACATTGAATCAGGATTGGTTATTTGATAAGTGTCAGGATTATCCTCAGAAAAATACATTTAATAAGGATTGTGGATGCAAAATAGATCCAATTAAGGCATAAATAAGCCCATTGAATTAATAAAGCCCTAGATTAGTGTGAAAGTGTAAATATATACTTTACAAAACCCTAAATAAGGCACAATTAGGTCCATTTAGTTTAGAAGAGCCCTAAAATTAATGTGAATGTGTAAAGAAAATTACAACACTAAATCAAGGTTACATTGAGCTCAATTTAATATTAATTATTCCCAGGTTAAGTGTGAAAAATGGATACTTTTATCTAAAATACATCTTCTTCATTCTTTCAACAAGAAATTGTAATAATGGGTATTGAAATATTAATGGGAGGAGGAATGGTAAGATAACTCAAATTAGTAGCTTACCAAATTCAAGGCCATGAAGACTATTTTTTTTCTAGATATGCAATTGCTTTCTTAGAAGGTCATGCTCGCCATATTCAACATGCTTGAAATGTAGAGCCACAACTTATTCATGAGTCATGGTGGAATGGGGATATCAGCTTCATTTTGTAGATCCTCTAGATATTTAGGGGTGCCAAATAGATTATTTCCATCACCACTCATATGATGTCACCTCCCTAGAGGTTTGTGAAGCCACCACTAATTTGGAGGAAAAACACTTCTATTCAAAGAAAAAATCCTCCTTAGTTAGATTCCTATTTGATAATAAAGAATCTATTTAGTATTTTTCATCAAGCCTCTATTAATATAATAAAGGTTTTGAACCTATATCTTGGGAGTGTAGTTGTCTCCCTCCTAATGTTAAGGTTTTGACTTAGTCAATTGTTAAGGTCCTATTTTTCTAAGTAGATAATTAAGGCACTAGGATTTGAGGATACCTTAAATGTACTTATAATTTTTTTTTAATCTAAATACCCTTTATTTATTTATCCTTAAAGAGGATTAAAATTTATATTCTCCTCAATTGAGGTTAGTGCTTTCAAGCCCGAGTGGAAAGATTGTGAATGATAGTCATTGGTGTTCCAATTAAATATTGATTCAAAATTATATTATTCTGTAACACCATTAATTTAAAAATATTTTGTTAGATATTATAGACCTCATGGTTTTCTTCTTTTGGTGGATTCTTTATCACCAAGTTCTTTAATTTTTATTTATGCATTTTTTATTGGTCTTATGCTTGATTGTTACTCATCTTATTGGAGATTTTTAATCTCATTTCTCTATTTCTTAGAAAACATAAAACTCTCAAGCATTATTTATCTCTAAACTAGAGCCTAAGATGCATGTGCTTAGATTTCTAATTATTTCAAGCTATTTAGGCCCAATCCATTTTCGTGCTAGGAGATTAGACATAGTCTCCCTTAAAATTTGTAAATATTTTAACATTCTTTTGAGTTGAGGATTCTCTTTAACATTTAAAAAAATACAAAACCATATCTTTCTACCCAATGTGTTGTTGATATTCATATATTTTACTTCACACTAAAGCTATGATTTGTTCTAATGTTATTACACACATTTAGATGCAAGTGAACATATTTAAACTTGAATTTATCTTTACATAGTTACAATAGTTTTGAATCTTTTTTCTTCCCATTGAGGTTACTCCCCACCATGTGGTAATAGATATCAATGTATCCAAATTTCCAAAAGAGATTATGGCTCCTTGTCACATGATTATCAACCTTAAAAATAGCTTATGTACTATTTGTGGATGGTCTCAACCAGTTTAGCCACTATCTACCTCTTTGCATAGGAATAGTGATAACAACTAGCTTGTATCTATCTATTTCTCCTATTTCTATTGAATAACCTATAAACAAAGATAAAAGAAAAGATGTGCTCTCCTTTTTTGGGGACTTATTAATGGTGGTTTCATCCCATTTGATGCATGACATAGATTAGATGACTCTAAAATCCTTCTTATGTGGGTTTGTTTGTTTGTTTCAAATACTTAGCTTTGACCCATTAAATAATTTATTGTCTTTTATTATGAACTTGACTCAAATTTTCAAGATGTACATTCTACCACCCAACTCTTTTTATTAATAATATTAGTTCTCTTTTTAATGTATAAAAAATTTATATAGTCATTATTTATCAAAAATAAATAAAACATTCATTGAACTAATTATATAAGTACTATAAATTCAAAAATAAACGTGTAAAAGAAAATATATAAAGTTATAATTCAAATATTCAAACTAATAAGCATATGTTTCAATAACTACTATGTAAGAAGATATGAATATAAACTAGGTGTAGCCCTAATTTTTTTTTTTACTTAATAAATACCGATAAGACAAAAGAGATTTCTAATCCATCTAATTTCAAAATTTTTTTTTTAATTCTCGTTTCATCCTTATACGCTTCATTTCATTTTTGTTTCCTAGTTTTTACATTTATATTCAAGAGCACTTCTTGCAACAGTTCTCTTTGCTGATTCTTTCTTTATGTTTTCACCCCTTCCAACCATGTCATCATCTATAAGTACTTCCACGACTATCATTTCCTCTTCAGAAACTTTCAACTTATGGTCTTTGTACTTAACACTATTTCCCCATAACTCCTAGCATTCTGAAATGAGATGCTTCTCCACTGTCTCTGGAGTGGGAATGGCTCTAACAAGGTCTCAAATTTCTACCATTATTTAAGAGGAAATATTGTGTCAATATACATTAATATCTGGAAAATATAAATCTTAGAACAATAAAAGATAAACACAAAGTAGAAGAGGGAAAATTAAGTTCACTTAATACCTCCCAAACTTCCTTCAAACCAGAGTTGATGTTTTGCAATGACTCGCCACTGTTATCAAGAAACATTGCACTTACTATTGATTCAACTATATTAAACAAAATTGATGGTGGGTTCACATCATTACAATTATTTTTAATGTCTACAATGAATTTTTTCACCTACATAACACCAAGTATGAACTTCCTTAAGTAATGATTAATCATCATCGAATCTTGAATCAAATATTTTAATGAATTACATTATCTTCCAGGGATTTATTCACAAAGTTGAGATGCTTATGAACTTCTAATTTAACTATAGCGACTCTTGCCAACTTCTCATTGTCCATAGTTTTAGATCTTAACATGGTCAACATGCCTGGTTTCAAGTTCGAATACTTGTACAAAAAAATTGCTATTGCTAGCTTTAGGAACAAATTCCCAAGGAACTCCATTGCTTCATGAGACTTCAAACCTGATGATTCAATGGCTTCAGTGAATTCCTTGTATTGTTTGAAAACGTTGAGAATTAGCATCTCCAAACGTCGACAAAATGTATCTTTTAACAAATTTCTTCTTTTGAAATTGTACTGTAATGTTTCTTCGATCTCATCCAAGATATTAGACTTATATGAGGGTTTATCAAGTTCAGAGATTGAGTTCTTAATAAACCTTTTCACTTCATTGCAGTTGCACTATCTAGACACTACATTTTCAGTTGAACACTATGTTTCTTTCATGATCCCAATTTCAATGTGTTTTGGCTCTGGAGTTAGCAATGGATTTAGCAAAGGTTGAAAGACCTATAAAAACTTAGGAGGTGTTAATATATAAGTAAACGCAAAAGGTTTAGTGGCCCTTAAATATGAAAAAATACTGTATATTTCATTCTCTGTTTTCATATTTAAGTTTCTGTGTATCAAGTATTTGAATGAAACTTTATATAAATAAATAGATAGAATATTTCCTTACTTTCCAAACTATATCAAATGAAAACTCACTATCCACGTGCATAGGATCGGCTATGGCTTCAATTACATATGCAAGAACCTTTGGAGGGTTTTCGTTGTTTTATTTAGATTCATTAACCTGTAAAAACGTAATGACATTAAAAATCAATATTGATTGAAGAATGTGTTTTGAAATATTTCATTTTAACTTACCTTATCTTTTATTTGTTTATTTAATAGGAAGTTGTCAAACCCATGTTTTATAGCAGCCCTTCCAAGGACACTATTCTCCACATTTTTCTTGACCAACTGAACAAATATTCCTTTATCTATTCTTTCACAAGACTTGTATACGTGAATCGCAATCAAAAACTCTAATACTGCATCTCCAAGAAATTCTATTGCTTCTCTCAATAAATTTGTGTTGTTGAAGGTGTAATTTAAAATGGATCATGTCTCAGGTATGTCAACTCTGAAATTTATCGTCTCCATTTTATCAGCCATAAAATAAACTAAAATATCTTTGTAATTGACGTACTCTTGCAAGTTAAAAAAAAAATATGTATCACAAAAAGAGTTTCAAATGGATTTTATGGTGTTTTCCGCAAAGTACTTCTAGAAACTTGACATTTATATTATTTCAAAAAGTTTCTAGGTTTCGGTTATGTCAATTCCACCGGATAGAGATCTTCTTAGGGGAGAGGATCCAGTATCCGCCAGGGCTAACTTCGCAAAACCATAGAATCTAAACCGTGCGTCGAATTGAAAAAAAAATTTATGGGTTTTTTTCGCCCATGAGTTAAGAGCTTATAACTAAGCTTTTGGATTTAGGGCGATTCGGTAGAGTGCGGGAGCATTGAATATGCGCGCGGAGGTCAAAAAGACACCTTTTAGAGGTGTCGTCCGATTGCCGCCACCTAATGTCCCAGTATTCGCCCACTCTAATTTCCATCAATTTTAACTGTTTAAGCCTTAAATCCACTCTAAAACATGCATTTTAACACTTAATGAGCAGCCATTAGTGTTTTTGTAATTATAATGAGTAGCCATTGGTGTTTTTGTAATTATTTATTCAATCAAATAAAGTTTTTTAATGGATCAAAGTGAATTTTTTTTTGGGGGGTTAAGTGAGCATGGAGGTGACGGTTATTCAATGGGGGGCGGCAACTGGGTCTTCTCCCCTAGTTATACTACTCCCGCAATAATAAAAATGGATTATTACACCTTTAAGAAAAACTATATAGTACAGTTAATTAATGTTCACTAGATGTGAATTATAATATGTTTCATGTAATAATAAAATAATGTAGAATTTTTATTGATTAATTATAATTTTATTACTAAAAATATGACAAAAAGTAAAATAAGAGATTTAATTTAATTTAATTTAATTTAAAATTTACTTTACAGAAGGAAAATTTACTGTCAGTAATTCATCTTCACGGGCATTAATATTTTTGATATATATTTCAAAAAAATTGATTTTAAATTGTATATATAATCATAAGTTTTTAGATGTATTAGGAGTAAAATGATGGAATCTAAATTTAAATGTTTTTCAAATGTAGCTAGGTCAAATCATGCATATAAAATTGACGATTTTTATAGATTCTTCTTATAATTTGTGTTTGAATCTTAGTAAGGATTGTGGTGTTGATGAAAATATCTTGAAAATTTGTTGGATTACAAGGTTGATGCACTCTTGGATAAACTAAGTGAAAATTGAAGACAAGAAGAATGCAATAATCTTTGAATAATGTTAGAAATAGACAATGCAAAATGGACTTTCCTAGATGTTATTTTTACATTCTACCATCCATTATATTATTTCAAAACTAATGAATGACTATGCTTTAATAGAAAATAAATTACACAAACAAACATAAATATTTGATCATGAATCCTTTAAAAAAACTAAGACTCAAACCCACAATAGAAACAAATAAACCCTTCTTCAACCTTCATAATACAATTAGGACTAAAAATCTCAAATTACAACAAAATGATCTATCTAAGAGACTACATCTATTCATACATCTAGAAGAAAAAAGAGTTAGATTCTATCAACAAGAGGGGAAAGTATTTTGGATCTCTGGGGACTTCAAAATCCTTTCATCCTGTGGTGATTTACTCTTCAAAGCTACAATTGGATGGTAATGCTTCTCTCCTTGAATTAAAATTTTATGTCTGAAGAAATTTGTAGCAATGTAATGCTGTATTTCCTTGAAACCGTAGTTTTCAAATTATTATTATTAGTTCTAGCTCTAAAGATACATTTCAGGTGGATGGGGAAGGAGGACTTGTCATTTCTCTGTCTAGAGACTACAAGTAATGTAATCTTAGAAAAAAGAGGGGATTAATTTTGATGAATAAAAAATTTAATTTAAAAAAATAAATTAGTGATATATTTCTTATGATATGAGTGAGAAAAAAAAATTATATTTAGGATAAATAAATATACCTTGGCCTTCTATCTCAGATTTCAATATGGAAGGGCGTATTGCTAAAGATGTAAGTTTTGTCAATTGTTTGAGAATTCAAATATTCGGGAATTTCTCTAAATTTTATTATAGATTGTTATAGATGAGGTGTGTTGTGATTGTGAGCAGCTTGATTGGCAGATAACCAACAAATTCTCTTAGAACCAATTATTGCTTGTCCAACTGGGATTGTTCTCCCTCCATCATCTTGATGTAACCTATTTTGTGAACTTACTTATCGTTTGAAAATTTATCATTATTAATTGCCAACTTTCATCTCTATTTCTGAGATTCTGGAGTATCTGTGGCAAAGAGATGAAAAGAAACATAACTCATAATTCATAATTTTGTACTATATGTTTAGTGAATGAAACAACTACAAGATTTGTGAATAAGAGTTTTGGATTAAATCTCTAGTATTGTGATGATTCCAAATGCTCCAGTCACGTGGCTCGTCGTCACGGATGTTGCTTGGCGCTGTTACTTCTGCTGCATTTCCCCAGTTTCACGACCAACAACTTCGTCCTATGCAAGTTCATGTGGCCTGCAGAACAGAGGAACATGGAATGGGAAATCCAGTAGAAGCTGCACTCAGAAGGACAATCAATACCCAACCCCTTTATTGATAGCTATGGAGATTCCATTTCTTAGGTACCTCAATGTTGTGGGTGGATTTTCTCAATTAACTTGAGGAAGTGCACTGTGATTTTGTTGCCATATCATTTGTATTCTTCCTTTGCGGACTTTCCTTTGTATTGAATGACAACTCCTTATTTATTTTTCGAGTTCAATCTTTGCACGTATTGAACATTTCAAATTTGTATTTGCAGATTGCAAATATTTGGGAGGAGGATCTTCAAAGTGTTGTGCAGATGGGATTTGTTGAAAACAAACAAGGTCCTTTAACATTTCAAGGCTTTCATGGTAAGGGCGAAGATCAGAAGCTAAGCCTTATTCACACATTCCTAATTTTGTGATGGCCAATAGGCCCAATACTAATGAGCTGAAAGTAAACGGTTGGAACTTTGAATGCCCCAAACAGAAGACAATGTGCCTATTGTTTGAGCTCTTCCATAATTATGTCCTTATCATTCATGTTTCTAATTGTAGGTCCTCGATCAACAAGCCAAATGAAAATTGAGCTACGACTCCAACTAATCTTGCCTCCTTATGCTTGATTTGAAATAAGATGTTCAAAGGTTCTAAGAATCTTTGGCACGGTGTAAGCACAATTTGGGAGCTCTATTCATGGACAACTGATATACCAATCAAGAATTCTAATATTGGTTCTCTGAGCATTCTGTACATATGGGTCAAGTTCACTGCTTCTCCAAAGTATATGTTTTGGTGGTTTACTCTGATTTTTTTCGGTAACAAGTAAGAAAGATTATTGATCTCATTTTTTGCGAGCAATTAAGCACGGGATTAGTATAATTCAAATCATGTATATAGTTGGGCCGGATTGTGTCATGTGGTGTAAAGTAACACCACATGTACGAATGCTAGAAATCTGAGGTAGTTTGTTTAGTTTGAGCTGATTAAATGGACATTCATGACCATATTTTTTTGAATCGTGAATTCATTCAAATCTGATTGTTTCATGAATTATCATCGATAAGATGCAAAGAGCTGTTTGTGTGAAAATAATGTGGAAGTTGTTATAAAATATGAAATCTAGATTCTGGAATATGTTGGAATTTCTCCCAACTCCTAGGTGTTATTTTTCTCTTTTCCGCGATCCTGCGACCTCTCCTATTTTTCCGCGCGGTGGTGTGGTCCCTACCGCCTTACCACGGCCCATCGTTCTGCCTCCCGTAGTTCTACGGTAATATTTAAATGACATGTTTAAGTACAATTTTTGAATGCGATTAAATGGTTAAATATGAGATGATCTCATGTCTTTAATATTGTAATTTAATGTCTTTCAAGTCTCCTTTTTTCGAGTGAATTTCCAACGTGACTTTTGAGTCTATATAGTACTATTTTGATGTAATTTAAAGTAGTGAAGTAGAAGCAATTAAAAATAGAGTAGTAGCTCAGTGTGTATGAGAGAAAATCTTATGAATTAATAAAATATAATATCTTTGTCTTTATGTGAAAATTCTGAGTTGAGTTAATTTAGTTGTTTTCGCTTAGCATCCTTTGCCTCTCGCCTTCACGTGGTATCAGAGCGGGTTCTTCACAACAAGAGTTGTCTTAAGAGTCTCAGTGAAAGTATGGCAACAAGCGCAAGCTTGACAAACCCACAAATCCCACAGATTAATGGGAAAAATTATGACTACTAGGCAATTACAATGAGGGCATTATTTTGTTCACAAGACTTATGGGAGTTAGTGGAGAATGGTTTTTCAGAACCTGTTGATGCAACAATATACAATGCTTTGACACAGGCAAAAATGATTTATTGAAAGACAACAAAAAAGAAAGACTCAAAAGATATTTTCTTTATCCTTCAAGGAGTGCATGAGAGCATTTTTCTAGGAATATTAGTGGCAACAAGGTCAAGACAAGCATGGGACATTCTTCAAATAACCTATCAAGGTATGGAAAAGGTGAAGACAACAAAGCTATAAATATTGAGAAGGGAGTTTGAAACTCAGTATATGAAGGACAATGAATCAGTAGATTCATTTTTTATCCAGATTATTGGATTGGTAAATCAAATTAGATCACATGGTGAGACACTTGAAGATGTCAAAGTTGTTGAGAATATTTTAAGGAGTTTACCCACAAGATTTGAAACAATTGTTGTAACCATAGAGGAAATAAAGGACCTCACCTAGTATTCTATTGATGAGCTTTTTGCTTCACTCATTTCTCATGAGAACAGGCTGAGCAGATCGGCAAACATTTCATTAGAGCATGCTTTCAAATCACAAGCTTCAATTAACCAAGGAAGAGGTAGAGGAAGATCAAATTTCAAAGGAAGAGGAAGAAGTTACAACAGAGGTGGAAGAAGCAACTCATCAAGCTCAAGTGGAAGAGGTAGCAGCCAAAACCCATCTTAGGATCAACCTCAAGGTCAAAGGTATGATAAGTCCCAAGACCAATGCCACTATTGTAAAAATTTTGGACATTACATGAATGAGTGTAGGAAGAAACAATATGATTTTTGTAAATAAAATGCAAATTTTACAAAAGAGAGTCAAGATCAAAAATCAGATAAGAGTATAATGTTTTTGGCCTGTAATGTTGCACAAGTAAGTGAAAAAGACATTTTCTTTTTAGAATTAGGCTGTAGCAACCATATGACAGTAAATTTAGAAATGCTTTCAAGTTTAGATGAAAATTTTAAGTCTGATGTCACATTGGGTAATGACAACAAAGTGTCAATCAAAGGAAAGGGAAATTTTAACATTCTAACTAAACAGGGGGAGCAAAAGTATATTTCAGATGTGTATTTTGTGCCTAGTCAAAAACATAACTTAATGAGTGTTGGTCAACTTGTTCAAAAGGGATACAGAGTAACCTTCAAAAATTGTTTGTGCACAATTCTAGACAATTATCCTTGCAACCAACTCATTACTAAGGTTAAAATGACAAATAATAGAATGTTTCCCTTGAAAATTCAACGAGATTTGAATACAAATTATGCACAAGTACAATAAATTACAATTATCATGGAAACTTCTTTTCAAGCAGAAGTAAAAGATGAAAATTGGCTATGACATCTAAGATTTGGTCATCTTAACTTTGGAGGTTTAAATTTGCTTCATAGGAAAAACATGGTCAAGGGATTATCTCTAATAGATAAACCTGAAAGAGTATGTGAAGGATGCATTTTAGGAAAGCAACATAGAGAATCTCTTTTAGCAAGGAAGTCAACTAGAGAAAAAACCCCTTTGGAAATTATGCACTTAGATTTGTGTGGGCCAATGCAAACACCTTCAATAGGTGGTAGTTTTTATTTCCTGACTTTTCTTGATGATTACTCAAGGAAAACATGCGTTTACTTTTTAAAGCATAGGAGTCAAGTGTTTGATTTCTTCTGTCAATTCAAGTCTCATGCTGAAAAACAGAGTGGTCATTACATTAAAGTATTAAGGATGGATAGAGGAGGAGAATATATTTCAAAATAATTTTTAAATTTCTGCAAAGATCATGGGATTCACAAAAAAATTACTACAAGATATATGCCTCAAAAAAATGGGGTAGCTGAAAGGAAAAACAAAACAATCATGGAAATGGCTAGAAGCATGTTGAAAGACAAACATTTGACAAATGAATTTTGGGCTGAAGTTGTAGCATGTGCAACATATATAATGAACAGGTGTCCAAAAAAAAGTGTTGTGAATGTGGTTCTAAAGAAGCATGGACTGGGAGAAAACACAATGTTTCACACATGAGAGTTTTTGGATGTGTAGCATATGCACATGTACCTGATGAATTAAGAAGAAAGCTAGACAATAAAGGAGAGAAATGTATATTTTTTGGATATAGTGATGAATCCAAAACATACAAGTTATATAATCTAATCAGAAAGAAGGTTATTATCAGTAGAGATATATAGTTTGTAGAAGATGAAGCATGGGATGGAAGCAGAGAAAAAACAGTCAATGTTTCAGCACTTGAAGAGCAAAAAACATTAAATGTGCAAAAACATAAAGCAATATTAGTGGCAAAAGGTTATTCACAACAGTCGGGAATTGATTATAATGAGAGCTTTGCACCTGTAGCTCGTCTTGACATAGTAAGAATGATACTGGCCATAGCAGCACAAAAAAAATGGTTAGTTCATCAAATGGATGTGAAATCAACATTTTTAAATGGCTATCTTGAAGAGGAAGTTTATGTTGAACAACCACCTGGGTATGAGATATTGGGACAAGAAGACAAAGTCTATAAGCTGAAGAAAGTGTTGTATGGTCTCAAACAAGCCCCAAGAGCTTGGTATAGCATAATTGATTCATATCTATTTTAAAATGGCTTCATCAGATGCAACAATGAACCAACTTTGTACACCAAGATGAATGAAAAAGGTGAAATTCTTATTGTATGCCTGTATGTTGATGATTTAATATTCACTGGTGATTTGTCAATTGATTTGTTCAAAGGAGCTATGAAGAAAGAATTTGAAATGACAGACTTGGGACTCATGAAATACTTTTAGGGCATTGAAGTGAAACTAAATGAAAGTGGTATTTCTAATTCCTAGACAAAGTATGCTAATGATGTCTTGAAAATATTTCATATGTTAAATTGCAAATCAACACCAACACCTACAATTACAGGTTTGAACATCAGTAAGGATGACAAAGGTGCAAATGTTGATCCAATGTTATATAAGAAACTTGTTGGTAGTTTATGTATTTGATAGCCACAAGACTAGGCATAATGTATGCAGTAAGTTTGATTTCCAAATTTATGGAAACTCCTAAAGACACACATTGGAAAGCTCAGAAAAGAATTTTGAGATATATAAGTGGAACAAACAATTTTGGGATTTAGTATTCAAGATTAGATGAGTTCAAGCTAACTAGATACACTTACAGTGATAGTGTTGGGAGTGTTCATGACAAGAAAAGAACGTCTGGTTATGTTTTTCACTTTGGCACCAGCGTGGTTTCATGGGCTTTGAAAAAGCAACCAATAGTCACTCTTTCATCAACTGAAGCATAGTACGTAGTAGCAACAAGTGCATCTTGTCAAGAAGTTTGGATGAGAATAATGTTGAAAGAGCTACATAATGAACAAGTGAATGCAACAAAGATATTTTGAGATAATAACTTAGCCATAGCATTATCGAAAAATCCAGTCTTCCAAAGAAGGAGCAAACACATTGATACTCGCTATCATTTTATCAAAGAGCTGATCAACAATGGAGAAATCTCTTTAGATTTTTGCAGGTCTACGGATCAATTTGCAGACATCTTCACAAAGGTGCTAGGAAGAGACAATTTTCTTCTCCAACAAGATCGACTGGGCATTAAAGAAGGCAGGAGTTGTGATCAAGGGGAAGTGTTGGAATTTCTCCCAACTCCTACCTGTTATTTTTCTCTTTCTTGTGATCACGTGACCTCACGTGTTGTTGCACGTGGTGGTGCGGTCCCTACCACCTTACCATGGCCCATCGTTCTGCCTCCTATGCTTCTATGGTCTCCCTACCATACCATTGTCTCATCTTCTACCACTAGCGGTTGCACGGTTTCACTGCAGTACCGCAGTCTCGTTCTTCGCTCCTCGTGGTAGTGTGGTGTTCATTCTGGTACCATTGGCTTTTTGATCATTGCTCATGGTAGTGTGGTGTTCCCCACGGTACTGTTGGCTTGTCGATCATCAATTGTGGTTGTGCGGTACCCCAGTGGTACCGTTGGGCATTCTCTTATCATCTATGATAGTGCGGTTTTTGGTTCTTCTGGTGGCATGTTCGGTCGATGTCTAGTTGGCATATTTTAATATTTAAAGGACATGTTTAAGGATAGTTTTTGAATGTGATTAGATGGTTAAATCTAAGATGATCTCATGTCTTTAATATTGTAATTTAATGTCTTTCAACTCTCCTCTTTTCGAGTGAATTTCCAATGTGACTTTTGAGTCTATATAGTACTGGTTTGATGTAATTTTAAAGTAGTGAAGTAGAAGCAATTAAAAATAGAGCAGCAACTCAATGTGTATGAGAGAAAATCTTATGAATTAATAAAATATAATATCTTTGTCTTTCTGTGCAAATTCTGAGTAGAATTAATTTAGCTGTTTTTGCTTAGCATCCTCTACCTCTGGCCTTCAGAATAATTGATTAAGAATTGAAGTACTTTTCTCTAATAATTTGGAGGCCTGTTAATTGTTGGACCCCCCTCCACCCCCCTCAGAGTTATAGGATGGTTAATCAAATGAAATATTTTCCAACACTCAGTTAGCCACGAAATAAGTTATGGTCTTATAGTCTTAAAATAGCATTTAATCTATGCAACAAATGAATATATTCTATAAAAAAGAGCCTCAACATCGACAATCAACGCCACCCGCAAATAGGGTTACTGGTGGAGGAATTTATCAAAATGCTGGTCAACCATTTCAGCCAGTATAGGTAGGTTTCTTTCACTCTCCTTGGAACAAGGGATTCAATTACAGGTTATTTATTTATCATTCTAGAAATAATTCAGCCATCCCTTGTTGTTTGACCTTTAAACACATAGTTCGTGCATTCATTTCATGCAAACTTCTATCCCTTCTGATTCTAATCATCTTTCTGTCATCTTATATCTTATACGCTATACTACATTTACTAGTATATTGTGTTGTGATTATGTACCGATATGTTTATCTTTACATGTATCTTTCACACTTCAACTATGGATTTTTCTATGTTTTCTATATTGGAGAATTGCTACTTAGTGTGAAGACTAAAATCTACATCAATCCAAGATTGACAAATATGATTTAAATCTGTCAATATTGAACAAATGCGACAAATCCTTCCCTATGAAACTGTTGAGCAATGGAGAGTAAATCACAACATCATCAAACTAAAACATGAAACTATAAGTAAGATGAACATGAAATCTATTCCTATACTACTCAAGACATCATCCCATAGGGGGAGTGGTGATTCTTATGATGTGGAAAGGATGCCCTTTCCCACCCCCTGATAAACAAGATTATCAAGATGGAAGTGTGTTAATGCCAATACTGAGATTGTGCATCAATTTATGTTGTTTTGTTGTAGCAAGTTGTGTTGAAATGCTTTGCATTTATATATTCAAGGTTAGAAGATTGAGGCATTTGGATGAATGTGGGATCATTCATGAGCCAATGACAAGATGCCACTTTTCAAGATGTGAGAGGATGAGGATTGTGCACATTTTGGTCAATGTGCCAATTTGAAATTTGAAAATAGCATTAAATGCATATGGTTGAGAGCTTTGTGGGAGAATTTTTTTGGGAAAAAAAAGTCAAACAAAGGGAGTTAATGAGAGCATATTCCTTGGGAATAGGCTTTGTGAGGAAAATAGAACTTTTAATAAATCAAAATAAATGATTTATTGTGCAAGTGGTAAAAGCTAGAGGATGGGACATGGGTTAGGCCTAGTTTTAATCATGGATTTGATTAATTAAGCTGATGATTAGGTGATGTCACTTGATTTATATTTTTGGATTTGTTTAAATCAAATGAGAGGAAAATGATCATTTACAGATTTAATTAAACATTTGGGTTTATTTAATTAAATGGAAGAACTTTAGGAGATTGATTAAATAATTTGATTTATTAAATTAAGTGTGATAACCTCAGGAGATCAAATAAACTTGATTTAATTGATAGGGGAATATGATTAAATATGATTAATGCATGATGTTAGTTTTGCATGTCTACATTTTTCCCCTCTTTGAAGCAATGTACTTGTTGTATTGGTTCAAAGAATGATGCCGCTAACATCGAAATTTAAAAGTTTTCTACTTTTTTTGGATTCCCCATTGGAAACAAGTACGCTAGTACATTGCCCCCTCAAGAGATCAAGTGATAATATTCGATTTGTGGTCGATCTCGCAACAAAGAGGTTCAAAATGGATGTATGGATGGTTAGACTAACATATCTATATGATAATGATGATGTAAATGAGATATTTTTAAGATGCTTAGAATAACAAATCTATATTATCCTAAACAACTTAAATGATTATGCAATGCATGTGAGATGGATAAGATGGATGATGTTGTCCTATGATGATATGACATGATTATGAAGAATGAGAGTGTGGATGGAGGATGGATGCATTGATGTAATGATATTATGTTAGCGTGAAAGAGGATAAAATAATGAGAGGGATCAATCCTTGAATCCAAGAAGATGCAGAAGTTCAACACACCAACTTTATTAGAAATGATGATGAATAATGATGATGTATTGCTTATCCAAGGATGGGGGAGATAAAGAGCATAACTTTCCTTATGTTTGATTAGACACATAGGTGTGATGCATCAAGGTATAAAGAACCAGGATGGCGTTGTGCCTAGTGTGATGGAATTTGACTCGACAATCATATAGTTGTTCTCTTGTTCACACTTGGCATACGAAAACCTTGTTAGAACGGACCTAACAAAGCAAGTATTCACCAAGTTATATCACAAGAACATCCAACAAGTACAATAGAAAAAAATATAATGATCATTGCCCCATTCCTTTCTCTCTAAACCTATTTTTTTTAGGCATTATTGAGATTTCCTTGGAATGAACACAAAATAAGATAAGTAAAAAAGACTAAGATAAAGTAAACAAACAAGCTAATGTTCTTCATATCTCTAGCCAAGGCTAAACTAAGGTGATACCTGATACTGATGTCCATCGTAGGAAGGTCGCATTCCTAGGACATGTTGTGATCAGGGTTTTGATGAGATTGATTAGATGATAAGCTATTGATACTCTGAGTTGATCAACTTGCTTGCTTACTGACCTAGACTTGAGACTTTGTCGATTAGGTGTTCACTTTTGAACCTACCAGATTTGCTTCCGATTGACTCACCAAAGGATGAAGGTGACAATGCTTTATTATGAGTGGTGATTATTGTGGGTGAAAGCGAGATGAGATGGGTGCACCATTTTGGGTTTTTCCAAATATTTGGATGTTTTTGGTGTTTTTTGAATGTTTTGAGGTTGTTTTGATTTGTTTTGTATTTTCCAATGTTTTTGGATTTTGTGTCTCAGGGATCAATCAAGGATCAACCTTGCCTACGTTCAAGCTTAGAAAAGATGTAGTTCGGATGACAATTGACTTGATTTTTCATGAGATAGATGGGAAAATAGATTGCCATTGCGACGAACGCCTAAAGGACTGACCTAGAATGTGAAATAGATGGGAAAATGGATTGCCATTGTGATAGACACATAAAGAACTGACCTAAAATGTGAAATAGATGGGCAAATGGATTGCCATTATGACGGACCCCTAAAGGACTGACCTAAAATGTCTCGGGGATGATCAAAGATCAACCTTGCCTACATTCAAGCTCAGAGACGACGTAGTTCGGTTGACATGTTTTTGACTTTTTCTAACTTTTTGAGAGTGTTTTGGATTTTGATAGGATCTGGATTTTTTTTTATTTTTGCATGATTTTGATGTTTTGGATATGTGATGATGTGATGATAGTAGTGATCGATTTTTGGGATTATGTTAAAAATCAAGCTAGGTTGATTGATCAAATTGATGGATTTGTGATGATAACATCATTGAGGATGCACAATAATGCAAGGATAGTGTTAAGAAACATGAGGATTGGGAAGGGTATCCTAAGATGTATTGGTTGGATTTTGATTGATTAGGATTGATGGAGCTTAATTTGGAACAATTTTTTTTTGATATTCATTGCTCAGATTGATGTTCGATGAAGGATAAAGCTTGATAAGGAATGTCTTCTCATCAAAATATTCCATGGCCTAGTGATTTGGATATTTGGCTCACAAATTATTTGACCAATTTAATATTACGTTTGCCAATGTTCAGATCACCACATAAGTTGGAGGATATAGATCAAGATTTATTCCCAAAGCAAGATGTAAATATTTTCCCCCAGTGTCTAGCAAGGCCATGGGTTGGATTCTTGGATAGATGGATGGATGGATGTGTATGGATCATCTTGCAATAAGATAAGGGTGTTCAAACAGAGGATTCTCATTCAAATAATGCTTCATGGCTCAAATAATGTTGGGAGGATAGGATCAACGAAAATGACCCATGTCAAGATGTTTACCATAAGCAAGTGTAAAGTGTGCACCAAAATTTTTCAAGATCAAGATAATTTGGAATATAGATGCAGATATATGAAAATGGATGGGATAAATGGTTCTTGGATGAATGGATTTGAGATGGATGGAATGTTGGCTTTATTATGGATGGGATGAGTTTCTTTCTCTTAAACTGGCATACACAAATGCTTGATTCTACACATGATGCCTGTTTGCCAAGTTTTCATCATGGTACCTTTCCAAAGCACCATCAAAGTAGTTTTCACTAGAGGACGATTTCTTTTTCTTTACTATTTTTAATCCTTTTTCTGATTTTTTCAGATTTTTATATTTATTTTTATGAAATATTTTAAGCCTATGTTGAACCACTTCGTACTGCTGATGTTGATACTTCTATCATAATGGGCCATCAATATCTTTCTTGAAGAATTTTCTTTGCCAAGATACATGCACTTGAAATCAACTTTCAATATTTTTGATCTGCTTTGTTGATACCAACGTTAGCTTTGTCTTTGTGTACACATCGCGATAGAGTGCCCTCTGACTCCTTATGATGAAGGGTCATTGCCAAAAAATGGTCAATGTGTGAATTGCATATCATGCGTGGAGGTGTGGATGGAGTGTGTTTAGGAGTAAAAGATGGATTGGTTGATAGTTTGGAGCCTTTGACTCTCCAAACTTGGGAAGATGAGCAATGATGATTGGATACAGAAGTGTGCATGAAATTAGGACCAACAACCCGATATACTTTGTGCATTGCTTGAGAAGCCTGCTTTTTCTTTTGTGGACATATTTGATGGATAGTTTTCCCTTTTTGATTTTTCCCCATAGTTTCTTTGACTAATGGAGTTTGATAGGGGGGTATGTGCAGGATCATGATGAGCCAAAAAGTGGTGATATGTAAGCCATATGATGGCCCATGTCGCTGACGACATTTTTTTTACCCAAAATTGATGAAACGAAAAGGGTATTTAGAGGACATTCTCAGCTTTCCACCAATATAAATTACGCTTTACTTTGAGTTTAATAAATAATTATTATTCATTTTATATTAGAATTATGAATAAAGTCCTGATTGATAGGTTGATTGAAAAACATCTATAACTTTCAAATGGTATCACTTTTTTTGAATCTAAAACATGCGTCACATTCTATGCTTTGCATAATATAGGATTAAAAAAAAAAAATTGAATTTCATGAATTTTTTACCAAGTTAAGGTGGTTAGACATAGGACATTTTATATTTTTTAAAAGATGTAAAAAAAAAATCATAATTAATTATTTACATGGAAATAAATTATAAAAAAATATGCATCACATCGGGACATGAGTCATCTACTTATATCTAAAATATTATAAAAAAATATTATCATTTTATTGTGGTTAGGGTGGTCAGACAGACACCTACTTCTTATTTTTACCCTGAAATTTAAATACTACTGCATTGAAATTTCAAATTTTCACCAAATAGATTTTTTTTTTTTAAATAAAGATCTAGTAGTTTCGAAACTACATTCAATTTACTACAGATTCTATTTTTACATTTTTTTGAAATAATATAGATAACTTATTCAAATTTTTACATCAAGTTGTCTAACTCTGATCTTTTGTCTTTTTATTGCCACTTAAGGGCCTGTTTTTTCCATGATGATCCTGCACATACCCAAGGATAGTATTTCTTTTTATTGTTTGGTATCCATATGTATTTGATTTTTGCTTCATGCTTCAGTACTTATTTTTCTTTGATGAAGTTCTTCATGCTTTGATTCAAATCTTTCTTTTCATGTTGGCCCCAATTCGTGGATGGGGTGATGGGTGGATGAAGATTCATGACGTGGCTGGTTGTAGTATTGGCATTGGTTTCATCATAAGGATTCTTCGTGCTCCCTATGTTGACGTTTGATTGTGACAAATTTTCCCCTAGTTTTATGGAAGTATAACTGATATGTTTATATCCCTTGATTGTCAAATAACCAAGGCCTTGATGCTTAGGATTGCCAACAATCTACACTAGTTCCAGGATACCTTGTTCATGTAGGCCTAATCCTCTGCCTTGATAGTTCATCCATTGAAACATTTTATTTGCAAGAGCATATGATTTACCTTGGAAACAAGGTGCTAATCCTTCTCTACTCTATCGTGGACCTTCAAAGGTGAAATTTTCTTCATTGATGAAAAAACTTTCCCTAAAAAGGGTAAGTGATCCAACTTTATAAGGGATAGGATCCTCCATATGTGGGATGACTTACTTATTGATATATTTGGCTTGAGTTTGTGAAATATCATATTTAATGCTTCTTCAAGAGGTGTTGATGATTCTTCCTCGTGATTCATTCTTTATATGCCTTCACATAATGTTTCTGATTCACAACTTTTGTAGAATCCTTCTTCATGACCCATTTTTGATATGTCTCTAGATTTTTCTACATCTTGGTCATGTGTACAAATGTTGAGAGTAGGAGACTCTTGTTCCTTGGTAATGATGTCAAGAGTATGAGACTCTTGTTTTGAATGAAGATCATCTTCATGTCCATCCAAAGAAAGAATCTCGTGGGTAGATGGAGGAATATGTGCTATATGGATATGATCATCATTTGTGACATCTTGTATAGATAGAAGAGTACCCATTAGATCATTATAGTATCTTGGAGATACAAATTGTTGACCTTGACTAATTCTGCAATTGCTTTCGATGTGTTTTGGATCAAGTTCTTGACATGGGTCAATTTCAAAGGATGGATTGCTTACAAAGGGTTCTTTGATATCTTCATTAGGAATGGGAAGTGGCTCAATATGCTCTTGATTTTTGAGTGGATTTGGATCAAGTGTAGAGTCAAATATTCCTTTACTATTCACAATCGTGAGGTCGAAGGAGGTCTGTATGTCTTGGGAACGACCATTTCTAGACCTTGGTGATAGATGTTGATCAGGCTTAGGAATAAATTTTTGAGATATGTTCTCAAATTCATTAGGTGATGTAGAGGCATTTTCAACACGATCATTGGTGAATGGATCTTGGATTATGTCAATAGGATCAAATAATGTCAACACATCTTGAAATAGATCACTAAAAAGTGACTCTTGATGAATTTTGATTTGATCACTGGATGGGGTAGACATATCTTCACAGTGCTCATTGATGGATTGATTTTGATCATTGTCTTTAGCAGTTATGGTGGAGAGATTGTCAATTTTTTCAATCATAGGATCAAATGATGTTAACATTTCTTGGATTGGATCATTGTTGGGCATCGTTGGTGAATTTTGATCATGATTCAAAAGTGGCTCTTGGTGTGTGTTGATTTGATCATTGGTTGAGGTCGAAACATATTCAATGTGCTCACTAATGGATAGATCTTGATCATTGTTTTCAACAATTATGGTGGGGAGGTTTTTAATGCTATCACTAGTGGTTGAAATCTAATTATTGTCCCTAATAGCTATTAGATTTTGATCAATCAGATCTTGGATGAGATTTTTGAGTCGAATACAATTTGATGTTATGTGTCCCTTTATTTTGTGAAAATCACAAAGGTGTTTCTCGTCATACCCTTGTGGTTTCACCATGGGTTCTTGATAATTCACATAAATGGGGATTTTAATGATATTTTCTTGTATCAACCGTTGCATGACCGATTCGATTAGTTCCCCAAGTGGTGTGTATTTCTGTTTTTTACCTTGTGAGATTTGCACTTTAAATTGACCTTGTGGTGATTGATTTTGGAGATGTGGTGATTGATCTTTGAGATGTGGTGATTGGGTTTGTTGTTGATTTTGTTGATCAAGATATCCAACCTTTCAACATTGGAGATATTGTTCTTGATGTGGTTGTGGAGATAGCTCAATATTTTGATGACGTGGTTCAACCAATGGAAGAGTGTATTGATTTTGGGGTGGAGATTTCTCTTGGTGCAATGGATCAACTACTTTGGCAAGTGAAGCAATTTGATCCCGAAAAATTTGATCTTGACACCTTTGATATGGTTGATTTGGTTTTTATTCAAGTATATTTGGATTGTATACTTGTGGTGTTTGCATGGAATCGTGGAGGGATTGATTCTAGATAATGCTCTAATTTAGTGTGATGTTTTCATTTGGCATTATAGGTTGACTTTGAACATTTTTGTGGTTGAGAATCATATTGCCTTGATTTAGGTAACTTTTATTTTGCATGGTCTTACCTTGAATTGGATCAATACCTAGAGTCGTTAACATATTTCTTGGACTTTGAACTGCATTTGTATGATTTGAAAACCTATCTATCCCAAAGTTTACCAATTATGGATTTGAAATGTTAATGTTTGGTAAACTTATATTTGACATGTACAGATTTGGTGGGATAATGTTGTTTGGAAAACTCATGCATTGAGTGCTTGGTTGATAGATTTGTAGGTTTGGACTTGGATTTAAATCTACCATTGAGAAAGGTGGTCCAAAATTTGGATTGGGAAAACACACAGTTGTATCATTGAGGTTTGGAGGAAATAATGATGTCATGTATGGATTGCATAGACGTGAGTTTTGGTAATCAATTGGCAATGCGAGAATTGGATAGTTTGGTTGACTCAGATTACTCAAGATGTATGATTCAGGTTTAAACTCCATGTTTTTCTTGTGTTTTAACCTTGTTGACCTTTGAGGGGTTTAGGACCAATGATGAGATGAAAGATGAAAGGGGTGAATGGTATGGGTGTTTAAACTTTTAGGAACTTTGGATCAATTCTAAAATTTAGGACTTGATTTCATTTGATTTTGATTGGTTGATAGTTTGACTAAGTGTGTTACGTCAAACAAAATGATTTGGATAATGAAATTGTAAACTCTCAGATAGTGTGTTTTCCTAGAGAGAACTTGTACATAAGAGGATAATTTGACTAAGTGTGTTAAGCCAAAAAAAGTGATAATGGATGATGAACTTGTAAACTCTAAGAAGTTGTGTTATCTTAGAATAAACTCGTACACCAGAGGATAGTTTGACTAAGTGTGTTAAGTCAAACAAGATGATTTTGATTTTTCCTAGAATTCTAGCATGAGTGATGTTTTCAAAGTTTCCAAGAGTTTGTTGGTGAGATAGGATTTGATTGATGTTTGAGATGGGTGAAGTGTTTGACTTGATCCTAGATGAACCTAAGAGGAATTTGCTTACATAACCAAGGTAGTGAAGAACATGTTTTTCCCGAAGAGCATTTCAAACCAAAAGACCAATGCTTGCATGAAAACCATATGTCCCAAAAGAGAACAAGCACATGTGTGGGGTTTGATTGGAGTTAATCTTGATTAATGACTTTCTTTTTACCACAATCACTTCTTGCTTAGTTTTTCAAATTGAATGTCCGATGTCCTGATTTTCTTTCATCCCACAAAGTGCATTATGTGGAAATCAAGGCAAAAGTTACCTAGTGTTGACTTTAGTGAGAAAATGGAGATATAAATTCAAATTTTTAGAAGCCTCTAAGGATAGAATCCCTAGGGAAAGCAATAACACTTGAATTTTTTCAATGGTATTTGCTTCCTAAAGGGTTTGAAATTTTGATGATAGTGTTGAATGTTTGTTTTTCCAATGTTTTCGAGCAAGCAAAGTTTTTTGATTTCAAGAACATGCACAATCCTAGGATGAAAAGAAAATATTTATTGGGTTCCCACGTGGATGAATCGAGCTGCACCTATTCTATGTGGATCATTAGATGCTTGACCACACTTGCTCCCATCCATGACACACAGTTCTCAAGTTAGCCAAGCATCAGTACCCATGAATCTCCCATGGCATACTTTTCATCTCTACAACAAAATCACATGCATACATGGGGTATCTTCAAAGGACATGACCTTTTGCACCAACAAATAGAAAGGATTTTGGCCTTTGCTAAACAAGGGGTTTTAATTCATAATTTCTATTCGTGGAGATTGACCCATGCGGCGAGAGAGCATTGCTACCCTTCTCATCGGGACCAACCACGTGATACTGGCATTTGTTCCGGTACCCACTTTTATATCTTAGTAGGAAATACAATTGGCTTTAGTGTGTTACCGGTTGGGTCATTCCCTTGGGTGAGTACTTTTTCCCACAAGGAAGGCCCTCTAAGATAAATAAAAGAAAGAAAAAATATTTTTAGTTTGATCAAACTTCATTTAGAAAAAAAGGAAGAACACACACAATAGGTTTACTCACACTCACAAGATGTTTTGTTCAGTTTTAATCCCAAGATGAAATGTGGAGATAATTACTTTACCCAACTTAAGATCACCAAAAGGCCTTTTGATTTTCAAGGTCACCATGAGGTACAAGAGAAGCGCATACATCCTTTCGATGGTATTACTTTTAGTAAGCAATTACAAAACAAAGAAACACTTGTTCATTTTAAAGCACCAAAACGAGATGTGAAAGTTTCCTTGTTCAATTGTTAGCCCCAAACAAAATCTATTGAGTTTCTAAGTTCAATTTTAAACAAGTTGAAGAGATCAAATCAATGGTTAATTTTAAACCCAAAATTTGAAGTGAGTTGGTTCAAAACATAAAACAAAAGCAGGAATTGGAGCCCAACAAGCATTAAAAAATGTTTTTTCTTCAAGTCCCAATTTCCAATGCTTGAGCTCAAATATTTTTGGACTCACTCGCCATGATGAGAAGTATATCAAATTAAGCATGAAGAATCGATCAATAGACTCCACCTCAACAATTTGAAAATACATTAAGATTCTTGTATATGTTTCACTTGGGATTGAATATGTGAAAAAGAAGCGCGCACATCCATGATTTGGCTGAATTTGTGTTGAAGTTCATTTTGTTTTGTTCTCTTGATGGTATAAAAAGTATCCACTCATGCTTAAATTTTGCATGAAATTAGAGCTGGCTGTAACACCCATCTACTATGTTGATGCTTTTGTAATCAGGACACATCTTTGTTTGTGATTGTAACACACATTGGCCATGGTAGGAGGCAACTATGGGGGGTTCTTGTTATGGCGCTAGTATGTAGCTGGAAATGTGAGTGACAATGACTAGGATATGCAAATGGAAATGACTATGAGTTTCCTTGAATCAATAAATGATATGCAAACAACAATGACTTATGCAAACTAGGAATGAATTGGAGGAAACCACACTGCCCTCTGATCTATTGCATGATGAAAATTGAATTCCAAATCTATCGACATAGTAAAATAGACACTAGTGAGTCTATCAATTCAAGGTTCGAGCTTGGAAAAACTTGTGCAATTCGACAAAGTTTTGACTTTGGGAATTCACAAGGAGATGCACAAAACGTGAATACAAATACAGCTAGGTATGGAAAAGTAAACTCATTAATAAAATGATAGAATATAATCATAGAAGAAAATAACAAGAATCTATTTCACCTACTCAAAACAAGAATCAATTTCAGTTCTAAATAATTTCTCAACTCTGACATGGGGAATAAGAAAAAATACATGCAGTTTAATTTTGTGTATGCATTCAATTCTTTTGTTAGCAAATAGTTGTAGGAGCCTATCATTCAAGAAAACAAATAGTTGCAAGAGCCATCTTTCAAAATGGGTCAAGTAAAAACGTATTCAAAATGCATAAGCATAAAGAAAGCACATTATCTATTTAAAAGATTTCTTTGAGAGCTTAAAATAAATTTATTGTAGAGGCTTTAGAAAATTTCACAAGTGATATGCTAATAAGTAATTAGAAGTGAGACAATGAACAACAAATGTAAAAAAAATCTACGAGCCCCACGGTGGGTGCTAGAATGTGAAGACTAAAATCTACATCGATCCAAGATTGACAAATACGAGTTAAATATATCAATATTGAACAAATGATACAAAGCTTTCCCTATGAAATTGTTGAGCAATGTAGAGGAAATCACAACATCATCAAACTAAAACATGAAACTATAAGTAAGATGAACATGAAATCTATTCCTAAACTACTCAAGACATCATCCCATAGGGGGAGTGGTGCTCCTTATGATGTGGAAAGGATGCCCTTTCTGACCCCCTGATTAGCAAGATTTTCAAGATGCAAGTGTGTTAATGCCAATACTGAGATTGTGCATCAATTTGTGTTGTTGTGTTGTAGCAAGTTGTGTTGAAATGCTTTGCATTTATAGATTCAAGGTTAGAAGAATGAGGGATTTGGATGAATGTGAGATCATTCATGAGCCAATCACAAGATACCACTTCTCAAGATGTGAGAGGATGAGGGTTGTGCACATTTTGGTCAATGTGCCAATTTGAAAATAGCATTAAATGCATATGGTTGAGAGCTTTGGGGAGGAAATTTGTTTGGACAAAAAAATAAAACAAAGGGAGTTAACGAGGGCATATTCCTTGGGAATATGCTTTGTGAGGAAAATAGAGATTTTAATAAATCAAAATAAATGATTTATTGTGTGCAAGTGGGAAAAGCTAGAGGATGGGAGATGGGTTAGGCTTAGCTTTAATCATGGATTTGATTAATTAAGATGATGATTAGGTGATGTGAAACTTGATTTAGATTTTTGGATTTGTTTAAATCAAATGAGAGGAAAATGATCATTTACAGATTTAATTAAACATTTGGGTTTATTTAATTAAATGGAAGAACTTTAGGAGATTAATTAAATAATTTGATTTATTTAATTAAGTGTGATAACCTTAGGAGATCAAATAAACTTGATTTACTTGATAGGCGAATATGACTAAACATGATTAATGCATGATGTTAGTTTTGCATGTCTATACTTAGAACTCTATTTATTATTTGGCCTTGATGAATTGCATGGGGCACATGTCATGCACTATGAAAAACACCAACTTTTAATTCAACATCCTCTAGTTTTCTATTATCTTTTGCATATCAATTTTCTAAGAATTTTTTTTGTGTTTACGTTTCATCATCTTCTACATATGTGTTAGAAAAAGAGATGCAACATGAACTCAAATGCCTATTGTAAGAATGGTCCAATTGTAGATAGAAATGAAGGAGAAAAGCCTTGAATTTATAGATGGGATTGAGAAAAGAAGAAGCAAAGTGGATGAATGTGAGATTAATCTTCAACCAGTAGATTGATGTCACTTGTCAAGATGTGAGAGGATGAAGGGTGAGCACATTGTGGTCTTTGTGCAAGTAAATGCAATTAGGTGAGTTTGAAATTTGAAAAATGGCATTAAATGCATATGGTTGGGAGATTTGCGAGGGGAATTTGTTTGGACAAAAAAGTCAAAAAAATTGAGTTAATGAGGGAATGTTCCTTGGGAATATGCTTTGTGAGTAAAATAGAGATTTAATAAAAATCAAAATAAATGATTTATTGTGCAAGTGGTAAAAGTTAGAGGATGGGACATGGATTAGATTTAGCATTAATCAAGGATTTGATTAATTAAGTTGATGTTAAGTGATTGTGACATTCAACTTAAATTTTTGGATTTATTTTAGTTGAATGCGAAGATAAAGATCATTTAGAGATTTAATTAAACATTTGGATTTATTTAATTAAATGGAGGAACTTTAAGAGATTAATTAAATAATTTCATTTATTTAATTAAGGAGATAACCTTAGAAGATTAATCAAATAAACTTGATTTACTTAATTGATGGGCGAATATGATAATATGAGGAATGCATGATGTCAATTTTGCATGTCTACATTTTTTCCCTATTTGAAGAAATGTAATTGCTGCATTAGTTCAAAGAATGATGTCGTTGAGATCAAAATTTAAACAAAATTCTGAATTTTTGGATGCCCCAGCGGTATGAAGTATGTTGGTACATTGCCCCCTCGAGCGATTGAGTGAAAAGTTCAATTTGAGGTCAATCTCATGACGAAGAGGTTCAAGACAAATGCGGGGATGGTTAGACTAACAAATCTATATGATAATGATGATGAGATGTTTTGAAGATGCTTAGAATAAAAAATCTATATTATCCTAAACAACTTAAATGATGATGCAAATGAGATGTTTGTAAGATGCTTAGAATAAGAAATCTATATTATTTTAAACATCTTAAATGATTATGCAATGCATGTGAAATGGATGAGATGGATGATGTTGGCCTATGATGATATGACATGATTATGCAGGATAAGAGTGCAGATGTAGGGTGGATGCATTGATGAAGTGATACTTATGTTAGCGTGAAAAAGGATAGAAGAATGAGGGGGATCAACCCTTGAATTCAAGAAGATACAGAAGTCCAACAAGTCTATTAGTCATGGAGACTTTATTAGATATGTTGATGAATGATGATGATGTACTGCTTATCCAAGGATGGGAGAGATAAAGAGCATATCCTTCTTTTTGTTTGATAACACACATAGGTACGATGCATCAAGGTATAAAGAACCAGGATGGTGTTGAACCTAGTGTAATGGAATTTTATTCGACAATCAGATAAGAGTACTCTCATTCACACCTGACATACATAACCTTATTCAGAATGAAGTTTAGATATTCTAGACATCTCGTACCAAAAAATTAAAAAGCAAGTCTTCTTATGTGGTCAATAAGACACCTAAAACACCCTCCCTACAAACAAAACAAAACACGCATGATGAAGTTATTTTACAAGAATATCCAACAAGCATAACAGATAAAAAGATAATGATCATTTCCCCATTCCTTTCTCTCTAATCCTTTTGATTAGGCGTCATTGAGAGGTCCTTGGAATGAGTGCAAAATAAGATAAGTCAAAAAAGACCAAGATAAAGTAAATAAACAAGCTAGTGTTCTTCATACCACTAGCCAAGACTAAACTATTTTTATGCTTGATGTTGATGTCCATCACAAGAAGGATGCATACTAAGATATGTTGTGATCAGGTGGTGATGAGATTTTGATTGGATGATAAGCTATTGATACTTTGAGTTGACCAACATGTTGACTTACTAACCTAGACTTGAGACTTTGACGATTGAGCTTTTACCTTTAGACTTGCTAGACTTGTTTTTGACTAACTTACCACAGGATGAAAAATGGTGATGATTTATTATGACTGATGATTATTGTGAGTGAAAGCGAGATGAGACAAATGCACCATTTTGGGTTTTTTCAAATATTTGGATGTTTTTGGAATTTTTGAAATGTTTTGAGGCTATTTTTGGGATTTTCGAGATTTGACGAAGAGACTAACTTAAAGACCTATCCTAGGGGTCTCAGGAGCTAATCAACATATTAGCCTTGCCTATGTTATACATGCAGAGAACACATAGTTCAATTGGTGACTTGACCAATTTACAACATGAAGATATAAACAATGAATGAATTGCTAGCTTATTGTGACAGATGCCTAAAGGGATGACCTAGGGTGTCTTGGGGGATGATCAAAGATCAACCTTGCCTATGTTCAATCTCAGAGACGACGTAGTTCAGATGAATGACTCAAATTTTTTATTTTTCAGATTTTCAAAATGTTTTTTGGATTTTGATATGATCTGGATGTTTTTGGATTTTTGATTTTCTGATGTTTTTGGATTTTCGATGGATTTTCTAAATTTCTGTATTTTTGATGTTTAGGAAGATCACAAGAATATGCATGAATCTGATCCAATGCAAGTATAGGAACATGCCCCCAACGTGATGTGATAGAATAATTCGATACAGGTAGGACAAATGACCTTAAAAATATGCCAAGTAGTACTAGGGTGAAACATGATATGAACACAAAATCAAGCTATGGATGCAAACGAATGGATGGATGGAAGATTAATGATGGATGAATGGTAAGATGCAATGGATAATTGAGTGTGAAAATTAATTTGTGAAGGTCCTGGTGGATGGAGAGTGCTTTTGGTGTAGGAGCACCCATAGGTTACCATAGGTTGTCTAGAAGGTCATGACTTGGGCAATTTGTTTAGGCCAACTTAGCAATCTATTCATGTTCATTTATGTTTGTGCCTTAGTGGAATTTTTGATTGGGTATTGATCATTTGATGAAGGTCATGTTGACCATTGAATAGGCTTAAGGTTTTAGATCAAGTGAGGTTTAAGACCTTTTAAACCTTTTAGGAGTTTCTTTTCTAAATTTTTAAAATAAAGCTCAATGGAATCTACAAGCGGCCTAGGAGTGTCCAAAGGAGAGGGTAACTATTTTAGAGACCCTAATTAAGGGTGACCTCAACATGGGAGTGAGGTTGGAAGCATTTGAACTATTTGGAAATTTTAAATTCAAGAGAAAACAGTGGTGATTTGTGTGAATTTCTGGTTTTTTTGCCTTGAAGAAGTGGTTTAATGGATTAATGTTGGTACTACAGTTTTTATAGGATGTAAATTCATTGTTAATCAAGCATTGTGTGGCAATAGATAGCTAGTTTGTTCTCTTTCCTTCTTTGTTTGTAGATAGTTTGCTTTCTTTATAGTTGTTGGCCTGAACCAGGTAGTTTGGAAGAATGGAGAGTTAGTTCACTTTCCCATCGTACAAATTGTACGGCCCTTTGGGAACAATGACTAGAATCCATGTATGTGAATAATGTAGGGTTAGGAGTCCTTGACAACACCGAAGCCACTCTAGAATTCTTCTCCTAGTCGAGCTAGGGAAGAGGCCGACTAGGAAAGACCAAAGTGCAAAGCACTAAAAATTGCAGAGGTGTTAGTTTAAGTCGATTTCCATTATGGAGAGGAATTATGTGAGGCTTACCAAGCTATGGTAACAAGGAGGAGACTCCACCAATCCATCTGGTGAGGGAAAGTCTTGACAGTCTGCTGTGTTCAGGAAAAGGGCTTAAAAAGGCCTAGTTTTGTCCACTTCCAGGTTAGAGCTTTGTATAGCTAGTTGAGGCCCAAGGCTCCAATAATATTTGAGTGGTGGACATAAGAACCAAGAAACCCAAGAAAATTTTGAGGGTTACTTGGAAGAACCTTGTGGAAAACCCTGATCCCTCGAAAAAGAAACCCTAGGTTCTTGGCCTAAAAATGAGGGTTTGGTGTAAGCGACTAGGAAATGGAGCTAGGTCGATCCCTAAATTCCTTCCTAGGATGGATTGAGTCCTATGAAAGCACCTCCTCACCTCTGAAAATTTAAATTCAATATATTGGAGGATTGTAGCCTTTAGGGTGGATTAAGGTCTAAGGTTAGAGTTGCAAGATTGTACCAAGGTGGGATTGGTAGGAAGAATTGTGTTGGTAGTTGGGGTTGGCAAGGAGAGACCAGGGGATCCTAAGAAGGAGAAGGTCCTATAGGTTGAAGTGGTGGAGTGAGACACCTTAGAGGTATTCCAAACAAGACCTAGAGCATGAATCGGGGATTGATTCATCCAACCTCCCTATCAGATTGGTATCAAAGTAACAAAAGATTTGGGATTGAATATTGTATGTCAGAGTTTGATTCTAGTGGCTCTACAACCATGGTGACAAACATCGAATTGGCCAAGAAGGTCGAAGATCAAGAAGAAGACAATAGAATATTTGGGGAAAGAATAGCTCAACTTGAGCAAGCAATGAATAATGTGCAAACCAAGACCGATGAGGTCAGTGATAAGTTGGAAGGAAGGGTGCCCAAGAGTGAAGAGGTTGCAGAGGAAGACAAGATCCCTGAACCTGACCCTGTTTTGCAAGAAGATCCTTTCTTGAAGGCATACCATTGTTTTGTGGGAAATTGGAAGCTGATCTAGTTATGGATTGGATAGAGGGAATGGAAAACCATTTTGAGTGTGATGGAATCACTGAAGCACAGAAGGTGAAGGTGGCAAAGTCAAGACTAAGATGTTCTGCTTTGACATGGTGGAAGTTCATTCAGACAAAGAGAGAAAAGGAAGGAAAGAAGCCTATTTCTACTTGGAAGGGAATGGTTGCCAAAGTGAGAGAAGCATACATTCAAAATGATTATGAGATTCAATTGCATAAGAAAAGACAAAGCTTGAGACAAAGAGACCAAGATGTGAATTCTTATACTGAGGAGTTTCAAAAACTTTGTATGAGGTCTAATGTTTCAAAGGATGAAAGTCTTAAGGTGGCTAGGTATCTTAACGGTTTGAAGTGGAACATTCAAGAGGAGATGACTCTTCTAAGTCCCAAGATAGTACACCAATGTTATCAATTGGCTATAAAGATAGAAGAAAGAAACAAGAGGAAACAAGACTAGGCTTCCAAGAGTAGAGGGAAAGGCAGAGATCAAAGAGGACATAGAGGTGGATACCAAGGTAGAGGGACTGAACAAAGAAATCAGGGAGAGTCTAACCTCACAGAGCATGGAAGTGAAACAAATTTTAGAGGAGGCTATGGAAGAGGTAGAGGACCTCAAGGAGGTTCAAATAGAGGAAGAGGAGCAAGCAGAAGTAACTCATACTTTTCTAGTATGAAGTGTTATAACTGTGGTCAAGTAGGACATCCAGCTTATAGGTGCCTGAAGAAAGCATCTTCATCAAATACAAAAAAGAGAGTAGCATATTCTCAAGAGGACACCATGAGTATCAAGTCACCACAGGTTAGTCACATTGAATCAGAAATGGGGGAGAACCTGATGTTTAGAAGAGTTCCAATCAGATAACCAGTCAAGGAGGAGCCAAAGCAAAGGAGAGCCTTATTCAGGGTAAGATGCAAAATAATTGGAAAGGTGTGCAAGGTTATAGTGGATTTAGGGTCTACTGATAACATTATCTCAGAGGAGGAAGTGAGGAAGTTGAAGTTGGAGAAAGTACCCCACACTAACCCTTACAAGGTGACATGGTTGAATAAAGGGAAAAGTGTTCTTGTTAATGAGCAGACAATGGTGGAGTTCTCCATTGGAGGGTACAAACACAAGTTGATTTGTGATGTGTTTCCCATGGATGCATGCAATCTTCTATTGGGCATGCCATGGCAGTATGACAGAGGAGCCATCTATGATGGAAAGGAGAACACTATCTCATTCAAGAAGGATGGAAAGACATTCAAACTGCAGTCACTGTCAGATGAGGAAGAAGGATAGTCAAAGACCCCTAGTATCTTGTTAAGTAGTGTCAAGGAGTTTATCAACACTCTACAACAAGGAGGTGAAGGATATGTGGTCATGGTGCAACCCAAGGAAGAGATAAGACCAAGAAGATAGTCATACCAGGATCAGTCTAGAAGTTTCTTGAACAGTTCAAGGATATAGTTAGTGATGGAACACCAACAACCTTACCTCCAAAGAGAGCCATTAGTCATTAGATTGACTTCATACTAGGGGCTTCATTTCCAAACAAGGCAACTTACAAGCTCACACCATATCAGAACTTGAAAGTGGCTAGACAAGTGCAGGAGTTGTTAGACCAAGGACTAATTAGGAAGAGCATCAGTCCATGTGCAGTACCAGTGGTCTTAGCAACCAAGAAAGGTAGTAAGTGGAGGCTATGCACTGATTCTAGGGCTATAAATAGAATTACAATCAGATATAGGTTCCCTATTCCTAGGATTGAGGATTTGATGGACTATCTTCGAGGAGCTTAGTACTTCACCAAGTTGGATCTCAAGAGTGGATACCATTGGATCAGAATAAAAGATGGGGATGAGTGGAAGACAACCTTTAAGACAACTGATGGGTTGTATGAGTGGAGAGTTATGCCATTTGGCCTTTCAAATGCCCCTAGCACATTCATGAGGCTCATGAATGAAGTGCTTAAGGATTTCACAAGGATATTTGTGGTGGTATATCTAGATGATATACTCATCTTTACCAAGACAGTAGAAGAAAATTTGAAGTATGTGGAGATGGTTCTTAAAAGACTGTAGGAAGAGAGGTTAGCCATCAACCTAGAGAAGTGTGAGTTCTTCAAACAAGATCTTGTGTATTTGGGGTTTGTAGTATCCCAAGGATCATTGAAGATGGACCCAAGCAAGGTGGAAGCTATCCTAAATTGGCCTACACCAACCACTAGGACAAAGGTAAGGATTTTTCATGGGTTAGCTCAGTTTTATAGAAATTTTATAAGGAACTTTAGTGGCATATGTGCACCAGTACTTGATACAATCAAAGGTGGCCTAAAGACTAAGTTCAAATGGACTCTTGAAGCTAAGAAGGGTTTTGAGAAATTGAAACAAGAAGTGGCAACTCAACCCATCCTTTTGTTACCTAGCTTTGATAAGTTATTCAATGTGAAATGTGATGCCAGTGGAATTGCAGTAGGAGGAGTACTAAGCCAAGAAGGCAGACCTATAGCTTTCTTTAGTGAAAAGCTCAATGAAGCTAAAAAGAAGTATTCTACCTATGACCTAGAACTATATGCTCTAGTACAGTCACTTAGGAAGTGGAGGCATTATCTCCAACCTAAAGAGTTTGTTGTGTTTACTGATAACCAGGCACTAAGCTACATCAACACACAAGAAAAGTTGAGCAATAGACATTTGAAATGGATGGAATACCTCCAATTCTTCACCTTTACCATCAAGCACAAGAAGGGTTAGTTGAACAAGGCGGTAGATGCATTAAGTAGGAGGTTGCTGACAGTGCAAGAGATACAAATAAAGAGCATTGGGATAGAGAGTTTCAAGGATCTCTGTGTGGAAGATGAAGACTTCTCAGAGGCATACAAGGTATGTTCTGATTTTGAGAATCACTTTCATAGTCAATTCTTAGAGTATACATTGCAGAGTGGACTTTTGTTCAAGGGGAATCAGTTATGTGTTCCAAAAGGTTCAATGAGAGAGAATCTCATCCAGGAGAAGCACAATGGTAGTCTTAGTGGTCATTTTTCTATCAACAAGACAATGGAACTAGTGTAGAGGTTCTATTATTGGCCCAAGTTGCCAAGGGATGTCAAAAGGTATGTGGAGCAGTGTGTAGTTTGTATGAAAGCCAAGGGGGGAGCTAGCAATACAGGTTTGTATCAACCTCTACCCATTCCAAATAGACCATGGGAATGTATTAGCATGGACTTTGTGGTAGGACTCCCTAAGACCAAGACAGGGTTTGATAGTGTTTATGTGGTGGTAGATAGGTTCAATAAGATGAGTCACTTTATTCCTTGCAAGACCACCCATGATGCTAGCTATATTTCTCATATTTTCTTCAAAGAGATTGTGACGATCCATGGATTTCCATTGAGCATTGTCTTAGACAAGGATGTGAAGTTCATGAGTCATTTTTGGAAGACTCTATGGAGCAGATTAGGTACTAACTTGTCTTTTGGATCAGCTTACCATCCTCAGACCGATGTACAAACTAAGGTGACTAATAGAGTGTTAGGTAACCTTCTAATATGCCTAACCAAGGAGTATGGATAGACATGGGACATGGTCATATCACAAGCTAAATATTCCTACAATGATAGTTTGAACCGGACCACAGGCAGAAGTCCTTTTGAGATAGTTTATGGAATGCACCCAAGAGGTGTGTGTGAACTTAGAGATCTAGGAGCTATGGAGCATAGGAGTCGACATGTTGAGGATTTCTCTCAGACCATGAAGGATATTAAGCAGCAAGTGAAGAAGACAATTACAAAGGCTACTCACAAATGAAAGATAAAGTGGATATGTCTAGGAAAGATCTACAATTTGCAGTAGGGGATTATGTCATGGTCCACCTCAACAAATCTAGGTTGCAGAAAGGAACATCAACCAAGTTACAGATGAAGAGAGTGGGACCATGTAAGGTGTTAGAAAAATATGGAAAGAATGCCTACAAGGTGGAGCTACTTGTAGACTTAGGCATCTCACCAGTGTTTAATGTGGATGATTTGATCAGGTATAAAGGACCAGTCACTGACAGGGATCAAAATAGTATGGATGTCTTGAAGGATGTGAGTAACATAGCCTTACATCCTAAGGACAAGATGCAAGCAGAGAGGATCTTGGAATCAAGGGTGAAGAAGTCTACCCGACATAAGGAATACATGGAACATCTCATCCAATGGAAATGCCAACCAGACTCTGAGGCTACATGGATGGATGAAGCTCATTTCAAGGTATTGATTTATCTCTGATCTCTCCCCAAATTCCTTAGTGTTTGTGCAGAGGAGGGGGAGAATGGTGCAGGAGCACCCATAGGTTACCATAGGTTGTCTAGAAGGTCATGACTTGGGCAATTTGTTTAGGCCAACTTAGCAATCTATTCACGTTCATTTATGTTTGTGCCTTAGTGGAATTTTTGATTGGGTATTGATCATATGATGAAGGTCATGTTGACCATTGAATAGGCTTAAGGTTTTAGCTCAAGTGAGGTTTAAGACCTTTTAGACCTTTTAGGAGTTTCTTTTCCAAATTTTGAAAATAAAGCTCAATGGAAGCTACAAGAGGCCTAGGAGTGTCCAAAGGAGAGGGTAACTATTTTAGAGACCCTATTTCAGGGTTACCTTGACATGGGAGTGAGGTTGGAAGCATTTGAACTGTTTGGAAATTTTAAATTCAAGAGAAAATAGTGGTGATTTGTGTGAATTTCTAGTTTTTTTGCCTTGAAGAAGTGGTTTAATGGATTAATGTTGGTACTGTAGTTTGTGTAGGATGTAGATTCATTTTTAATCAAGCATTTTGTGGCAATAGATAGCTAGTTTGTTCACTTTCCATATTTGTTTGTAGATAGTTTGCTTTCTTTATAGTTGCTAGCCTGAACCAGGCAGTTTAGAAGAATGGAGGGTTAGTTCACTTTCCCATCATACAAATTTTACGGCCCTTTAAGAATAGTGACTAAACTCCATTTATGTACATAATGTAGGGTTAGGAGTCCTTGATAGCACCGGAGCCACTATGAAAGTCTTCTCCTAGGTGAGCTAGCGAAGAGCCCGACTAGGAAAGACCAAAGTGCAGAGCACTAAAAATTGTAGAGGTTTTAGTTTAAGTCAATTTCCCTTTTGGAGAGGAATGATGTGAGGCTTACCAAGCTATGGTAACAAGGAGGAGAATCCACCAATCCATCTGGTGAGGGAAATTCTTGACAGTCTATTGTGTGGTCAGGAAAAGGGCTTACAAAGGCCTAGTTTTGTCCACTTCCAAGTTAGAGCTTTGTACAGCCAGTTGAGGCCCAAGGCTCCAATAATATTTGAGTGGTAGATATAAGAACTAGGAATCCCAAGAAAATTTTGGGGGTACTTGGAAGAACCTTGTGGAAAACCCTGATACCTCGGAGAAGAAACCCTAGGTTCTTGGCCTAAAAATGAGGGTTTGGTGTAAGCGACTAGGAAATGGAGCTAGGTGGATCCCTAAATTCCTTGCTAGGATGGATTGAAGCCTATGAAAGCACCTCCTCACCTCTGCAAAGTTAAATTCAAGATATTGGAGGATTGTAGCCTTTAGGGTGGATTAAGGGCTAAGGTTAGAGTTGCAAGATTGTACTAAGGTGGGCTTGGTTAGAAGAATTGTGTTGGTAGTTGGGGTTGGCAAGGAGAGACCAGGGGATCGTAAGAAGGAGAAGGTCCTATATGTTGAATTGGTGGAGTGAGACACCTTAGAGGTCTTCCAAACAAGACCTAGAGCATGAATCAGTGATTGATTCATCCAACCTCCCTATCAACTTTATTTATCTTTGGCATCTGTTTTCCAGGTTTTCACCAAGGTACTTGTCCAAAGTGCCACCAAAGTGGTTTTCACTAGAGGATGATTTTTTTCCAATCCTATTATAGATTTTTTATAGATTTTTATAGTTTTTTGAAATTTTTTGTTGTCACCAAGATGCTTGTTTACCAGGTTTTCATCAAGGTGACCATTTTTTTCAAGAATTTTTTTGAATATTTTGTATTTTTTAGTTCTATACCTTGAAAGATTTTTAGGAATAATTTTTTTTGAGATGGGAGTTGTTCATGGGCTCCTACAAAGGTTCACCTTTGGGTGTTGACAACTGATATTCCCTTGATTTGTAGCTCACTGTGATGATGAAAGGTCCTACCTAGTTGGGTTCAAATTTTCACTTGCTATTCAGATTTGGCACATTCTTTAGATTGTCCTTCAATACTAGCTCACATAAATGGTAGGTCTGCCTCCTGATCTTCTTGTTATAACTCCACTTGAGTCGGTTTTGATACACCTGTAGATGGTTTAGGACATCCATACATTGTTCATCCAATTTTTCCAATTCATTCAGTCGTGAGACCCTATATTCTTTGTCTGTTATGATATTTTGTTGTGATATTCTCAGGCATGGGAGCTCGATCTCAATAGGGAGGGTGGCTTCTGATCCATAGACTAGGGAGAAATGGGTGGCACTTGTTGGTGTGTGGATGTTGGTGTGATAAGCCCATAAGGTGGGATTTAGCTGTAGATGCTAGTCATGACCAGCGTCATTGACTATTTTCTTAAGGATTTTCAAGATGGTTTTATTGGTGGCTTCTTCTTGACCATTGCCTTGGTGATAATAGGGATTTGAAAAGCGATGTTGGATATATTGAGTTTTCACATAAGTCATGAACATCCTGATTTTTGAAGGTGTCCCATTATTTGAGATAATAGGTTAGGGGACACCGTACCGACAAATGAGGTAGTTTAGGATGAACTTAGATATCTTATATCTAGTTATGTAGGTCATGTGAATGGCTTCAACCCACTTTGTAAAGTACTTAGTGGTGGTGATGATGAATTTGTGGCCATTGGATGAGGTGGGGGTGATTTTTTTGATGAGATCGAGCCCGCACTATGAAAAATGCCAAGGTGTAATAATGGGATGAAGCTCCTGAGCTAGTGCATGGATGAGGTCCCCATGTTGTTGACACTACAAACATATTTTGATGAAGTCATGTGCGTCTCTCTCCATTGTGGGCCAGTAGTATTCGATTCTCATAAATTTCTTAGCCAAATTCATACCACTCAAGTGCGATCCACAAATGCCATTATGTACCTCAGTTAAAGCAGTTAGGGTTTCCTCAGTGTGTTGGTAACCCAACAGGGTTCCTTCAATGCTCCTATGATAAAGGGTTTCTCCTAGGATGACAAAGTGGGTTGACTTCTTAACAAAGGCTTGTTTAAGGTTTTGGGTTATATTGGCAGGAAAGACTCCTATTCTTAAGTATGTTTAAATGTCATGATACCAAGGATCACCAGGACAATGAGTTCACACATGAATTCAGACTTTGGAACCTTGAATTCTAGTACTAGAAGCTGCTCTACAAGAAATTCTTTCTTTGGGACGTTGTGTGGGATATTCAAGAGTGATCCAATTGTAGCCATTGCATATGTTTCTTTGTTGTTTTCTCTAGGTAGCTATTCAAAAGTAATATCAATGAATGACTCTTTGAGGCTCTCAACCAACTTCTTGTATGGAGTTAGTTTATCATCCTTTGTCTGATATTCATCGTTAACCTGATTGATTATGAGTTAAGAGTCCCCATATACTTTTAGAGCTATGATCTACCATTGTACTGCAATCCTTAAGCCTATGACGAGAGCCTAATACTCTACTATGTTATTCGTGCATGGGAATGACAGCTTGTAAGATTTAGGTATGCAGTATCCTTGGGGAGTTATGAAGAAAATCCCTGCTCCTGACCTATGTTGCGTGTAAGATCCTTCAAAATACATCTTCTAGTGGTCTACAACACTTAGGCTAAAAATTGATTCATCGAGGAATTTAGAAATAAGTGTGCTTTTTGCATATATAGGAGCCTCTACTAGTTGATCTGAAATTGCTTGTCCCTTGATGGCCTTGTGGTCCACATATTCAATATCGTGTTCTTTCAGTATCATGACCCACTTGGCTATTTGTCCTGTGAGAGTAGCTTTAGAAAGTAGGTACTTGAGAGGATATATCTTTGCGATTAGCTTGATTTGATGAGCCAACATATAGTGTTTGAATTTGTGAGTGGAAAACACAACTACCAGATAATATTTTTCAATAGGAGTATAGTTTAGCTCATGTCCCATGATTGTCCTATTGATATAGTATATTGCTCTCTCTCTTTCATTTTCATCGCATGGAGCTAATAGAGCACCAAGAGCTACCATTGTTGCTGAAATGTATAGGATCAGTGGTTTTCTTGGGATTGGCGGCATCAAAACTGGTGGCATGAGTAAGTATTCTTTGATTTTGTTAAATTCCTGGTCACATTTTTCATCCCATTTTTATGCTACCCCCTTGTGGAATAGATGAGAGCATGAGATTTGTTTATCTGCCAATTGCGCTATGAATCTATGGATGGATTGGAGCCTGCTTTGTAGACCTCTCAATTTCTTTAGCATCCTAGGTGCTTCCATATTAAGGATCACCTTGACTTTGGTGGGATCCACCTTGATTCCTCTCATTGAAACTATATATCCCAGGAGATTTCTTGATTGCGCACCAAAGATGCATTTCTTTGGATTGAGGCGGACCTTATACTTTTCCAACCTATCAAAAATGGAGCTCAAGGCTTATATGTGGTCCAATCATTTTCTAGATTTATCCAATATGCCATCTACATAGTCTTCCATTGTCTTATGAATCATGTCATAAAATATCAATGTCATGGATCTTTGATAAGTTGCACCTGGATTCTTTAACTCGAATGGCATCATGTTCTAGCAGTAGGTCCCCCGCGAACATGTGAATATTGTCTTGTGTTGATCCTCTTTTTCTATCATAATTTGGTTGTAACCTGAGAAACAATCCATCAGTGATAGCATCTTGTGTCTGGCCATCATATCCACTATCATGTCAATGTTGGGTAGTGGAAAGTCATCCTTAGGACATGCTTTGTTTAATTCTCTAAAATCGGTGCAGATACAGATGCCCCCATTTGGCTTTGAAATAGGTACAAGATTTGACACCCATTCAAGATAATCAATTGGCCTTATGAATCCTACATCCAAAAGCTTCTGTAATTCCATTTTGACTAACAAGGCTATTTGAGGATGCATCTTTTTGAGCCTTTGTCTCAAGGGTTTTGCTTAAGGATATATCGCCAAGTGATGAACTACCACCTTTGGATCAAGCCCAGGCATGTCAGCATAATTCCATGCAAATTTTAATTTTCTTTCTTTTAGGAATGAATCCAAAATTTATTGTTCTTTTGTGAGAGGTGACATAGCATAGAAGGTGATGTGTGGTAGCTCCTTTGTGCCCAAGTTGATAGGATTGCATTGTTCTCCTAGGACAACTGATTTTTCTTGATGAAGTTTAGTGAGGGGAAGATTGAATCCTTTATCCTCCAGTGCCTCAGAGAGGTTTTCACCATTGGATGTGTCTTTCATTTTTAGTATTTTATGGTTAGAGAGTGCCACTTTGTGATTTTCACTCAATGACCTTGAGATTATTCTCAATTTCTCACTTTTGTGATCGAAAGATTCAATCGTCTTCATGTAATAGGCTCGAGTGTCTACTGTGATGTCAAATCTAGCCTTATGATCTCCACATGGTATTGTATCTCGTAATCCCATGAACTCTTAGAGTGCCTCATCATTTTTTAATGTGTCCAGAATTGGGGGTCCTTGTTGGTCATAGTCGATGAGTTGGGGGTAGACCAAGTTTATTTTGAGATTTTGGTGGTCTAACTCAAAGGATAAGGTACTAATCATGAGTAGGGAGGAGTCTTTGAAAATCATGGGTAGGCCAGGAGTGATCCCACAAAGCTAGTTTACAATTTATAAGAGATTCTGATTTTTTCTAAAATCACATATTTTTAGATAATATAATGATTCAAGCCTTGAAAAATTCTATTTTAAGGATTCCAATTGAAGAGGGTTTGATCAAACCCCCATGGATAAAACCCTACTAGTTTTAAACCATAGGTCTACAACAAAGTCTCATTTACACCTATAAAAATGTTGATAAAAAATCACTTTTGATTTACCTTTTGGGGGATCAAATGAGTTCATTTAACATTTATTTCAAATGATTATGGTAGTCCTTAAAATTATCTATCCAAAAAATATGATTTTAATATGTTTTGGTTTTATCATGTATTCTTTTTTATAGTTTTATTAAACATAGGTTTTTCATCGAAAATCAAGCTCTTTGTTCTGCACATGTGGAAAAATAGAAGATTATCAAAATAAAATTTTGAAAAATTTGTTCAGGCTGGGTATTGATATCCTTGATCCATTGCAAAAATAAATTGAATTTCGATACATACAAAAAAAGTTATGTTGTATACGGTTTGCCTATGTGTGAATTGTAATTGGTTTCACTTCGAAACTTGATTAAGGAAAAAATATTTAATAAAACACTATGAAACCAAATGAAAGTGCTAGATATCATAGTTACAAATCTAAATTCAAAAAAAATAGAATTTTATCCTTCACACAATTTTTTTTATATTGTATACAGTGAGTGTCACTCCTTAAAAATGATGTTTTAAAAAAAAAACTTGTTTTCAAAGGATATGGAAAAAGAAGTGCAATCAGATTAAAAAAGAATTGAAAGAAAATATATTTAGAATATATAGACAAAACATCACAAATCACTAGTTTGCATCATCTTCAAATTCCTCACGGTTTAGCAGTTATAGGAGCCCAAAAGTGAAGATTTAATTAAAAAAAATTAGTTCAGTGTCCAGTTTGCCCAAAAATTGTAAACCAGTATTCTAGGATCACCCCCAATTATGATATCCTCTTCATCACTACTACCACACACATCAGTTATGTCAAAGTTAAATTTATCTATGACTCGACCCGTGGACACACGTAATTGTAGGGTAACTGCTGATAGCTGAGGGGGAGACCTGATTGCATTAACTGGGGGACCTCGACCATGTATGGTTATGCTTAGAGGGGTACACCCAAGGTCAATATTCTTCATTCATCTCTCAACAATGATGAGTTCGAGTTGGTCATTGTTGTTCCTTCCAAGGATTTCATTTCTATTGTAGCCCATACCAAGCATCATTTGTAGCCCCTCACTTCATTCGTCCATGGGAAGACTAGGTGCGGGCTTTCATCTTGGTATAGTGAGCTTGAAATGTCTCTTTCATCCATGGCTTCCCGACTTAGATCCCCCCAACATAAGAATCTAGAAGGGTCCACCCTGAAAGTGTGAGAGAGTGTTTCAACTAGTTGGGGTTGCCTAGGTGACCTAGGAGATTGAGGTAACTCTCCTACGAAAAAAGAATTCTTCTTCATTCTGTATTCCCCACACCCATTGTCTTGGATCATGAGCTTGATGTTAGATATGTCAAGGATGGAAGGTCTCTTTGTCCTAGAAGTGGAGGTGATGCTGGATGGGTCAATATATGAAGTTGAGGGGCCCTCATCATTCTTCAGGACTTGGGGAACTTTATAGAACTTGGCTTCCAGATTCTTGCAATAGGAGAAGGGTTTAGGATCACCATGAATTGTGACCTCTTCATTTTGTTATGAAAATATTATGCATTGTTGGAATGTTGAGGTGACCACCTTCATCCCATGGATCCATGGGCGTCCCATGACGATATTGTAGGGAAAATCCAGGTCGAGGACTTGACATGTTATTTCCATAGTAGTTGGGCCTACTTGGATTGGGAGTTTGATAGTGCCTTGAGACACTCTTTCCTGGTCATCATATGCTCTAATTGTAATGCCTTTGTCTTTCTCAATGGAATCTTTAGAGATTTCCAGATTCTTTATGAGCTTTAGTGAACAAATGTTGAGGCCTGCACCTCCATCCACCAAGACTCTTTTGACCATATTTTTATGAACCACGACTTCAAGGTGGAGTGCATGGTCGTGAGATGGTTGAGAAGGAAAGTCCTGATCAGAAAATTTTAGGATATTAAAAGTGGTGATGTTACCAACCATAGCTTGCAATTGCTTTGTATCAAGGTTGGCGAAGATGGTCGATGAAACCAACACTTCCTCAAGGGCTTATCTGTGGGCGGCTTAAATCTCTAGTAAGTCCATGATGGAGATCTGAGCAGGGGTTCTTTTTAACTGGTCAAGGGTGTTGTAACCATTAGGGATGGATTTTGAGGTGGAGGTCTTAGATGGTTGTGATGCCCCTATAATAGTGACTTTTTCACCATGTGTGGTGACTCCACAATCAACGTTGGCTCCCTTAATGCTAACAGTAGTGACCAATTCATCAAGGCATGCGACAAATCCTTCATATACATGATGTAATTTTTTAGACTTTTGCTTACCTTTATCATTTCCTTGATTGTGGTTGGTCATCAGTTTCATGTATATTTTCATATCTTGATTTCCATCTGATTGCTCAACATTTATGATTTTATCATCAATGTGATCTTGGATGATGTTTTTTAGTTTCATGCAGTTGGCGATCATATGCCCCTTGATCTTATGATAATCGCAAAGAATATTTTCATTCTACTAGGGTGGCCTCACCTGGATTTCTTGGTAATTATCATATGTGGGGATCTTGATGAGGTTCTCATTGACCAACTTTTTCATGATGGATTCAATTGAATCCCAAGGGCTGTGAATTTCCACTTGGGGGGATATTTGTTTCATGGAGGTGGTCCTCCTTGATTATTCAAGTTTTTCACATGATTATGGGGTGGTTGTTGGTTTACCGAATTGTCTTACTTGTTATTGTGATTATTGTTCTACGGTTGATGATGTGTTTGCTTATTTTTCTTTGGACCACTAATGACGACCTTGGTATCGCCCACTTCATCATTGGTGACATTCATGTTCTTTGGCCATGTGCGAGGTTTTTCATTGTAACTGGTAGATGGGTGACTGTCTTGATGTTCAGGATAGGTAAGTGTTCCCCCTTGTGTTTTAAGGGCCCTTTCGATGTTGACCACCTTGGGGATCAATTGGTCATATGTGGTGATGGATTGCATGTTTAGATAATATTCCAAGGTCTTGTCCAAATTAGCAATGATAGTGCAGACCTGTTGTTCCTCTAGCATGGCCCATTTTCTCTGATTGGCCTTCGATTGCCATCATTACAAGAAGGAGGCAAATGATTCCCCATTTCCTTGTTTGAGTGCCGATAATTCTTCTAGACTACATCTGCGTAATGTTGAATGCATAATTTTGGAGGAAGGTATCTTTGATTTCTTGGAATGTTTTGATGCCAATAGGCAAAGGAGAGAACCATTCCATGGAGGGACTAGCCAAGCTTTGAGGAAATAGCTACATTTTTATCGTTGTATACGACTTCCATATAGTGTACCTAGAACTCCCTAATATGATCTTCAAGGTTCCCTATCCCACGATATTTATCAAATTTGGGGATTTCAAATCTCTTCGGGAATGGCACCATTGCCAAGCTCCTATTGAATAGATAGGGACATAAATTTTTGGGTTTCCTTGTTGTTTTTCCTAATTGAAGATCAAGCACTTGCTCCGAGAGCAGTTTGATTTGTGATGTCACATCATCTTGTAGATCAGGAGGTGGGGTGAACATGTTTTGAGGTGTTGGGTTTATAGGTGGGATGTTGGTGGGAGTTTGCTGCAAGCTTTGTTGAGTGAGTAATGCATGTGTTTTTTGCTGAGCCAACAATGCTTGTTGTTGGTCATGTTGTTGTTGTGACAACAATGCTTGTTGATGGGATTGTTGTTGTTGCGGAAACAATTCTTGTTGTTGGACTTGTTGTTGGGCCACTTCTTGTTGTACTTGATAATCTTGCAAGGATTGTTGATATGCTTCTTGCTGGGCTACTTACAATTTTTCTTCGTATTGTGCTTGTGCTTGTGCTTGCTGGGCTTGATATTGGGCTTGGGCTTGAGCATGTGCTTGTTGGATTTCTTGTGCAATTTGAACAACTTATGCGGCTTGTGTGACTTGTGAGGCTTGAGATGCTTATGCAGCTTGGGCAACTTGTTGTTGTAGTAAGGCCTTGGCTTGTGTTGCTTGTTGTGCTTGTTGTGCAGCTTGTTGGTTTTGGAGCATCTATTGATGAGTGGCTTGTCGAGTAGCTCGTAATGCAATGTTGAATGAATTTTCCATGTTGTGTTTTGGTGATGATGGTGGTCGATTGGGAAGGGTGTGGACCGTTGTGATAAGAAGAACAGTCATGTTGATAATTGGGGTTTGAGTTGTGGATGGCGTGTTTGAGATGCTTGGTCTTTGGGAAAGCACGCTTTGAGAGATTTGAGGAATGGTGGATGTGTTGATTGTTGGGGTTCTTTGGATGGTTTTCATATGTTGTTGTGATATCGATGGCAGTACAGGTGGATTTGATATGATGCTCTGATTTGATTGATTAATGGTGGGTAGAGGAGGAAGACCCAACCCAAGAGGTATGTGGATGTAAGTGGTATGGGTGAAAATGGTGGAAATACGGGTGATGCAATCCCTTGAAGTGATGATGAGGGATCAAAGATTCCCCCTACTCCAAATAAGTCATCTTCTCCTTGTGAGGTAGGGAGAGAGGTTTGCGTGTCTAGAGAATAAATTGGTGTTGCATGGTAAGAGGTTGGATTGGTAGAACCATGGAATGTAAGAAAAACATAAGGGTGCAATGGATTTACCATAATGGATTGATCTGGTGTGGTGTTTGTATTCAACTCTTGATTGCTCACTGTAAGTGTGAATAAGGTGTAAATCACAAAACACTTCTTCATACGACATTATATCAAAGACAAAGAAAATTGAACTAATTCAAAACAAATATCTACTGAAAGCATCATATTGCTCTCTATCTCCAAATATTTATTAAATCATTGTGGCTCTCAGATCATGGTAGCACTATAATTGTTAAAATGACAATTTAGAGAATGAGAAGGATGTTGATAATATGTATGTGATCAAAAGAAACTAATTTAATATGAATTGACATGAAAACTGAGAAATGCAACTACAGGAGGCAACCATGATATGAAAACTTGATGCTTGATGCTTGATGCTTGAATGTTGAATGCTTGGATGTTGAATTCTTGGATGGTTGATGAAATTCTGTTGAGTAAACTTGATAACCTGGGATCCTTTTCTTGGTTGAATGAGGCTTTATTTATAGATTTCTTGGCTGTAGAAATGCACAGGGATGGCAAAGAGAGGCTTGGATTCAATTTGGAGGATTGAATGGTGAATGATGGGGGAGATTGAGAGAAGTTTGGAGATTGTCTCTACCCATGAAAACACTAAGCAAGAGAAGAGGAAGGATTGATGGAGGAGGATTTAGAGATAAATTTGCAATTTGTCTCCAATTTTTCTCCAAAACTTCCCGTGAAGTTTCAAAGCATTAATTTTGACATATTTTAGACATAAATTAGACATAGGATATGTAATTTGATTTTGAGGAAATATAGAGGAATATTCCTTATGCCTTTATTTAAATATTTTTGATTTATTTAACTTAGCCAAAGAGGGATAAATAATTTAATAAAATAAACTATAGAAGTTGTTTATTAAATTAAATAGAAGAATATGGCAATTAATCAATAAAGTGTTTAATCTTTATTTAAATAATTTAATGATTGATGTGATAGAATAAAATAGGGAAATGATAATTAAATCAAACAAAATATTTAATTCTGTTTATTTAATTAAGATGAGATTTGAAGAGATTAAATGTGAATGTGAATGTAAACTATATAAATAAATAATTCTATTTATTCAATAGTAGAGGAAATTAGGATAATTAATCAAATAAATTGTATTTAATTAATCAGATGCTCCAAACCAATTTTAGGTGTATACATTTTTCCCCTCTTTGAAGTAATGTGTTTATGCATTGCTTCGAAGAAAATTTTGCTGCTACTGCCAAGATCGATGATCAAAATTTAGTGTGCCCCAAACATGCCCTAGATATTGATTTTCAAATCATTGCCGATAATATGCCCCCTCGGGAGATAAATTAATGATTTGATAATTTTTTAGAATTTTTGAAATTTTCATGATGATTTGATGAAAATTTGATGAATAAATAATTTATCTCCTGGCAATAATGAAGAAAAATTATAGCCCGTGGTTGAATTTTAATTAATTTCATGAATAAAATTAATTAAAATAAAATAAAACCCACCAAAACCCCTTTTCAAATAACTATATATAGTCGAAAAGGTCATTTTCAAAGTCATTTGGATTTTGTGACTTTCAACCTTCAGTGATAGAGACTTTTGAGCCAGCTGGAGCAAGATGCCAATCCCTTACCTCACTCACTATTTCAAGCATGTTCGATGTCACCAACAGCTTGCTGCCTATAGACCTCCAATATGTACCCATAAACCTCCTCATTTTTCGTGCACTTTTGTTTTTTATGCATTTTAATGATTTTGGCATTTTTAGCTTAGTTTAGCACATCCAAATTGTGTTGTAGCACTTTGCACTCCGGTGTAGCGCTTCCATTAGCTGTTTTAGTGCTTTGAGATTTAGCACTTGCGCTAATTTCTCTAGTGCTTTCATAGGGTAGTGTAGCGCTTTGATGATTTAGTGCTTAGGTAGTTAGTTTTAGCGCATCGGTGCCGAATTTTAGCACCTAGAATGTTCTAGTGCTTTGATTTGGTAAAATAGCGCATCTATGGTCTGTTATAGCTCTTCTCATAAAGTAGTGCTTTGATGGAATATTTTAGCTCATCAATGCGGTAAAACAACACTTCGGGTAAAGTAGCACTTTGAAAGCCTGTTATAGTGCATCGAAGTTTTGAATTAGTGCTTCAGAAACCTATTTTAGCACATATGATTGATAAGGTAGCGCTTTTGGGTTTTAGCACATCTGATTGATAAAGTAGCGCTTTTGCGTTTTAGCTATTTGGATGCCTATTTTAGCACATCCATGTCAGAATTGTAGATTTTGACTTAGTTGAATTTCTTTTTTGCCAATTCCGATCATGTCCATTCTTTGGTTTGGTATGATTCGATCATCCAAAGTTCCTGATAACTTATTTTGATGATTTAAATAAGACTTACTCTCATGATAGGCGAGAAGAAATCTTATTTGTGATGACCCTCATGATAGACAAGGAAATGATTCAATATCCGATAAATCTCATGATAGGTGAGATTAGATAATATTTGATGAACCTCATGATAGGTGAGGTTTGTTGATTTTTGTTCCTGAATTTTGATTGAAAATTCATACCAAAGTTTGATTAGACCTGATAGTATAATGAATTTTGATTTCTTGACATAGTGCACTGATTGTATATTTTTCATTGTGATAGGAGGATCTGGATACTCTCCAAATGCAAGAGCGGTTTCCCTGGACCACCAATTTGATTCCTGATCTGACACCAGATGAGATTTAGGTCATAGGTCGATGTGGCCTTACAAGTTTACTTGGCATGCCCCAGATTATGATTAATCGGGGTCTCCTTACTACTTTGGTTGAGAGGTGGCACAGTGACCATAACACCTTTCATTTACCTATTGGTGAGATGATGGTCACACCCGAGGATGTGTGGTGGATTCTGTAGATTCCATTCATGGGTGAGATTGTGGTTTATGATTCTCATGAGGCTAGTGGGAGAGATGCTCTCCATAGAGTGTTTCAGGATCAGCATATTGCAGGACCAAGTGTCTGATGGAGGGTGATTGTTGATGCATATCCTTCACTACCAACAGTGCTTGTTGGATTCATTGGAGGTTTCCTTTGCCCTGATCGTAGGTCAAAGGGATTCTCTGTGGGTTGGGGCCGGATTCTAGAGAGCATGGTCGTACATGGTACGAGATACGTATGGGGGATGTGTATGTTGGCACATCTCTATCATGACTTTCATTTAGTGGTTTACTTGGGGGCACAGAGTTTATCAGCAGGGGGGTATGTGCAAGATCATCATGGAAAAAATAGGCCCTTAAGTGGCAATAAATTCAAAAAAATCATAGTTAGGCAACTTGACGTAAAAAATTGAATAAGTTATCTATATTATTTGAAAAATATGTAACAATAGAATTTATATAAAATTGAATGTAGTTTCTAAACTACTAGGTTTATTTAAAAAATAAAAAATCTATTTGGTGAAAATTTGAAATTTCAATGTAGTAGTACTTAAATTTCAAGGAAAAAATAAGAAGTAGGTGTCTGTCTAACCACCCTAACCACAATAAAATTATAATATTTTTTTATAATATTTTAGATATAAGTAGAGGACTCATGTCTGGATGTGATGCATATTTTTTTCTAATTTTTTTCCAAGTAAATAATTAATTATGAATTTTTTATTAAAAACTTTAAAAAATATAAAAACTCGTATGTCTGACCACCTTAACTTGGTCAAAACATCATGAAATTCAATTTTTTTTTTTTAATCCTATATTATGTGAAGCATATAATGTGACACATGTTTCGGATTCAAAAAATGTGATACCATTTGAAAGTTATGGATGTTTTCAATCAGCCTATCAATCAGGACTTTATTCATAATTCGAATAGAAAATGAATAATAATTATTTATTAAATTCAAAGTAAAGTATAATTCATATTGGTCAAAATTTGAGAATCTCCTTTAAAAACCCTTTTCATTTCATCAATTTTGGGTAAAACAAAGTCATCAGCCACATGGGTCATCATATCACTTACATATCGCCACTTTTTGGCCCATCATGATCCTGCACATACCCAGGGATGACCCTATTACAGGTGTGGGCATGGGAGCATTTTTCCATTGCTCGACCATTTCTAGTTTTGGACAGACCGGAAGGCAGACCGTATGTGTTTCAGTACAGAGGTAGAATTACCCAGGCTCGGATGGGTAAGTTGGAGCATTGGAGACGAGTTTTTGATGATACAGAGAGTGTTGTCTGGCAGTCGTACTTAGACTGTGAGTAGTGGGATGAGGATGACGCTGTGCTTGGGTATCTTTGTGATTCCATGTACCTAATTGGTCAAACATCTTTTGTATTGGAGAGGTTTTTGTTACGGTGGGTCTACAAACAGTACAACATTGTTCAGTGTATGTCATAGGGGGTAGCCCACTATGCTAGGTGACGAAGTGATATACCTGATTGGGGACCATGCCTGTCATATGAGATCCTAGTAGAGGGATACAGGGCTTTGCAACCATCTGCCTAGGATATGCGTAGGGATATTATGGAGGCACCTATGACAGAGGATTATGCTACATTTTTGGCATTGACTCCACATCCTCACATCATGATTCTAGACTAGCCAGCACTGTTACCCATTGAGGAGGATGTTGTCGAGGGTTCAAAGGATAGTGGGGGTGATACCCCATCAGGAAGTACTACTGAGAGAGGTAGTGATGATAGTAGCAGTGGGGATGATAGTGATGGTGGCAGTGGAGGTGGCAGAGGGGTTGGACCAGCCAGTGTTGGTCCTTCACCTAGCAGGCCTCGTAAGAGGCGAGCAGCGGCAATACCATCAGTGGATTACTAGAGTTAGATTGCAGGTCTTTAAACACAGGTATAGACGTTGTAGGGATAGTTGGTATAGGCCTGGGGTTTGTTGGTTCAGACACAGACTCAGATGCAGACCTAGGCTTAGGCCCATGCACAGGCACTAGCATAGGTACAGGGACAGTTGGTTGTTGTTTAGACTCAGATTGCCACCTTGACAGCCGAGCGAGACAGTGCCTGACAGATTGCCGAGAGGGCATAGGAGACAGCCGAGACACTTCAGAGAGTAGTCGACGGTACCTCCATGGAAGCTTATATGAGGGAGGTTCTATGAGTTGGCCGAGAGGCAGAGTTGTACAGGGGTAGATACCATGATACAGTGCTTGTTGATAGCAGAGTTAGTTATGTCTCGTCGAGATCCGATCAGACTCATACTCAGACAATGAGTGAGGGTGTGACATAGCCTCCACGGAGAGATCCTAGAGATCCTGGTCCTTCCAGGGGTGGTGGTGGTACTGGTCCTATTGGGCCTACACATTCTGGCAGTAGCAGATCATAGATGCGATTTTGTGATTCTGAGACATTCATTTTCGAGACATGATGTATACTTCGAGTTAGCTCATTTTTGGATGATGTATCTTTATTTTAGACTTCATTGTATACTTGACCTTGATGATATATATACAAGATGCAATTGATTTGATCTCATGATGGTTTATGATTTATATGTGATGGATGTATTTATTTTAAATGTGATAAAATGTATGGATGTATGGATGGTAATAATGACATAATCTTGCATTTATTTCAAAATGTGATAAAATGTATGGATGGATGGTAAAATATTTTTATTTTAAATGTGATAATGATAATAAAATGATGATCTTATGATGAATGATAATGGATGGATGATGAAATTTTTGTGATACAATTTATGGATGACAAATGATGTATGGGTTTAAAAATTGATCAAATGCATATGATGTTGATGGATGATAATGTAGTGAATGTTTATGGTAAAATGAACATGATGTAATAATGGTACAATTAAATGCATAATTTATTTGATGTAAAATGCATGAATGATGAAATGAGGAAAACTTAATGATGAGATGATGACTTCTACATGTTTTTTTTTTTGATGATTTTGATTTATGTCAAGTATACTCAGTCATATTTGTAGAAAAGATAATCATTAATTCAAACCCTTTTATGCAAGAAATACTTTGCAGATAATTAATCTGTGATGAGTGCAGTCTAATTTTATTATGCAACTATATGCAAAACATTGTCATTTTAACAGTACTTTGTGCTTGGTATCATCATAGAGCTTTTATTGGATGTTGAAAGTGAGTACAATTGTAAATGGTATATATTAGACCAATGACGACCTGTGTACTACTTTCAAGATTTTTGATATTGCAAGTGAACACAAGAATCTAGGTATAATTGAACCGAGATGACCTGAGCATTCATTGCGTAAACATGCAGTGATTAATCATTTCAATGTGTGAATTTTGAATGTCATCGATGATACATTTGCATAGCACATCCCCCAACAAATCACACATTTATATGTTTAAATTACAGACAGGAGACAAATAAAAGTTATCATTCTTCTTCCTTGTTTCTCTAGTGAAATACATCATTGAGTTACTCCAAAGAAATGATAATATCAATCAAAAATACAACTTATCCACCTTTTACTTAGAGTGTTCCAAAATCATTATTCAAATTAGATCATCCATCTTGACTTTTTTTTTTTTGTGATTTTCCGATATTATGACCAAAGACCTAACCTACTAACCTATCCTAGGGGTCTCAAGGGCTGATCAATGATTAGCCTTGCCTAGGTTACACACGTAGAGACTACGTAGTTCGACCGACATAGACTCATGATTTTGGTTTTGCTTTTCTAGACTGACTTTTAAAATGTTTTTGGGTTTTCTGATATGAGACGGATGTTTGATGCTTTTCTGATGAAATGATTGATGTTTCATTTTGAATATTGTTTTTGTTTTTCCTATCATACTGTTGCTTTCCCATTTGGTGAGACTGATGTTTTGTTGCCCCCAGTGATATCCAGATTTTTCCCCCAAGCTATTGGAGTGAGACTTGACTATGCGAAATGATTTGATAATGGATGCAATGATGGCGAGACTAATGACATGATATGAAATGGTAATGACTACCAGACTTATGATCCTGATATGTATCAAAATAGATGGGAAAATTGATTTAGAATCACATACGATGCCTATTTCTAGGTTTTCACCATATGTTTCGATTACACTCTTTGTTTTGTATATTTTTCTCTTTTTTTTCATTTTTTCTTTTTCTATATTTTTGTTTTGTTTGCTATATTATTTTTTATTTTATTTTGTATTTTATGTTGTCAAGCCACCTGTTTACCAGGTTTTCATCAAGGAAACCCTTTTTCAAAAGTTTAGGCCGTGCACTAGGAATTCAGATGTAAAACTTTATGAGATGGATAATGTTGATAGGTTCATCAAACAGATCCCCTTCTGAAGTTGATAGTTGATAAGTCCTTAATCCATATACTGATATGACGACAAAAGGACCTAGCCAATTAGGCTCAAATTTCCCTTTCTTCTCCCTATTTTGTTGATTTCTCAGGTTTTCCTTTACTACCAAATCGCCAACTTGAAAAATCCTATATTTTACCCTATGATAGTAATTCCTTGATATTTGTTGTTGATATGTTGTGAGATGATTAACATCTTGTTGATGATGCTCATCCAACAATTCTAGTTCTTGCAGTCTGGATACCCTATAGTCTTCATCTGAAATGATTCCTCTGAGTGATACACAAAGTGATGGAATCTCAACTTCAATAGGTAGTATGGCCTCCGATCCATACAACAAGGCGTATGGTGTTGCTCCTGTTGGTGTTCTAATACTGGTTCTATAGGCCCACAAGGCAGGATTGAGTTGAACATGTCAATCACGTCCAACATCATTTACCGTCTTCTTGAGGATTTTTAGAATTGTTTTATTAGAGGCCTCTTCTTGGCCATTTCCTTGTGGATAGTATGGTGTTGAAAAATGATGTTGGATATGGAACTTTTCACACAATTCTTGAATATTTTGGTTTTCGAAAGGTCGTCTGTTATCAATGATAATAAATTGAGGAATGCCATACCAACATATTATGTAGTTAAAGATGAAGGACGAGATCCGCTTCCCTGTGATCATTGTAAGGGGCACTAATTCTATCCATTTAGTGAAATATTTTGTAGCTGTTATAATGAACTTATGTCCATTGGATGAAGAAGGATTTATTTTTCCTACTAGATCCAGGCCCCATTGACAAAAAGGCCATGTGGATGTGAAGGGATTCAGTTCTTGTGCTGGTGCATGAATCAAATTACTCTGAATCTGACACTTTTGACATTTCTTTACAAACCAATAAGATTCCTTCTCCATGCATGGTCAATAATATCCCAAATGGAGGAGTTTCTTAGCTAGAGTTATGCCACTCGAATGAGTGCCACAAATACCCTCGTGAACTTCGCATAGGGCCATCTCAAATTTGTCGTGTTCTAAACATCAAAGTAAGGTACCATCAAGACCTCGACGATATAGGATGTCAACAATTAAATTATGTCGAGAGGATTGGCAGATAAAAGTATGCTTTTGGTTCTTGGAAAGATCAGGAGGAAGGATATTGTCTTTCAGGTATGCATAGGTTTTTTCATAGATGGAGGTTTCAATGGTCTCTAGATGGCATATGGTATTGAATTTTGAATTATTGTGAGAAGGATATGGTACTTGTTCCACCATAAAATCATAACAACCTCATTTCTTTGGTAATTATAATAGTGAAGCAATCGTGGCCATGGCATCCGCAACTTTGCTCTCTGCCCTTGGAATTTGATCAAATTTGATGTTGATAAAAAACTGCTTTAGATCATCTATTTGCTGCTTGTAAGGCATCAAATTTTCATCCTTGGTCTAATACTCTTCATTTACTTGATAAATGACTAGTTGAGTGTCTCCATATACTTGCAGGTCTGTGATTCTCCATTCAATTGCTATCTTGACCCCAATGATCAATGCTTCATATTCTGCCACATTATTTGTACACTAAAAAATTAGTCTATATGATTTTGGAATGTTGTGTCCCTAGGGATTGATGAACAAAATCCCTGCTCCAGATCCTCGCTATGTGTGTGATCCATCAAAATATAATATGCATTGTTGTGGTGTCACTGTCAGAATATCTACATCTGGAAACTCCATGGTCATGGGTCAGTCATCTGGTAAAGGAGCCTTTGCCAATTGTTTAGCGATTGCTTGACCCTTGATGGCTTTTTTATCCACATATTGAATATCAAATTCACTTAATAGCATGACCCACTTGGCTAGTCTACCTGTTAAGGCAGCTTTACTGAGTAAATATTTTAAGGGGTCGATCTTTGCTATTAACCTGATTGTATGGGTCAACATATAATGTCTCAACTATTGAGTAGAAAACACCATTGCTAAGCATGATTTTTCTATGAAAGTGTAGTTTATTTCATAGCCATTTAATGTCCTACTGATATAGTAGATGGCGTGTTCCTTTCCTTCATAGTCCTCCTGTGCCAATAATGCTCCTAAATATATATCTGTTGTTGCAATGTACATTACCAAAGGCCTTCCTTCAATTGGTGGCAAGAGAATAGGTGGCGACATGAGATACTATTTTATTTGATCAAACATTGTCTCATACCCCGCATCCCATTTGAAAACTACATTTTTATACAAAAGATGATTAAAAGGATGACTCTTGTCCTCCAGCTAGGAGATAAATCCCCTGATAGAATGGAGCCTTCCCTGTAGTGATCTAAGTTGACTAATATTTCTGGGAGGCAGAATTTCCATTATTTCCTTAACTTTTACTAGATCCACTTCAATACCCTTTCCTGAGACAATGTATCCCAATAGTTTCACTGATGTAACCCCAAAGACACACTTCTTGAGGTTTAACCTAACATTGAATTTCTCTAGCCGTGTGAAGATTTTGCTCAGGATATGTAGATGTCCTTCCCTTGTACAAGATTTTTCTAGAATATCATCCACATAATCCTCCATGAAGGTGTGCATCATACCATGAAAGATTGTCATCATTGCTCTTTGATAGGTGGCTCCTACATTTTACAGACCAAATGGCATGACATTCCAGCAGAAGGTTCCCCATGCACATGTAAATGCAATCTTTTCCTGATCTTTTGGAGCTATTTTAATTTGATTATATCCTGAAAAATCATCCATGATTGAAAACATGGCATGCCCTGTCGTCAAGTCCACAATGATGTCAATATTTGGTAATGGAAAATCATCCTTTGGGCATGCTTTATTTAGGTCTCTGAAATCCATACATATTCTGATGCTATTGTCCAGCTTTGAAATAGGTACAATGTTTGATATCCACTCGGCGTAGTCAATAGACCTTATGAATCCTGCATCTAGCAATTTCTTTAACTCAATCTTTACCATTAATGCGATATGAGGATGCATTTTTCTTAATGTTTGCTTCACAGGCCTGATTCCTGTAGGCAAAGACAAATGATGCATGAGAAGATTTGGATCCAGATCTAGCATATCAGAATATGACCAAGAAATTTTAATTGTTCTTTTTGTAAAGAACTTGATGAATTCTGGTCTCTCTTGATCTTTCATGGATTCTACCAGATGTAGGATTTGTGCTTTTTCTTCCGTGTTGATGTTCACAGACTGTGTTGGTTCTACCAGGACTGATGACCGCTCATGATAATGTTCTGGAAGAGTGTCAAATCTCCCATCTTTCGGTGCCTCAGAGAGGTTTTCACCGTTAGATACGTTCTTTATTTTATCTTTTTCCAGATCTAATGCTGCCATAGAATGGTTTTCACCATTAGATCTATTATCCCTATTTTTACTTTTGCAACTGGAAGATTTGACACCCTCCTGCTGATTCACATTTTTATGAGTATTATGGATAGAACTTGTACCAGGTTCGTCATGAAATAGGAAATTCACGATGGCATCATCGTCTGCAAATATTGGTACAGTCAGAGGTTCAACAGGTTCCCAATCAATAAGTTCCGAATGGATTAATGGCATGACGTCATCATAATCATTTAGGTTGATGGATGTAAGGGTTTGGATAGCCATTTCATCATAGTTGTTTATTGGAATATCGAGGTCAATGATGGTACCTTCTTCAAGATCGTCTAGTTCACTCAAGGTCTATTCATCCCCACTTGAGTCATCGATATTTAGTGATCCTGCTACAAATGGTATAGACCCAGAGCCTTGTCCCTCCTCAGGCATAGGTGCATATTGTTGTATTAAATCAATTTGAATATTGGTGCAAGATAAATCAGAGCATAGATCCCACTCATATTCATTTGAATCCGTTTTAGAGCTATCTCTAAGCTGAAGGATTCTTTCTACGGCCTTCCTTGTCATCTCCTATTTTTCTTCTTCAAAGTATCCCAGTCTTGTCTTCTCTTTTGATTGGAGAGTGAGGGGTTGAATAGGCTCAATTATTCCTTCCTTTCTTAAACCAACAGGTCCTTGTCCCTTGTAACCCATTTTTTCTAGGATAGCTTTCCCTTTGCCATATTTTTCTATATTGATATTGACATTCTTGATACTGCTATTTGATGTTGATGGTTCTTCATCCTTGTATAACCAATCAAGGATTGATTTATTGTTAGATTCATCCTCTATGGTACCAGCTTTTACAAACCATTCTTCTAGAACTGTGACAAGTAGCGATGTTTGATGTTTGATCATTGAGGGTTGGCCATATGTCTTAGGAGATGGCATTAACTATGAAAGATTAAGCAATTGCTCCATAGAATATTTCCCCATTCCCTTGTCTGTCAACTGGACCTGTTCTTGAGATTTCTGTGATAAAGAAGTTTGGGGATCTTAATTTTTTGTTATTTGAGTGTCAAAAGGACCTGTTTCTTTTGCTTTATCCTTCTTCTCTACCCATTTGGTAATGATATTTGGACGTTTTTCTTCATTTGATGACTTTCAACTGGATGCTTCCCAATTGTGAGGTACAAAGGTATCTTCAGAGTTCCTAAGTGTATCACAATGTTGAGGATGATTATAATCAGCAGATACAGTCACATCTTGTCCATTTACAGGGAACTTTAAGCATTGGTGATATGTGGAAGGTACTGCCTGCATTTCATGGATCCAGGGACGTCCTAAGAGTATGTTGTAAGTTAACTCTTTTTCCAGTACTTGACATGCTATGTGTTTCATCATTGGTCCCACTTGAATTGGTAATACGATTAGTCCCTTTGAAGATCTTTCTTCCTCATCATATGCTTTTATGGTCATTTTCCTTCGGGCATCAATAGCATCATTGGAATACCCTAGTGCACGTATTAACTTTAGACTACAAATGTTCAAACCAGCTCCCCCATCTATTAAGACTCTTTTGACACGATGATTGTGGATCAAGACTTTGATATGGAGGGTGGTGTTATGGGGGAGGTTGAGTGAGACATCATCCTGTTCAGAGAATGATAGACAATGTGGGGTAGTCAAATTCCCCACCATAGCTTGAAATTGGCAAACATCTAGATTATTCGGTACCGTAGTGGCAACTAGTTCTTATTCTAGAACTTCCTTATGTGATGGAGATAGTTTGAGGAGTTCTAGTATTGATATCTGTGCTAGAATGTTTTGAAGTTGATTGACAATTTTGTAATGAGATGGAGGTGGATATGCATGTTTAGACCCAACTCCCTTTAACACTACCTTGGATTGCCCCCTAGTCATTACATTTGCTGGTTGATAGTCTTGACGGTCTCTGATTTTTAAGATGTTGATTTGATTTTCAGAGTTTTGTATGCTTGGGAGCAAATCCAAAGGGGTAGTGTTGTTGGTTTTGTGTTCGTTAATGTTCTAACCAACTGTGTGATCACTCTCTACTTCGGAAAGACAAAGTATTGTTTTGTCATAGACATGGTTGATGTTCTTGCCTTTGTTATTTGTAGAGGATGATGCCCCTTTGTCATAGTTTGGCAAAGAGTCCTTGAAGGCTGAATGATCATTATTGTTTTGAGGTCCCCCCACATATATCTTGTTGTTGTCGATCAGATCTTGTACCGTGTGTTTCAACTCCATACAATCATTGGTTTTGTGACCTTTGTTGTTGTGGAAGTTGCAGTAATCTGTGTCATTCCACCATGGTGGTTTGACCTTTGGATCCCAAAATCTAGCTTCCTGTGCAGTGATAAGGCCACTGCTGACTAATTCTTTCATTGTTGATTCTATCATTTGGCCCAAAGGTGTGAACCTATACCGATTTGATGGGTTTTGATATGACTCTGTTTTTACGATCTCGTTGCTTTGTATGACATTCGACTTGACAATTTGATCATTTTTTTGATTCTTTGATGTAGATGTTGTCAAGTTAAAAACTGGTTTGACATTTTGGGAATCATTTGTTGTTTCATTGGTAGTCGTGTTTCGATTCTTTTGCCAAAATTTTGGCTTATCACTGCTTGAGTATTGATTGGAGGAGTTATTTGTGTTATTTGTTTTATCATTGAAATGCTTGATAACTCCTCTTTTGACTATTGCTTCTTCAATTTTAAGACCGTTTTCTATTACTTTTTCAAATGTGGGAGGAAATTGCAATTCAATTCTATAACTCATTTCCTCCATCAAGTTGTTAATGAAAAACTCCATATTTTCTTCCTCAGGAATGGATCGAGGATATCTAGCAAATAGTCATCGCCATCTTTGTAGAAAAGACAAAAACGCCTCCCCTTTGTTTTGTTTTAGGTTATAAAGATCCTTTATTGTAACATCATGTTGGATGTTAAAAGAATACTGGGAGATGAACCTGTTGACAAGTTCCTCAAAAGTCCTGATACCTAGTTGTAATTTTGAAAACCATTCCATTTATGATCCTCCCAAGCTTCTTGGGAATAATCTCATTAAGTAAGTTTCCTCTTGGGCAAACTCAAGGCTCATTTTTTTGAATTCTCGGATATGATCGATTGGATCCATTCTTCCATTGTACTTGTCATACTTTGGGAATTCATAGTGTCTAGGAAAAGGTATCAGGCCGGCGGTTGCGTTGAAAGGACAAGGACAAATGTCTTGTATCGCATACCTTTTGGTACTCCCTTTCATCATATCATGTATTTGTTGTGGTAACATTTGCATTTGGGGTGTTAAAGAGACAACCGGATCTATTGCTTGCATGGGTTGCGGTATTTCAGTCTCACTTGTTCCAGGTGCTTCCTTCAGATGATTTACGTCAAATTCCAAGGGAATTTTAGCCCTTGATTCAGCCAACATTAAAAGATATTTCTCCATGTCTTGTTCTAAAATCTTTTCCATAAATTTATGGAATTTGGGATCTTGTTGGGCTGTTTGCATATCCTCTGGAGTTATTTCATTTTTATCATTTTGGTGCAGACTGTTCCAAGGATTTTCTTAGGCCATTGATTTGGATGTTTCAAGTTCTTGCTCTCAGAGTCTCTATTTTTGGGACCTAGTGAAGATTAGCGTACAATTTTTTTCTAATTCTTTCGAAATGCTAATCTTCTATGCTAGAAAAATGTCAGTTGAATTTTTAACAAATTTGAATAAGATGAATGATCTTATTGATAAGACTAGATTAAAAATTGGATTACTATACTTTGTTTCATGATAAAGGATGATGATATCTTGACGATGAAACTTTAGTGTAGTAATTGATTGTGTATTTGATTTTGACACTTCTGACTTGCAAGATCTTGTTTCCGTTGATAAATTTGGAAATTTGTATAAACCTATTTGATTTCGGTTTTCTAGACAGTGATTCTAATAAAAAGAAACTTGTGTTCTGGTAAAAATTGTGGATAAAGACATACAGACTAACTGGTATGATTTTGGAACTCTTTGTTTTGAAAGCGCTAAAATAGAGTACAAAAGCGCTATTTCACAGAAGCACTATAATAGAGTTCAAAAGCATTGAAATAAGCAATGGAAGTGCCATCTTTATAGATGTGCTAAAACAGTGCCCGAGAGAGCTGTAGAAAGTGATGCAAGTGCTATCTTGATAGATACGCTAAAACAGTGCCCGAAAGCACTGAAAAAGATGATGAAAGCGTTGTTTAATTGAAGTGCTAGAATAGTGACTGTAAGCGTGAAAATAATGCTTGGAAGCACTATTTTATGAAAGCGCTAAAACAGTTACCCGAAGCACTGAAAAAGTTTTCCAGAGTGCTAAAAAAAGGATTTTTAAGGCTCTTTATTGTAAAATTTGATCTAGTCTTGTGGCATACTATATCGCGGGTTGTGGAAAATAAGACTGGCGTATGCATTGATTATGGTTGTGATACTATGTGAGAGCTCTCCTTTGGAAGAAGGCTCGTGAATAGAGTGGCTCTATAGCGTAATCAAGAGTGTGACCCTTTGAAAAATCGTGATATCTATGGATGAAGGTTCTATGTTGTAATAATATCTTTCGATTCTGATATAGAAAATGCCTTCTCCTTAAATTATTGCGATAACCGAGAGGTTTCTTGGGTTTGGTGATTTTGATTGTTCTCTTGACAAACGTGGTGGGCTTCCACTTTCGAATTTTGAATTTCTTGACGTCATTTGACTTGTTGTTTTCAGGATGATCTTTAATCTGATTTTAATGACTTTCGTGAAAACACAGCAAGCAATTGTGAGATATTTGTTTTTAAATAGATTGTGTATGTTCAAGAACCACAAATGGTCCTTATTGATTTTCACGGGTTGCTTTGACAAATGTACACAAATCAGACAGAATCACACTTAAGGACAAATAGGTCATTGTTATACTCACAACCCACATCTTGAAATTGTGTTGACGCACACAGCCGTGTCACCCCCTAAAGGGTGCCCGTGTTTTTGTCATTTCCACACGCGTACTCAAAGTTGGATTTCTCATCCTCTGAGCAAACAGTCCTTGGCAATTATATGGTGAGCATATTGGGGAAAGATTCTTCCCTCCCCTTGCACCGTGAGTATGACAATGTATGGTTTTTGAGTCGGCGGGATACTACTCTATGGTTCGTAGATAGGGCTTCCGTGCGGTGTGGCAATTGATAAACTCCCTCAGGAGACCTCCCAATCTTTAGAACAAAGATTTTGGAGATGGTTATCTTGCTCAACAACTTTCATTTTGATTATAGTGGATTGGAATCCTTGGCTTTAGGCATTCTCACTTAGGTCATTCCTGTAGGGTGAGTACTTTTTCCCACTACGGCATGTCTTCTAAAAGATTTAATAAAGCATAAATTGCATGAAATAAAGATGAATCTGGCACTTTGATCACCTAGTTACGGGGAGAGCATAAGCCTAATCACCACACAAGCACAACATATAATTTTGTTTTACATTTTAAGCCCAAAAAGACAATTTTCTAATCTATGTGAATATTTTGCTTCACAAAAATCATGATGTTCTTTTTAATCTGATACTATAAAAGTGCGATGACTACCCTAGGATTGATAAATTTTCTTTAGGAAAAACATAAAGTGGCTACCCTAAGATTGATACACTTTTAAAAACTAGAAGTGGCTACCCTAGGATTGATAAATTTTAAAAATTAGAAGTGACTATCCTGGGATTGATAAATTTTAGTCTAACTGTGAAAAAATTAAATTCTGGCCTTGGTCGCGTCGAATCCAGACTGAATTTACAAAAGCGCTAAAACTGTCCACCAAAGCGCCATAACTTTTACCTGATCCGCTAAAATCGAAAGTGTCGAAACAGAGCACCGAAGCGCCAGATTTTGCCATAGAAGCGCTAAATCAACTTTTCTGGAAATGGATCACCGATGCACTGAAACAGGTCATGAAAATGCTAGAGTTGAAAGCATTGAAATTTTTGATGGATGCGCTGTAGTATCACGGAATTGCCGAAATAGAGCACAAAAGTGCTATAGTTTTCCACATATGCACTATAGTATTTGACTTAATTGCTAAAACAGAACATGCCGAAAACCTGTGCAACAATTTTCAAAAGAATTGATAAAAATTGGGGTTAATGCCCCACAGTGGGCGCCAAATTGTAAGTGTGAATAAGGTATAAAGTGCAAAACACTTCTTAATATGACATTATATCAAAGAAAAAGAAAATTAAACTAATTCAAAACAAATATCTATTGAAAGCCTCATATTGCTCTCTATCTCCAAAGATTTATTAAATCACTATGGCTCTCAGATCGTGTGAGCACTATGATTGTTCAAGTGACAATTTAGAGAATGAGAAGGATGTTGATAATATCTATATGATCAAAAGAAACTAATGTAATATGAATTGACATGAAAACTGATAAATTCACCTACAAGAGGAAGCCATGATATGAAAACTTGATGCTTGAATATTGAATACTTGGATGTTTGATGAAATTCTGCAGAGTAAACTTGATAACCTGGGATCCTTTTCTTGGTTGAATGAGGCTTTATTTATAGAATTCTTGGCTGTAGAAATGCACAGGGATGGCAAAGAGAGGCTTGGATTCAATCTGGAGGATTGAATAGTGAAAGATGGAGGAGATTGAGAGAAATTTATAGATTGTCTCTACCCATGAAAACACTAGGCAAGAGAAAAGAATGGATTGATGGAGGAGGATTAAGAGATAAATTTGCAATTTGTCTCCAATTTGTCTCCAAAACTTCCCATGAAGTTTCAAAGAATTAATTTTGACATATTTTAGACATAAATTAGACATAGGATATCTAATTTGATTTTGAGGAAATATAGAGGAATATTCCTTATGCCTTTATTTAAATATTTTTGATTTATTTAACTTAGCCAAAGAGGGATAAATAATTTAATAAAATAAACTATAGAAGTTGTTTATTAGATTAAACAGAAGAATATGGCAATTAATCAATAAAGTGTTTAATCTTTATTTAAATAATTTAAAGATTGATGTGATAGAATAAAATAGGGAAATGATAATTAAATCAAACAAAGTATTTAATTTTGTTTATTTAATTAAGATGAGATTGGAAGAGTTTAAATGTGAATGTGAATGTGAAATATATAAATAAATAATTCTATTTAATCAATAGTAGAGGAAATTAGGATAATTAATCAAATAAATTGTATTTAATTAATCAGATGCTCCAGACCAATTTTAGGTGTATACACTCACAAAGGGATGTTTTTGGAGTTCTTGAAGTATTGTGCTTCCCTTGTTAACAATTGGCGGGGTTGAAGCAATGGATGTTATGATTTGCAGGATGTATTGAGTGACTATTTGAAGCATAAGTATGGATGAAGTTGAGGGCATGATCCCAAGAGGTCTTTCCACAATAGTGCTTAGGTCATAGTTGGAAGGGAGTTTAGCCCCTTCTTTCGCTAACTCAAGCATGTATTGGGAGGGATATAACTTCATCATAGCATTGACAATTCAATAATTTTTAGGATTTTGCACCATCTCAAGGATTTCATCTTGTGTCATCCCTAAGACGTTGGTGATGTCTTCCACTTAACCTTCCTCTTGAGAATTTTGAGGTATTTCAGGAGGATTTGTTGGGAGGTCAATGGTTATATCGTAGGGTTGAATATTGTTTCAATTTGACTTAGATCGCTCGAAGTGGATGTTTCTTTGTTTTGCTCCATATTCTTCTTGTGTTGAGATTGAGTTTGAACGATAAAATAGAGATCAATTTTTAGGAATGTAAGAGGTGAACCTCTAACCCCTTAGATTGGTCTAAAATTTAGGCACAAAGAAGAGAAGAACTAGGATAATTTAATGATCAAAGTGATTATGAGGATGAGATAAACGAAACATGGATGGTACAAATGATGAAACTCTTGGGGAACCTTGAGGGAGATGCTAAAATTTAGGACTTGATTTGATTGATATTTTGATTGATTTGGATAATGAACTTGTAAAATCTAGGAGGGTGTGTTGTCCTAGAGATAACTCATACATAAGAGGATAATTTGACTAAGTGTGATAAGTCAAACAAACTAAATTTAGATAATGAACTCCTAGACCCCAAGATGTTGTATTTTATCAAGAGGTAAATTCGGTCGCAGGGATAATTTGACTAAGTGTGTTAAGTCAAACAAGATGATTTTGATTTTTCCTAGACGTTTAGCATGATGTTGTTTTCAAAGTTTCCAAGAGTTTGTTGGTGAGATGGTCTTTCATTTTGATGTTTGAGGGATGGATGAGAGTGATTGATTTTGATCCTAGACTTGACCTAGATAAAAATCCTTCTTACAAGACCTCGGTTTTGAAGAACACACTTGATACTTCCTATGTGAGAAAATCAAATGTTTGAAAGAGATTGGGATTTTGTTGGTAATAGAACTCATACAAGCTAGGGTTGTTTCTTCAAGATTTCTTGTATAAGTTGTAAACCAATCTTTCTCTAACTTCAAGAAGTCTTTCAAGATGCTCCTTACGAGCTTTTGGATGAAGAATTTTGAACTTGGGTTTCCGGATTTTGATTTGTGGGAAATCATTTGAAAGAACACATGTGTGGGGTTCAATTGTTCTTTACTTTTCTTAATGAGTTCATTTTACAACAAAAAATTCTTTGATTAAAGTTTCAATTAAACTAGATGTTTGATGTCCTAATTTCTTCTCATTCCACAAATTCCATTATGTGGAAAATTGAGGAAATTAAGGAAAAAATTTCCTATTGTTTACTTTAGTGAAGACAAATGATGATAAAACCGAAGTACTTAGATGCCTCTAAGGATGAAGTCCCTAGGGAAAGCGAGAGCACTTGAATTTGTCAAAGGTATTTGCTTCCCTGAAGGGTTTGAAATTTTGAAGACCTTCTGAATGTTTGTTTTCAAATGTTTTGAAATCCAAGCAAAGTGTTTTAAATTACAAGAACATGCACAATCCTAGGATGAAAAGATAGTATTTGTTGGGTTCCCACTTGGATAAATCTAGCTACGCTTACTCTTAGTGGATGATTAGATGCTTGACCACACTGGATCCCCTCCATGACACACACTTCTCGGGTTAGTGAAGTATTAGTACCCATGAATCTCCCATGGCATACTTCTCATCTCTACTAAAAGTCTTAATAATGTGGGGTGGATTCAAAACGATCATTCTTGCACCAACAAATAGATAAGGATTTTGGCTTTTACACAATTTTTTTCATAATCAGGGCACTCGTTTAGAAGGCCACACGAGAGGCAAGATCAACCCAATAAAGAGTATCACTTGCTTGTCCATAGGAGCTCCTGTAATGTTGAGGTTTCCATCAAAAATAAAATTTATATACCAGTTGGGAGTAGCTTGGCATTTAGCTTGTCACCGATTTGAGTCGTTCCCTGGGGTAATTACTTTTTCCCACCAGGTAGACCCTCTAAGATAAAGAAAAGTGAGGAAACATATCCATAGTTTTATTGATCTTTGTTGAGAAACAAAGAGATAACACACACAATATGTTTCACTCACACTCACAAGTCTTGTTCAATTTTAAAATCCAAATTGAAGTGTGTGAGAAATTACTTACACAACTTATTTTCACCAAAAGGCCTTTTGATTCTCAAGATCGCCATGAGGCGCGAAAGAAGCGCATACATCCTTTTAATGATATTACTTTGAATAAGTATTTACAAGACAAAGAAGAACTTGTTCATTTTAAATCCTCAAAGAAATGTTTTGATTCTTTTTAGAGCACCAAAAATGAAATATGAAAGTTGCCTTATTCAATTGTTAACCTTAAATCAAATTTAGTAACTTTGTCTAAAGTTAGTTTTAAGCCCTTTGTAGCAAAAATTGAAATGTTCTTTTTAGATCCCCAAAAGATGTGAGTTTATTTAAAATATAAAACTAAAGCATAGAATGGAAGCCCTGAGCATTTAAAACTGCTTTATCAACTCCAAATTTAATGCTCAATTTCTCTTTATCTCCAAGATTCTTCAAAGATTGAATTTTTTATGCTTCAATGTTGTAAATCCTTTGCGCAGACGAAATCCCTTTTCCTATAGGATAAAAAAAGCAAATCATTTCAAGATCAAGTTATTCAATTAAATTCATTTTTTAAGCATTAACTTAAATGATTTAAAGTGAAAGGACTAATAATTTCAAACTCATATATGAAGCATTGACAAGAATCCTAATTTTCAAGGACTTTTAAAGAAAATCTTAACCAACAAAGGAGAGTTTTCTCATAAAGCTACAAGATTCTCCTGTGATCAATTCAATTTCAACAATCTAAGATCTCTTTCTTTCAATAATAATTGAATTCTTTAGAAAAAAGATTTTAAATCTGTCAGCAAAGACTAATGACTCTTATTCTAAAAACCAATTTCAACAATCTTAGTTTATTAGGCAAACTAAAGTGGCTTATTAGTCAACCATTGATGTTACAGAATTATACATGGTTGAGTTGAGGGTAAATGCATTTAAAATATTTGTAGCCTCATCAATACAAAACCAACACATCAAGACAAAAACCGACAACAATATACTAGAAGATGCAAACTCAAAATGTAGCCTCATCAATACAAAACCAACACATCAAGACAAAAACCAACAACAATATACTAGAAAATGCAAACTCAAAATGTAGCCTCATCAATACAAAACCAACACATCACTTCTCTAATTTGGTGAGTAGTTGTTTTGATTTCAAATCATCAGTGTTGTCTTCTCATAAATTTTCTTCACCCTTAATGCTCCTAACAATGCAAGACTCCAGACAAGATAAAAAGAGTTGACTTTGATCTCTCCTTTAAAGTGTAATGAATGGGATTAAATGATCAATGTGCAAAGCGCCACAAATTGCAGACTCCCCCTCCACCTACCATGTAAAAGATAGTATGAATCGTGTAGACCCAAACATAAGCCTCTAAAGTGATTGTAATTAGAGCAAAGGATGAGTAGAAATTGATTAAAAACATAAAATCGTGCTAGCAAAGATTATATAAATTTTGAAGTTTTTATGAGTCAAAAGAGAAAAAAAAGAAAAAAAAAACTTTAGTTTTCTTTCCAATGCGTCAATTAATGTTCAATGCCTAAGGCACACATAACACTCGCAGCCCTAAACAAATGGCTTTTAACATATCAAGACTATTTTTAATAGTTTTGCACCTCCCGACCGCCTCTCGTATTTAATGATTCTTCCTTTTTTAAAAGTATTCTCACAAGAAAATAACTGTTAGAAAATTGAATACTTCAAATCAATCTTAATGAACAAAGCATAACGAGCACCAGAAAGATAGTAAAGACAGATAGCTTATGGAGCTGCTCACACGAAAAGGATTTGCAACAAAGATTTTTAGTAAGAGCAACATTAAAACAGACTTACTCAAGCACCATTTTCACAAGAACCAATTCAACCTCAAATGGTCAACATTAATGACATGATATATTGGGGACAAGGGCGGCCAATCTAGAAGAGAATAAATCGTGGGTATCCACATTGATTTGAAAGCATGAGCAATAAATATCATGAGGAACTTGGCACACACTAAGTATCAGAGGAGCTGATAGTATCAAAGATAATGCTATCACCATCGAATCAAAAAAACCATATAATACGTAGTGGTAAAAAGGTTGAACTCTCCATTAAAGAAAAATAAATAGAATAGTTAGCTTTCTAAAAGTAGCGAGAGACATCCCATAAATTTACATTGTACAGCGTGATTGTTAGACACAGTGAAAACAATGTTCAGAATAGAGCTGAAATGGATGCATGATCCATCTGTTGTAACATCAAAGAAACGTAAAAGATCTTGCATGAGCATCAGAATCTTGTATGTCACCCTTCTAATATATGCCAAAACAGATATTATGTTTGTTTTAACCTTAAAATTTTTTTATAAGACAAAAACTTTTAACTGCACAACTCTTGACAACCAATAAACATCGTCTCCAACTACACAATTATTATGTTACACAATGAAATCGCTCACGGATGAAGGTGTCGTATTGAGAAAGGAAATATAGAGTATTCTATCCACATTATGGAACTCATAAATCTAAAGTTTGTATTCATTCAATATACTCATCTTTCTGACATTGGTTTGACTTAAACAAGCTATAAAAGTCCTTTCTCTGCAGATTCCACACATCTTATGTCCTAGACCTCAGTCCTGACGAGCCCCGATCTTGCAGATCAACTTTTGTAGTTATCTGTGCAGATCTGTCGGAGTTAAACTAATATATTCATAGTTTTAATGGTGTCCTTTCCAAAATTTTCCACTGCAATTTTGGGTTGTGGCCAACCCATTTGTTTAGAACATGCACAAAATAAATTCGACGGAAATGCGGCTGTAAGCTATTTAGACAACTATAATGAAGAAATATTTCCTGCTAATTAAAGAAACACACCCCCGTGGAGTCAGGAAGCTGAAACGTAGGTAAAGGCAGCAGGATGAATATGATGAATGGTAGCCTTGACCTCGACCTACAACATCAATAGCTAGTACAAAGACTGAAAACATAGACTACTATCATTGGTTTGAAAGACTTTCAAAAAAACACTATGACCTCCTATGACAACGTCGGCCATAGAATGCAAAATGAAGAACTGGAAAATCTCGTGATATACAGGGACTTGAAGCCAGAGAACATGCTGGTTAGAATGTGCTAGTTAGAGAAGATGGTCACATCATGCTCTCAGACTTTGACCTCTCCTTGAGATGCGATGTTGTCCCTACTCTAGAAAACGCCAGTGAAACCAAGAACACACATCACACGAGCCACATGCACACATGCTCCTCATCAGCCACCTCCTAGTGCAACACTGCCTTTGACTGCAACACAAGTATCACCATAGAACTATCCGCCAGTAGGTGCATGCCCATTGTACAGCTCCGAAGCTGGTTATTATCCACCTTATCAAACAAAAATGGTAAAGAATAAAAACAAGGGGGGCTTTGCTTGGTGCTTCCAGAGTTCATGGCAATATGGATTTAGCAAAACAAGTAGTAGAATTCCTTTTGAGCTAGATCCAGGAGACTCTGGAACAAATGTGTTGTTGTCAAACATCTATGCTGCTAGTGGCAAGTGGGATGATGTAGCAAAAGTGAGGAATGAAACGAAGGATATAGGGATGAAAAAGGAGCCAAAATGTAGCTGGTTTGGGGATAAGAATGAAATGCACAAATCTAATTCAAATGATAGAACACACCCACTGACAAAAGAGATCTATGCATTGTTGGAAAAGCTGAATGGTCAAATGAAGGAATCAGGGTAGGTTCCGAATATAAATTTTTGTGCTTCTTGATGTGGACAAACAAATAAATGAACAATTTCTTTCTTATCATAGTGAGAAGATATCTCTTGCATTTGGGCTTATCTCCACACCATATGGGTTACCTATCTGAATCCAATAGAAAATCTTAAGTAACAACCCATCAGAGTTCATAGAAGAAATGATATAGTATCTATAAAAAGTAACATTTCCAGATTGAATTCAAAAATAAGTACATAGAAGAAATGATATAGTCTCTGTAATAAGAAAAATGCCAATGTATAAGAAGTTACACATTAATCATTTTTCTATAAGAAGATAATAAACAAAATTCCCTCCTTCTAGTGTCATTTTGTGAGCATGAAAATCTGCAAAAGTTTAAACTTAAACCCACATTAGTATAGTTAGTTTAAAAACCAAGCAAATAAACTACTCTTATGAAATAATCCAACATACTTCACTATGCAAACAAAACAATCAAAAGATCTAATAAACTAATTGAAAGCATAAAAAAGTATGGTGCATACCTATTCCATATTGGATTGGTGCACCCTTGATACGTAAAGGAGCCCTTTCCCAATCCTTGATAAGCCTTAAGATAATGATAGACAACGAGATGCAAGATGAACTCAAATTCCTGTAGTAAGAATGCTCCAATTGTAGATAGAAATGAAGGAGAAAAGCTTTGACTTTATAGATGTGATTGAGAAAAGAAGAAAAAAAGTGGATGAATGTGAGATTAATCTTCAACCAATAGATTTATGCCACTTGTCAAGATGAGAGAGGATGAAGGGTGATCACATTTTGGTCTTTGTGGAAGTAAATGCAATTAGGTGAGTTTGAAATTTGAGAAATTGCATTAAATGCATATGGTTGAGAGATTTGGGGGGAAATTTGTTTGGACAAAAAATTCAAAAAAATGGAGTTAATGAGGGAATATGCTTTGTGAGGAAAATAGAGATTTAATAAATCGAAATAAATGATTTATTGTGCAAGTAGGAAAATCTAAAGGATGGGAAATGGATTAGACTTAGCATTAATCAGGGATTTGATTAATTAAGTTGATGTTAAGTGATTGTGACATTCAACTTAAATTTTTGGATTTATTTTAGTTGAATGAGAAGATAAAGATCATTTAGAGATTTAATTAAACATTTGGATTTATTTAATTAAATGGAGGAACTTTAAGAGATTAATTAAATAGTTTGATTGATTAAATTAAGGAGATAACCTTAGGAGATTAATCAAATAAACTTGATTTATTTAATTGATGGGTGAATATGATGGGCCAAAAAGTGGCGATATGTAAGTGATATGATAGCCCATGTGGCTGACGAGTTTTTTTTCACCAAAAATTGATGAAACAAAAAGGGTTTTTAAAGGATATTCTCAACTTCTCACCAATATAAATTATGCTTTACTTTGAATTTAATAAATAATTATTATTCATTTTCTATTTGAATTATGACTAAAGTCCGGATTGATAGGCTAACTGAAAAGCATCTATAGCTTTCAAACAGTATCACATACTTATATCTAAAATATTATATCTAAAATATTATAGAAAATATTATCACTTTATTGTGGTTAGGGTGGTTAGACATACACCCACTTCTTATTTTTTCCCTGAGATTTAAGTACTACTACATTGAAATTTCAATTTTTCACTAAATAGATTTATTTTTTTAATAAATAAACCTAGTAGTTTAAAAACTACATTCAATTTTCTATAGATTCTATTCTTACATATTTTTGAAATAATATAGATAACTTATTCAAATTTTTACGTCAAGTTGCCTAACTCTGATTTTTCTAAATTTTATCGCCACTTAAGGGCCTATTTTTTCCATGATGATCCTGCACATGCCCTTCAAGTTGTGTGGAAAAAGAGAGGCCCCACGCCAATCATAAAAAAAAATCCCTTGCATCCCCTTCATCTGGATACAAGCGATGTTTTGGACAGGAAGTGTAGGTGAGTGGAGAGGAGAGGAGAAGATTGGTTCAGTGGGTAGAGAAAGTGGAAAGGTAAAAGTCATGAAGCTCGAGTAAGAGGAGATGCAAATAGGAGAGGAAGAAGATTCATGTGGGAGAGGGCTCACAAATTCATTCTTTGAAAAAGCCTTAGAAACATTTATGTAGAGGAAAATGACCGCTATAGAATCCAGACCATGCAACCCTTAATAGAATCTTCCTTCCAACATTGGAATGAAGAGAAAGAAGCGATGTGAAATAAGGTAGCATGGATGACATACGTAGAGAGGGAAAACTAAAGGAAAAAGAGAATGTGTAGAAGATAAGTTGAAGGAAAAGTAAGGTGCTCAGAGTAATGAGGTTGGCTGGCATGAAAAAGAAAAGCCCAAACTCCACATCTTCAATGGCATCCACCATATCTGCACCATAAAAGGAGTTTAGATTCATGGAGTAGGCTATTGCTTCATTCTCAAGCAATATCTCCATCACATAACGTTTATGTTTTAATTCGAATTACACCAGTGAATATTGTTAGGAAAGAAAAATCACGAAGCTCTTGTTTATACTATATATAGACATGCAAGTGCTTGAGTGTCATATACTTGTAGGGGGGGTCACACACATATATGAATGTGATTAAGGGGTCCTCATACATACACATCAATATATAAACAAACATTGCTATATATTTCATCCCTTCAAAGAAGTTATATTTAATGGGTCAAATTATTGTCTTAGAAATAAGCATATCATTCACTCTCCAAACAATTGTGGTTAGCCATTTATATTATACAATTATAATTTGAATATTGGCTTTGATATCAATAAAGGCGCGTGGACCTATTTGATGCTAACCTCTAATAATGGGAAGATATATTTTCTTCATAACGTGTGCATATATGGTACATCATGGTTAGTGATAATATGTTTTAAATATTTTATAATAATAATATGGCTATTAGATATTATGTGAAGATTGAATAAATTTTTGTGCCTTAGTGTGAAATTCAATAAATTCCTAGTGTGTTTGATATGGTAGTGTTAAATAAGGATATGTTTTGTATCCTTATCAAGGTATCACCTCTATTAGAGAATTTGGTATAACGTAGTAATGGTAGATGTTGCAATTATGGCACAATAACTACATGACATGATGTACCTCAATAAAGTGCTTGATGTTTCATCTTGGAAAATTTGTGAACCTTACCTACAAAATTAGGTTGTTGGTGGCATAAGAATTTTGTGTAATCAATATGTTTGTCAACCCATGGCTAAGAAAAGTGTCTAGATCATAACTTCTATTGAATAGAATTGAGACTATTTTCATATGGTGAAGAGCCCCTAGTAGGCTTGGCTTTTTAAGTGAAACATTAATTAGGGCTATGATGCTATTGTTATAAAAATAATATCAATGTCAAATGGTTATTACTCATCTTTCCTAGGCTTAATATCAATGTGGCTTTTAATTTTGTAAAACTATGAGAATTTGAATACTTGCAATAATGAAAATATTAGATGAAGCATCATATTGAGAAGATATTAAGAGGCATGTAATTATGGACCATTTAGGAAATACTATCGTAATGGAAATATGGGTCATAGGTACCTTAAGTGTCATTTTATCCTCCTAACTTAATGCAAAATAAGACATGCTATATAATTTCTAATATGGAATTTGGGTATTGGAGAAAAGCCTTATTATGACTGCAAGATATAGATTGACCCCTTTGAGTATAAGAACTCCAATATTGAACCTATTATATGAATAATAGTTGGAAATGCTTTCCTATAGGTTTTTGTGAACCAAGGTAATTTGTGTTGAGTAATGCTTCGAAGATGAATCTATAAGAGATTTTGAATTCTCAACCTAGACTAAATAATAGGGATGGAGTTTGATTTGATACCTCTATATCCTTAAGGGAGATTTTTAGCAAAACCTAGATTATGGGAAACTCGTGTGTAGGTCCTTTGAGAGACCTTGTGAGGAGAAATACATGTGACTTTCACTTGTTTGGAAGCGGGAATGTAGGCGTTCCTTGGGCGAAGGATACCCCTATGACTTCAAGTCCATAAGGGGAGGGTCTAGGGGGAATAACTCATAGATGTCGGGGTTGTTCCTAATTGGTTTGACCTTCTCTCTTTAGTAGGCTTCAGTTTGAGGCTAAATGGGTACCGAATGGGTATGAACAAGTTTAGGGAATCTAATATTGTGTATTTAATACATAATATGATTTTATATAATAAGTGAAGATTGACTACCTAATAATTAGTAAATGAATATATGTATAAGTTTGGAAAATTCCATCTCGTGTTTGTTCCATATGACTTTATGTGTTGTGAAAATTGACTCCATATCCTGAGGTCTCGATGTATAGGCCTGTGTGTCTATTGATTGTGATTTGTGATTCATGTTATGTATGACCCTCCCAAGAGTGAACCTCTGGGATATTTGAGTAGTGACAGGCAGTCATTGAACCGTTCCAATGATCGATGTCATGGTTACTACTAGGGATTAGTAAGCATTCACCTGGTTCATGAAGGTGAAGGTAGTAGGCTACCCTTGTTAAGATACAGCCATAGCGGTTGCACGGGTAGGGACCCATCCATGCGGGTAACAGTAATCCGAGACTAACCTCATATTGAGAGGGTTCACTGGTTGTCACTATTATGCATGGAAATGATCAATGCCATGTGTTATCTAGGATTGAGAAGAAGCTAGCTGACAATACGAATAAGGTGACAAGGTGGTATATGTCGGGAGCTACTTCCTAGGTGGACAGACTTGTCGTCGGTGGCCTATAGGAAATTGAAGTCACAATCCACCAGGTTTGGTAGGTTCTCTGCTTGGGGAAACCCTTGGGATGGTGGACGGACCCATGGTATAGTATGGGATGCACCGAATCCTCTCCTAGTTTACAGACTATATACTTAGTCTTGTGGGGTTAAGGACAGACCCATGGTGTAGTATAGGATGCACCAAAACCTCTTCCCATTTGTTCAATGGTGCAAAAGATCGGTGGAAAGGATGGACCCATGGTGTAGTGTGCAATGCACCAATATTCTCTCTATCTAGGATGCATTATGGGCATGTGTTAGCCATTGTAATGGGTAATCTTGTCACTGTGTATGTGATGTATGTTGGAGCTCGTCACTATGTAATTGCGATGGAATCTAGAGCTCATCATTGTGTATGTGATGTAGGTTGGATCTTGTCACTATGTAAGTGATGTATGCTAGAGTCAACCACTAATATATTTGTGATATGCATATGAGCCAGACACTGTTATACTTGTGATATGTGTATGATCCAATTACTACTATACTTGTGATCGGTGTATGATCCAGTCATTGCTATACTTGTGATCTGTGTATGATCCAATTACTATTACACTTGTGATCAGTGTATGATCTAGTCATTGTCATAATTGTGATCTGTGTATTATCTAATCACTATTGTATTTGTATGGTGTATGAGCAAATCAGCTCATGTATATGGGCATATGCTCGTGATAGTCATTGTGTATAATATTTGAGATTACGGTATGGTTGACCACTTGTGAAAATTATGGATGTTGGTATACTAATGTTTGGTAAAGTATTGTATGGACTCAACACTTGATGGAAATATTATTATCATTATATTATAATTGACTATGTTGATTGCTTACATGTAGTAAATTAATAGTTATGGGTTAAGATGAGATAATAGATCTCATATAAGAGGTGAAATAAAACTCCCTCTATCATTGTGGGGTGAACTATGATGCCTCTGATTTTAGGTATGAGGGGATACGTAGACGAGGTCATCATGAACCCTCGAGGCTTAGGTCGTAGGTCTAGGAATGACCCTAGTTGTATGAGCTTAAGACCTTTGAGTGTAAGAATATAAGTGTGACGTTGACTTATTGTCACCATGGTGAATGTTGAGTTATTGAAATTAACACCTCTAATCTATATGGAAAATGCTTGGTTGGTTAAGTTGGTAGATGTTGCTAATTAAAAAATAATAATTGTTGTGCCCAAGATGGGGATTTTACACATGCATCCTATCACAGATTCACTTTTCCATTTCCTTTGCCAACATGTCTTTTTTGAATGATTTCTCAAATCAAAAATGCTAAAGTGATGTAGATCCCAACACATATCTTCTTTATGCTTCCTACTACAATGACAACATTTGACACATTTTGTTCCTTGAACAAATTTTCTTGTACATGTATCATTTCCTTTACCTGCAATATATCCAGGACCTTCAAATTTTGGTCTTATAATAGGCTCAATTGGCTATTTGATTCCTTGCTCATGTTTTCCTAATCCTTGTCCATTGTATCCCATTCTTTTCATTATTTTCAAACCAACATTATTCTTATTACAATTAACATGATTTTCATATTCAAACACATCATCATCTTTACATTCTTCAGACAAACCACTTGATTTATCAATTGAACAATACAAATCCTTTGTACCACATACAACATCACATACCAATGGTTTTGATTCATTTTTTTCTTTTAATTTTGATAATCCTTCCTTTTGTGACTACTTTTCTTCTTTTAACAATTTTAATTTTTCTTCAAAATCATTATTCTTTTTCTTGATCTCATCAAATAACTTTAGTTTTTCTTCAAACTCTTCATTCTTTCTTTTAACATTACTCAATTCTTTTTGAAGATTCTCAAATTCACAAAAAAATTCATATCTTTCTTTCCCAAATCTCATTAAATCTGCTATTAATTCTAAGTTACAACATTTCAACCTCACCAATTGATCTTCCAAACTATTTTTCTCACATATTAAACTTTCATTTTCTTTTTTCACCTTTTTCCAATCTTTCCCATTGAACAAACTAAATTGCAACTCACCTGTCAGAAAACTATGGTTCCTCCTCTCTTAACAGCTATGGTTGTGAGAACAACACCAAACGTGGTGACATACAATCTGATTTAAAAAAACTTTTGTGACTCAATCACCTTATTTCTCCTTTGGCTGTGATTTATCTTCAAACACTTGTCATCATTCTTTGTTGCCTTTTCGGTGACCTGCACTGAACAAAAACTCTCTGCTACCTCCAATCAATCGACTGAATTTCATTGTCAGTGATTTATGGCCTCTATGAATAGTGATCTCTTCAAATCGGCTATTGAGACTATGGTTGCACCTGTTCTTCTCCATGCAGACTGCGACATCTTTTCTAGGCAGCGATTCCTTCAGGACTGCGATTTTGAAAGGGGTGGCTTTCTTGTTTGACTGGACGAATATGTACTTCCTTCTACGATTTTCTTAATCTATGACAATAATTTCCCTTGGAGTGGCAGCAGGCTTGGATGATTTCTTCTTTGACTGCAACTTTAATTGGCTGTGTATTCCTTCCTAATCGGCACCTCACGAAAACAACAGTTTCATGTGGTGGCTATGACAGATAAGCAACACTTCTATCAGCAATACTCTCCTTCTGTTTGAATTGTGCGCCTGGCAGCGACTCTTTGACCTTCTCACAATAATCCCTTGATCTTCTGCTCTGATACCACTTTATTGGAGTGGATGGCGATAAAACTAATACACATAATAGATTGAACACATAAAATATTGAAACACAAAACACAATTGTTTCTTCACCCCGTGTTACTGCACTACATTCTATTGCTTGATTAAATCAATTACATTTGCTTCATTATATAGAGGTCTTCGACAATTCTAGAAAATAAATATACTCAAAATAGAACAATTTTAAAACCATGCAAACAAAAAAAACTGAACTAATTTCTAATTTATTTAGACTCATAAAAACTTACAGTATTTTCTCTTCCTCATGCTAATCATGCGGGAAATTATTTGCCTTATTCCAACTTTTTCCAAGCATGTTTTCTGTGTTTACATTTTGTTGTCTTCTGCTTATGCATTATGTTTTATTTACTATAATGTATAGTGTTGTGTTTTTAAGCCGAAATGACTAGCTCTACAACATGAATCATTTACACTTCAATTGTACATTCTTCTAAAGTCTCTAGGTTGGAGAATTGATATTTGAAATTTCCCTTTTTATTTGGCGTCGTGATGAACTTCATGGAGAAACCTTTAGTGTACATTGAATCTAAAAATCATTTCAATCTTTGTAAATCTTATTATCTTCTGCACCCCTCTTTAACAAGCATGTTTCTGTGGTTGTATTCTCTATCATCTTATGTCTTATGCATCAATTTTAACACTTGTTACAATTTCTATTTTTAATAGCTTCTTAATGTATTTATTGTAAGAGCTTGGGGTCCAGCAACTTGTTTCTAGCCTCCGCTTTCCAAACTGTATCGTGAAATGTTATATTTTTCTTTGGGCGGATCACATGTTAAGCAGCAAAAATCTAAATATTCTAGTATCAAATGCCTGTAATTTAAGCAACTTAAAGAGTCGAAACTAATCATTCACTAGCTTTTAAAGTACTGTTTTATTTGTTGTGTTTGATGCATTGTCTTGCTTTAATGTTAATATCTTGTCTGGTCCTGTTTTAATTGATGATGCACTGTTATTTATTTCTGTAACTTCGCCAATGTCTAGTCTCTTGTATGGCTTGTGGACTGATCATAGGACTTAAAAAGTGATTAGAAGAATGAACTATGGATTCTTGAGCACCAGCAACAGGTTGAATTGATATATAAAATCTCTTCTTGTACTTTTTTAAGATATATGACTGTTTTAAGAAATAGTACATATATATCAATTTTGAATTTTAAAAACTTTATTGGAGTTTACAACTTGTTTGAATTGATATATAAAATTTCTTCTTGTACTTTTTAAAGAAATACGACTGTTTTAAGAAATAGTACATATATATCAATTTGGAAATTTAAAAACTTTATTGGAGTTTAGAACTTGTTTAAAAGACTTCCTATGATACAACTCAACAAAATTTAGTGTGTTTTATATTAAGTAGTGAAAGCTCACTTGTTATGAGATAATGTGGATTTGATTTTTGACACTATTTTATTGGTTTATTGGTTGATACATACAGGATTGAGCAAATTCGTGTGGAATGCCCTTGAAGGATTGAGTGAACTCATGTGGAATGCCCTTGCAGGATAGATATGATACTAGAATGTTGTTGCAGGATAAATAAAGATTGAGAAAATTCGTGAGGAATGCCCTTGGAGGATTGAGTGAACTCATGTGGAATGCCCTTGCAGGATAGATATGATACTAGAATGTTGTTGCAGGATAAATAGGGATGGGATTTTTCTTTGACAATTTTAGTTTGCAGGCATTATGCTACTGTGTGGATTTTATATTAGACAAATAGAAATATCCTGCATTTAATTACTTTTAGAAATTGGTTGAATGTGACTTGATGTGTGAACATGTCACCCATTTGAATGGCCCTTTATATTTCAATGATAATGACCTTATCGAGCTCATCGAAGCTTTTAACGAGTGTTTGGATTTACTAGATTTTAAGCTTTTTGTTTAATTGATTTACTATTGAGATTTTGGGGTGCTTTTAAGATGTTACCACAAGTATCTAATTGATACAATTCAGACTCAACAATCACAAATTTTGATAGAACATATCAAGATTCATCTATTTTATTGTCTCATTCTTCATTTCCTACATTTCTTTTTAAAAAAAGAAATAATATTTAAATAATATAAATATGTTACACACTTACATTTCTTATTAAATAGATTGATTCATACTTAAAATTATAACAATAATACATGCCTCCTTATTCAAGTCATTGTATCTTTAATTCTCTCTAAATTTTATAGCATTCCATGATGGAGAACACGCCTTTGTTTACCGCAACCTTAAAATCTTTAAATCCAACTAACTTCAATAGGTCTTGGAATTGTGGCATGGTGCGTTCTTTACCACCTTTAAAAACATTCATCATTGCCAAATCAAAACTCACAGCTAGCCTTGATATTATACTCATGTCTATCTCCTCTGGAATTAAAATTTCAATTATTATTAACTTGCCAAATCTTGGTAGAGCCGAGTAGCAATTGCTCAATATTTTACCGCAAGCTACATCATCCCAATTATGTAACACATTCTGCCATTCAACACACTTTAGTAAGAAAAGAGCTAGCATAAATTAAGTACAAACAAATATATTTTTACACACCTTAAGAAGTATTGCATCCCCTTTAGCAGGAATAGAATCAAACATGTTGCCTCTATAATGCTCTATACATACAAAAGAAAATTAATTGAGAACTTTTTTAAGATATATTTTTATCAACCAAAAACTATGTTAAACATTTAAAAATAAAAAGTATACAATTTTGTTTCTTAAATAGCTGAAAATAAATACAAATATTGGTAAATCTTTCAATTATACAATTAATGTATATATTATAAAATTATTATATACAATATGAAATTAAGTGTCATGTCTTCATGTCTTTTAATTATGTATATCTTATAAGGGAGAGGGGCCAATAGTTATGTGGGGTCCAATTATTGGTATACTACTTGTCATTATAAGACTTATTCTTGTAATATATTTATACTATATACTCTCAATAATTAGGTCACATGTAAATAAAAAAATAGTCAAATGTTGGTTAAGATAGACCCATAGATAAACACATGAGAACATATGAATGTTATATATATATATATTCATTAACAAGTGAAGTAAATACTTTTTTATTTCATATAAAATATCATAACTATCTTCAATAAGTGTGTCATTTATAAAATTTTGTGCTCATTTAAACAAGTCTTGTTGTTATGTTGAAACATACTATTCTTATGTGTACAACTATTGGAATAACAATGTATATATGCGTTGGAATACATCAGATTAATATTTTGTCCTATCATGAGTATATAAGGTGATCACAATAAATACCTTGTATTTTGTCATGAAATGTGAAGGATTGTTAAAAAAATTATGATAATTTAAAGTTGAATATAAGTTGTATTTAAATAATGTGTTATCTTTATAAGAACAAATATGTTTTGTGTTGAACTATTGATCCATTTGTACTAGATATAACAACAACTATTGGTTCAAATTTATTTTTAAATTCCAATCACTTCAGATCTTGGGATTCAAACAAATTTATTTGTTTTGTTTAATTTAAAATAAAATAACAACTTACATAAAAGATAAAACAAGCATATTTTGTACTTAATTTATTTGGATTATAAAAGCTGTTTATTTCAACTGCTATAATTAGACGTACCTGGGAGGTTAGGAGCTTTGGCAATAACATAGGACATGTCGAAATTAACAGCAGAGATGTGAGGATAAGCAGCCTTTATCATGCTACTATTGCGCCCAATTCCTCCCCCAACGTCCACCAAAACCTTCACATCCTTAAACCCATCGTAGCTCTTCAACACACTCTTTATGGACAGATTACTCATAGCAGAATGAAATATTTCCGCCAGCTGCCCATTCTCGGCTAAATACTGAAACACAGGCTTTCCGTGGGCCTTCTCGAATGGCACCAAACCCTCCTCCAGAACAGCCTCGTGAAGAAACTGCAGCGTCTGAAGGTTAGAAGCCTCTGTGTTGAGCACAAACATGGAGGCCAAGGATAGCCCGTTCTCATCCTTCACCAGAAGTCGCGACATCGGAGTTAAACCGTAGGCCCGAGGATTCGAACCAGAGATGGCGAAAAGGCCGTAGGTTGCAAGCGCCTGTAGAAGCCGCTTTAGTTTTTCTTCGCTTGTGGTGGTTCCCGGGATTCGATCCGCGATCTGCTTGGCCGTCAGAGGAGCCAACTCTGCCGAGAGAATCTCAGGCACCTTTAGCAAAATTGCTGCTTTTGCTGCCATTGGAAATGTGCATAGATACGATAGTTCCAGCATAGCTTCCGTGCTTTCAATCTCTTCACATTGATTTTCGCTGCCCATCTTGAGATAATTGAAATGCTAATCCAAAATTGAATCTTTGCAGAGGCGTGAGATTTGTGTTATGCATTATCTATATTTAAGGAGTTTATGGGAAGGTTAAATCGTCCGTCACAAATCCAGGGTAGACGCCATAAATAAATGCTTCTGGTTGGAAATAAACATCGTTTTAAATAAAGTGTGACAACCATCTTTATCTACTTTTTAGTAAATACTTCATTACAGCTATCTTCTTTACGTACTTTTTAGTAAGTACTTCATTACAGACGTCCGGAAGGGTATGAAAAGTTAGGATAATTCTTTTCCACTTTAAATTCCAGTCCTTTTCGAAATGTGAATGCCATAAATAAATTCTAGATGTTTAAAGAGATTTTCGCGGGGTGGGCAATTCCACCGTTGATGAGCTGGGCCACAATTTGAATTATGATGAATAGACTCTAGGCAGTATTATCATATAGTCCCTCGTTTGACTAATAACAAAAACTTAAGTCCTTAACACAGTAAATGTGTATGTCAATACTAGTTCATGAACTTTAGTAAGTATATTTTAAGATATTATCATATCTTAAATCAAGTATTTAGAAGAGTTTAATCAAATTATGAAAGCAAAAATGGTATGGTAACTTTTGGATTTATGGATTATGGATCAGTTTTTTTTTAATTATATTTAACATTGCATGCAAATATCACAAGATAATTTGTGTATTAAATGTTATATTGATGGTTGTAAGTTATATCTCGTAATTGGTTTTTGTATGTAGGCCGATAGCATTCAAGCTTCAAATATACATGAGAACTCATTAGGTTAGACGACAACTTTCTTTGTTCACTTGTTTGTTTGAAAACTAGTTGTGTAGTGATCAATGTTTTAAGTGCAAATTACTTTGAATTAATGAAACTGCTAAGCTGGCATCATTTGTAAAATGTCTTGATCACCAAGCTAGTGCAAAGTTTACAAAGATTAAAAGGAACAACACCTATTTGTGGCAAAGATCTAATGGAAAGATCAAGGTTATAACCAAGCACAAAATGAAAACCATTTTAATCAATCTAAGCATTTTATAGTTTGAGGACTCCATATGACCATTGTCATTTGCAATTTACAAGTATATATTTAATGAGAATATGTGATTAGAGTTAAAAAAATTATATTGTTGATTTTAATATCTAAATTTTTTTCTTGCATCTTTTGTATTCTTTCTATCAATAATAAGCATTCTCTTAAGATCTCTATCTAAAATGGAACAATACAAGCCTTCAAAAGTAAACTTTCTTACCAAAGTTGATAGAACTATCAGGGGTTTCAAAGTTTTAAGGGAGATGTGAAAAATACCCTGATCAATCATCCCTTTGAAGCTCTAAATAGAGAAGGCACAAGTTCCCTAACATTGTTACAGTAAATAAAGAAGACAAAAATATTTCTAAGTAAAATAGACTAAAAATTGTTATCCTAATAGCTTTAAAACTACACTTCTTAAAGGAGATGTCTAGGATTTTAATAGATTGATTATTGAATTTTTTCAATAAATCAAAATATAATCTTCTTATAATAGAAAAAAAAACTTAAACATATTATAATCATTACATTCAAGAAAATATAAATATTATTTAAAAAAAATCATTTATCGAACATTTATTCTCCATACTCAAACATATACCTCAACTAACCTACTACACCACCTTAAAATCTAATCATTACACGACACTTGCAATTTAAACAATGAATTGGATGGTAATAGTGATTATAGTATGTTCATAAGCATTCAAAATGTCTCCCACCAGACGACACCTCTTTAAATTCTCATACCTCATTAATTGTTTGCATCAGATTTCGAACAGGACTGGAAATTAAAGAAATAAAAAGTGTGGCTTTTCAGATGCTTCCGGATATCTGAAATGAAGCACTGTTTTTAATGCACGAATAATAAAAAATTGGAGCAGATAATTGTCATGCTTCATAAATTAAAACGAAAACAATGGCATTTATTTGCAAATGGACAATTAGGCTGTACAGATGGCCTCTCTGCAGTATATCAGTTTTGTCTCAGCATTTCAAATACCCAAAAATGGGCAGCGAAAATTGTTGTGCGGAGAACAATTTTTCTTGTATCTCTGCACATTTCAAATGGCGGCAACGGCAGCAAGTTTACTTATGGTGCCTGAAAATTAGTAGATAACTACTGCAATTTGAATATCTTGAAGATAAGCATATATATATCATTTTTAAGTGATGTTTTTGGGTTGTAGAAAAATTCATCGTCAGTAATTAATTAAAGGAAAATTCATGATCAATTCACCGGGGCAAATTTTCCGTCCGTGAATTTTTCATGATGGTGAATTGCTGACGATAAATTTTCCTTCGGTGAATTGCTGACGATGAATTTGCTGGATGCCATGTTTTTGATTTGATTGTTTTCTATTGTCTTGAATGAGAATTTGGTTATCTCTTATTCAATTGAGTAGGGTTCTATTATCTTGTATGACAATTTGAAATTGTTATGGATAGAAGATTATGGAGTAATAGAAAATTGGATATAGGTAGGCAAAACATAGTGAAGATTGTTCTTGGATGTCAACATTTGCATTCTAAGTTATGATAATTATAATTTAACTTAATTCAATTGAAAGCTCACCCAAACATTCAAGAATAAAAAATCCATAAAAGAAAAAAAAAAATTCAGTCACTTGTTTCATCTATATTTTCCAAATTATATACCATAGTAATAATAATTTGATTAATCTTGAGCTTTTTGAGTTTCACATTATTAGGTGGTTTGCAATTGATGGAAAAATTTCATGATGGTAGTTTGATTCTTCTTGATTGCTTATTAGCAATTGTTTTTATTTTCTTGCAAATAAATATTATTTTGAGTCGATTCTTTTGTTGATAGGGACTTGTATGTTTTTTGAAACAATTTCTTTAAAATTTTCAACTCTATTCCACCTCGTTTAATAAATGATTTGAATAGAGCTTGTACAATTTTAGACAAGAGTGGATGATGTTGCAACTTAAAAGATATGTCCATGAAAAATATGTACAATTTAGATATATTCAAAATATTTTAGCAAATTGGAATTACATTCGACTATTCCCTATATTGATTTCAAAACTTCTTAAATAGAAGTTAATTAATAATTCTTAAAAGAAGACATATTTAAATAACCAAAACATCACATATGTATTAAAACATTAATTATTAGTCATCTATATGATACTAAATTTATTAAACTACTAGCATGCCAATTAAAGAAGTTGTATATTCAAAATTACATAATTTTATGAAACACATTGTGCGAAAGTTGTGTGATTTAAAGGATGAGAAAAACAATAATTTGAAATTTAGAAAGAAAAATGATCATAATAAAGAAATTTATACATTTTTAAAGTATAACATCAACATAAATCACCTTTGACTTAAAAATTTCCACCAATGCCTCAAAACTACTCAATCATTTTTTTTACCTTGTCCAAGATGTTGGAACTATTAAGCCATAGAAACTAAACAAATATTTTAAGAAAAATATAAATTTTGAATGTGAGGAATAAAACATTAACTTAATTAAACTTTTTGAGAACCTATTAAAACATTGAGCTACCTTATATTGAGCATTCATAGCCTATTTTGTCAAACTAAAAGAGGATTTTTCATATAGAAAGGCCCATTTGCATATGAATTATATGATCATGTATTAAATGGAATGCTAAAGATCATGGTGTGGTTTAGGGGATTTTGGGTAGTGATTAATCGTTCTTATAATTTATGCACATTTAATATTTTTATATTCATGCTTGAAACATGTACAATATAAAGTAATACTTAATCTTCAAATTGATATACGGTTTAGTTTTTAGTTCTAAATTTTTTAGGCTTTAATAAATATATTTCATTAAGCTAATATTGATTAGCTAAATTCATGAATCAAACAATTCTTAACATATATTATATAGTATGAATTATTTTTTATATTATAGAACATATCTAATAATTTTAAAATGGAACAAATTGTTTGTTGTAAATAAAAATAATAATGTGAAAATAACAATATCATAGAAGAATTTCAAAGATGGTTTTATCCAAAAAATATTCTCATATTAGTTGTTCTCAATTTCATCAAGCCTCACAATTAAATCTGTTTTATTACATATGAACTATATTACAAAAAATGTCACAAGTACTTGTTATTTTTATATGCACAGTATATCTTCTATAAATGGTTCTTGATATAATATTTAAATTTTAAATATTGGAAGGTGAATCAAAATATATAAAAAAAAGCACAATGTAACAAAATATCAAATCCTAGTGATATGGATATGTTGTATTAACCAAGCTATTGTTAGCCAACATAAAAATCCCATGGAATGACATGTGTGATTTATGAAATTAGAAGAAACCCCACATATTGAAAAAAAAAATCTCTCTAAAAGAATTTTGAAATACACTAAATCATACATATTCCCATTATAAAACTTTAAAATGTGTAATGTGATGAAATAAATACATTTAAATACTTCTAACTATAAAATTAAATTATGGATAGTTTAGACAAATAAATTAATATTTAATTTTTAGACTTCAAAAACATCATTCATACTTAAAAAATAAAATAAGAATTAAATTTTTTGACTCTAATACACATAGACTAGTTTATATGAATGCATTAAATCATTACTCAAAATAATAATACAATTAAAGAATTTTTTTGGATTGTACAATGAAATTATTAAAATAGAATAAACATTATGCCAATAACTTAGTATCCATTGGATGGACATCTTAGAAGTAGAAAAATTAAATAGACATGAAGAAATTTGAAGCTTATTAAATTCCTTCTTCTAATGGATAACTATCTCTATTTTTAATTTTTGTTATGTTCACATCAATTTGAGATACTAATTTTTAAAAAAAATTAAACATAGACAAAAATAGAGAAAATTTGAAAAATAGCTAAATAAAATCAAGACAAAAATAGGAAAACTTAATTTATGTGGATTCAAAGAGTACTAAGTTATTTTATCTAATCATTTGAACATTCTATTAGGGTTAACAATCATTAAATTCTTGCATATAAACTTTTAGCATTCTATTATGTATGACGCCTTAACTATAAGGATTACAATAGGTAGGTTTCTATAGACATTGATTTTGCTTTGCTTCCCTATTATTGAATTTATATTGGTATTTTATAATTTGATTCTTTTAGATATATTAACATTATTTATATCATTTTCAATTATTTAATCAATATAATACATGAATACAAAAAGTATGTGAAACATGTATTGTCATGTGTTTGGATGTGTTAACATTATTGTTTCTCATGTTTACACTCTTCTAATGCATAATAAGAGTGTAAGTGGTTGTTAAGGGTTTATGGACTAATGCAAATTTGAATGTTAAAGAGGATATTAATGTACAACTAATTCACCCCCTGTTTCAACTGTCTTGTGCATTCAACATAAAAATTAATTTGAAACATCATATTCAATTTTCAATAAAAAAAAAAACCATGAAAGAAATCATCAAAGCATATAACACATGAACACCATATTTTTTATCTGAAAAATTCAAAAAGAAAAAAAGCACAGTGAAGATTAATTCACAATATCCTAAAAATCACTTAAATCAAGAAAATGCATAGATTTTTCTATTTGCAGTTCTATAATGAACCTTGTCAGATCTGAAATCCACATCAGCTTTAGAACATACAAAGATTTCTTCAACTGCATTGACCATTGGTTTTGCAAATTATTTATTCCTTAATAAAACGCATCAATAATAATAATAATAAAAGGTCTTACAAAATACAAAATAAAAACAATTTTGTTTAAAAGAGATAGAGTCACTTCATCAAAATATCCCTTTTTCTTTAAGTTGCCACAGAAAAAGCGATCTCTCTGGAATTGCCAAGACTCAACTCATCTTTCTTTAAGTTGCCACGGAAAAAAGACATCTATGTGGAATTTCCAAGACTCACTCGTAGATAATCCTTGCAGATGCTGGAGTATTGCAATTTCTTTCACCCCTATTAAATGAGGGAAACAAGATAAGGATAAGAAAGTGAAATGTTAAGTTTTAGAATGATATTGTAATTTCTAAATATTTCTATATATTGAGGCATTTGTAATGATTTTAGCATCAGGATGTTTTAGCTGATCAAAGCATCCAGCTGTAAGGATGATCAGCGAGCATGAGGAAAGTTAATTGAATGTTATAGCATTTTGAGTATATGTAATGATGTAATGGCTGGATTAATGTAAGTTGTGCAAGAGCGTGTTGAGTATATTTCATGTTTTAATATTTTGTGTTTATATTATGTTGTATCTCCATCCACCACCAAGTGGTATTAGAGTAGGTTTGACGCCATAGATTAGAAAGGCTCGTTGGGAGATTGCAGAGATCCATCATTCAAAGGATTGTGACGTGCAAAGGATAATTGTTGTTTATTTGAACGATCGATTGTAGAATCGCCACCATTATTTAATAGACATGATCGTAGTTTGTAAAGGAGTCGTGATCATACCCATTGCAAGCGAAGAGATCATGTGCCCTATTTTTTTCAAAGACGGATCGCAGTTTTTGAAAGGTCGCAGCCACTCAAAGGAGAAAGAGCTATTCGCTAACGAAAGAATTCAGTATACACCTGCAAGTTCGAAGGAGGTTTGTTTAAGACACCAAGCATAACATATCACTGCCATCACTGCCTAGAACATGTTGAAATCGCATCCTTTAGAAAAGGTTTCTAATCTAAACAAGAGAGATCACCGCAAGTTAGTTGCTCTAGCGGTAGTTGAAGTCATAGAAGAAATCATAGTTTTTGCAAGGAAAAAGGAAACGTAGTCAACGAAGGAGGAGCCACAGATAGATCGATGTTTAGGCATTCGGGAAAAGCCACTGTTTGTGCAGATCACTAAGATTAATGTTGAATTTAAAAGAGCAGAAATATAAAACAAAGATCAAGATAAAAGAACAAAGACACAAGAAATTATAGTGGTTCACCCGAGATCGTCCACTCTTAACAGTAGGGGATTTTCCTTTTATAGATTTTGCATCGTTGCAAGCTTGTTTAAATGTTGCAGGCTCTGCCTCACCACAAAGCAATAATTCATAATCATCAGATAGCAATAATTCATAATCATCATATTTTGTTGGTGGCTTTCTCTTCCCAGTCGATCTCCTTAATTGAGGACCCAATTGTGGCTGCAAAACCCTCTGTTTCTCTAAATTTTCTTCATTATTCTGGAAATTACCTTCAATACCCTGTTTTTCTACACTCCCCTATTGCAGCCCCTCTACACCTCCATGTGACAGAGATATGTCAAAAACAAAGCCTCTTATAGCAACATCTGTTTGATTTTGAGCCTGCAAATTACTATCAAATAACTTCGAATGACCAGAATGAGGCTGCACAGTGTCCATTGGAGGGTGCGTATAAGCCAAAGGAGGAGGCGCATCATTTTGAAAAGGCTGTGAATTGACTTGAAAAGGCAGCAATGGATCATTAAAAGGATGTGTATGAAATGTGAGGGGCAGGGAATTAATCATTGAAGGCTGCGCATGATGTAGAGGACTTTGAATGGGCTGCGCACTATCTAATGGAGGCAGCGTATGAACTAAGGCTGGCTGCGAACCATTTGGAGGCTGTGCTGTGTTTTCAAAAGGTTGCGAATTATGTAGGGTGGGCTGTGTTGGCCTTTGGGAAGGCATCATATTAGTTTCAAATAGCTGCGAACTATTGAATGGACGTGTACTAGTATAAACAGGAGATGCCATTTCAACATGGAAAGCTTCGAAGAAATAGGGGTGCTAATGTGTGAAGGCAGACAACTAGTACAAATTACTAAAGGCTGGGAAAAATAAATAGAAGTTTGCCTGACATGACCATTATCCAATAAATCAGTGACAAAATATTCATCTGAAGATTTGTCCAGAGGCTGAAACCTGGAATTTTTTTTTCATTGAAGACAACATCCCGACTGTGAACAATCTTTTTTGTTATGGGATTCCACAGCTTGAAACCAAATTTGTTGGAGTATCTAATCCCAACTACTTCGTTGATTTCTCCAGGTAACCTGTCTTCTTAGTCTTCGTTTCATATCTCAACATTAAAGACAAGGATCCATATAAAATTTGATCTTATCTCCTTCAGCTACTCCAACTACTCAGCTTGTTGACTGTTCTCTATTGACTATTAGTTGTCGGTGCTTGTTTGCCTATATATTGTTGAGTCTGTATTGCTTTCTACTTACTCCCAGATGAGTCCAGCTCTGAAGAGCTGTAAGAGGGCTCCTGTAATGGTGTCTGTGTCAATGTAGAGCTGAAGCTCATTTAGTCTTTGTAATCTTTATTCAGTTAATATAATGTTTCTATGTCTGCAGTATTTTTGTCTCTTTGTTTTTCTGCCCCTTCCAAATTCTTTCAAAATTGATCTTCTCCATAGCCGAGAAAAATACACCTCTTTGATTTGAAATCAATCTTCGTTCGCTGCTCCTTGGGAATATGCATGAACATTTCACAACCAAACACCCGCAAATGGTGATATGATATTATTTTTCTAGTCCACCTCTCCTCTAGAATATCAAAGTCCAATCAAGATGAGGGAGCTCGATTGATCAAATAGACTACAGTGTTACATGCCTCTACCCAAAACTCTTTTCCTAAACCAGCATTGAATGAAACCACATTGATTCTTTGAATGCCATTGTTTGCACAAAACATGTCGAACTGCGAAGAGAAAAACTCACCTCCATTGTCAGTTTTGAGACATTTAATTTTGGTTCCAATTTGATTTTCAACGAGAGCTTTGAAAGATTTAAATTTTGAAAACAAAATCTGATTTCTTATTCAACATATAAATCCAAATTTTGCATGTGCAGTCATCAAAAAAAGTCAAAAAATAATTTGCACCTCTAAATGATATTACCTCTATTCGACCAAAGATGTAAGAATGCACAAGTTCCAATGGAGTGGTTTTAGTATCATGGTCAATCCTTAAAAAAATTCTCCAGCTTTGTTTTCCATAAAGGCAATGTTCACACAAATCCAAATCAATGGATTTTAAGCCTAAAAGTTGCCCTCGTTGCAGCATAACTTCTAATCCTTTCTTGCTCATATGCTTGAGCCTTTTGTGCCAAATTTCAGAACCATTATCAATAATTGTAAAAGCTACTCCCACTTCGTCATTTCATTCTAAAACATACAAACTTCCCAATTTTTTTCTATTTGCAAGCACCAAGACAACTTTTGTTACTTTCCAAAAATCTAAACCGAAATTAACATTGAACCCTTGAGCATACTTGTACTGACCTACAAAAATCAAATTTCTTTGGAGTGTAGGAACATGCCTCACGTCCTTCAATAACCATTTATTACAATTTCTCAAGGACAATAACATATCTCCCTTGCCTACAATATCACATTCCTTGTTATCTCCCAGAAAAAAATTATACCTTCCTAATAATTGATAAAAGCATCCAACACGCAGTAGCATGAACTGAAGCACCAAACTCAAGTACCCATGGAGCTCCAATTGTATTACCTCCTTAGAGAATCAAAACACTATCAACAATAGCATTAACTTCATTGTTACTTACCTTGTCTTGAGCCTTTATATAGTTCCAAAAAAAAATCTTTCTATGTCCTTGTTTTCCACAGAACCAACAAGCACTAGGTTGTCCTCTAGACTTCAATCGTTTTGCAGATTTTGACCTTCTACAATGTTTGTTTCTTCCTCGTTCTTGACTTCTCCCTCTATTGCCGGTGCTTACAATGATTAAGGCATCACTGGCAGAAGGATCTTGATGTTTTCTTCTCATATCTTTGCTGAAAAGAGTGGCTGCAACATCATCAAACTTTAACTTGCTTTTGGAAGCCACCGAAGTGCTCACTGCCATCACCACACCTTCCCAACTATTCAATAAGGAACATAATAATAAAATAGCCTTAATCTCATCATCCAAGTTAATACCCACAAAAATTAACTGAGTGACTAATCTATTGAATTCATTTAAGTGATTTGACATCATACCCCCTTCTCGCATTTTCATGTTATACAATTTCTTCATGATAAATACCTTATTTGAAGCTAATGCAATCTCATACAATGAAGATAATTTTTTCCACAACTCCTTTGTATTCCTCTCAGCTGAGACATTAAAGAGCACATTGCTGGACAACGATAAGAAAATAGTTGCACGAGCTTTTTGATCCATCCTCTCCCAGTCTTCATCCGACATATAACCATTTCCTTTGGTTTTTCTGAGCAAGGCAAGTGTGAGGTCTTACTTGACCAATAGTGGCTCCATTTGAACTTTCCATAGTCCAAAATTCTAACTTGCAAATTTCTCTATCTTCCATTTTTCAGGATCATCCATGGCTCTAGAAATTCTTTACCGATTTCCCAACGAACCAAGTTTGCAATGAGCTTCTTCACCAAGATCTGATACCAATTGTTGAATTTAAATGAGCAGAAATATAAAACATAGATTAAGATAAAATAACACAGACACAAAAAATTATAGTGATTCACTCGAGATGGGCTACATCCACTCTTAACAGCAGGGGATTCTCCTTTTATTAATCATTGGTTTTTACATAGTATACTTCCAGCCAGTATTACACTGTACATACTCATATATATTCAATCTTAATTTTAACCCTTCTCATAAAGAAGATTGCATATGAATGGCATGCACCATGGAAGAATTGGTAGTTACATAAAGGCTACCAAATATAGGCAACAATAATAAAGAATGAAGCATTACATGAAATAACCCAGCTCCAACCATTACCAAGCTGACTTAGCTTCACACATCCAACAATTAAAGCTTGCAGGAAGGAAGTCGCCTAGCCAAAAAAAGAAAGTGAGTTGTTTTCCTTATATATCATTGAGTTAGTAGCCAACATAAAAGATAAAAGTATTCTAAGCCACAACTGTTATAGTTTGAATAGTCTCCATTCAAGTAATTGTTGTTCAAAGATAGAAGCTGTCATTAATAGATAGTCGTAGTCAAAGAAAAATTTGTTGCCATTGTCTAGTCACTGAAAAAGAGATCATAGTATTCTTGTAGAGAATTCATTGTTTGAAACTTGCAGACCGTGGTTTGGTAGATGTCGTTATAATAAAGAGGTCATTGTTTTAACATATACTATCAAAAATAAGTTGCCAACATTGCAAGAAAGGGTCCACATGTATTAAATAAAAGAGTGCTAAGACAGAGATCAAGGAGCTGAAGGGAAGTTTTTGCAAGGTAAATAAGGAATCCTATAGTAACCAAGTGCATAAAGAGTCAACAAGTTTAAGCCAGGCAATTGCAAGAAGTTGTAGCTATTGAAGTTCATTTTTTGTTGAAGATATTGTAGGCACACAAGCTGCTGAAGAAAATAAGAAATTGGTAGCTAAATCATTGTCTAGCGCATAAGGTGAGTTTAAATAATTTATTCTAATGGGAAAATTTGTTAATAGAGTAAAGAAGGAAATAAATATGTTGGAGGAAGAATTGTTCGAGAATAAGAAATTTAATTCAGAATTGATAAAATATTTATAAAAGGTTTAAATTAATTTTTTTTGAAAGTTTGATTAAAATTTATAATCTTGAAGTTGAAGTGGGTAAAATTAAAGACAAAAATGATGAATTAGAAGAAACATTAAAGATATTTGATGAAATGGAAGAAAAGATAAATATTTTATAAGAGGAAAATAGTTTATAATAGAAGAAGAAAATATCAAAGTTGAAAGAAGAGAATGAATGTCTAAGGTTGAAACAATCAGTTTATGATGTTTCATGTGACACAAAATATTTGTGTTCTTCCATTGATAAATCACATGGCTTGTGATATAGAGGTTTGATGTTCTTGTAAATCATCAAGAAGAATGGAAGGCTACATATAGTGAATTTGAGGGAAGAGTACTTCTTGATTGGAGTTAAAAGATTTAAAAATCAATGGTCTAAAAGACTATTGTGGTAGTTGAAGAGATTTAAGAAAAGATTTGAAGATCTCAGAGATGGTTTGAAGCTATCATTCAAGAGAAGGATTTGAGTGAGTCTAAAGACTTGGTTGCAATCACCAGAGAAAGAAAAGAAAAAAAAGGAGAATTTTAAAATAGAAAATTTGGAAATGGTAAATAGAAAAGCATATATGGTAGAAATTAAGGGGGAGTGTTGGAGTATTGTATCTTCTCCCACACCAATGTTATGATCACAATCATTAAACGAGATAGGAAAAATTAAATGAGGGAAACAAGATAAGGATAAGAAGGTGAAAAGTATTAAATATTTTGTAAGTTAGCCTAAGTTTTAGAATGATATTTTAATTCCTAAAGACCTCTATAGATTGAGGAATTTTTAATGGTCTTAGCACCAAGATGTTTAAGTTGATCAAAGCATCAAGTTTTAAGGATGATCAAGTGATCATGAGGAAAATGAGTTGAATTTTGTAGCATTTTCAGTATATGTAATGTAATTTATGGATTAATGTATGTCATGCAACAACACATTGAACATATTCATGTGTTAATATTATATTGTATCTCCATCCACCACAAATTGCTGAGATACAAGAACCATAAATTTTGAAATTTATTTGTACATCCATTCACTTTGATAGAATTTCACATGTACAGAAGTCTTAAAGATGTGTGTATCATGTCCAAAGCTGCAACTTCGAGTTGTAATTCAGATTCACCTTCTAAAGAAATACCCCTTTGATTTGGGAGTGTTTCTATAAATTAGATTTATAGTTGTAGAATTACAAGTGACTGCTTATTAAGTAATAGCCTTCAATTAAATTAGATTGTTGCATGTGGTAGTTTATTATGATAATAAGAATTAAGTGAGATTCTCTTCTTATTATTCCCTACCTATATAGGCAAGAGACTTATATTTTCATCTAAAAAAGAAGGTATTAGTGTTGTCTTGAAATGTGAGCTAGAGAGAAAATATGGTCTTTAGCCAACGTTTAGTTTTTATGTTTTTCATTGCATGAAAATTAATAGTTTATTTGGCTTCTAATTGGCCAAATCCTACTTTTTTGGGGCATTCTATTTCTACAAAAATAATATTGAAAACTTGTCCAATAAAAAGGAAGACAAGAAAATTATTAAGCATGTCTTTCTAATGTTTTGACATTTTTTGTAGAGAGGGCATTGTGAGAGAGGGGGACCACCCACTGCAAGGCCTAGGTCATGAAAGCCCAAGAGTGGAAAGGCTTCCCTAACCCACCTCAGTTTAAGGGGAAGATAGGATGACGAGGATGAGAATGATGCGTCATTCAATCACTTTGCAATCTCAAATGTTGGAAGGAGACTAGATGAGTCAGCCTTTAGAGTCAGATTCGTGCCACAAGAAACTCTTTGTCTGAGGACGAAAGCGTAGTTCATTGATGATAGCGTGACGCATTGGCATCTCACACATGCGTTGGCGTCCATACAACCAAAGAACCAAAAAGACAAAAATATAACTCCGAAAGGGAGACTATCAACCTAGTCTAGAGATGTTTGAAGTGATAAAGCAAGATTAAGTGAAGAAAAATGCAGATATGAATGCAATAAAGCAAATTTATTACCACCAAGGTGACAAAGATTATCTCGTACAATGCTCTCCTCACCAGCTTGCTGCAAGTTCTCTCCACCTGCACACAATAAAGGGATAAATTGTTGGGATTGTATAAGGGCCTGCCTCAGTTAGACCCCTGTCTTATTGTTTCCACCTCCACGGAAAACCAAGTTTGGAATAGTAGAGATAAATGATAAAGAAACGAAATTATCAGCTACATAAACACAAAAACACTACAAGCAGTACAAGCAATACGTGCTTAATCAATCGAAAGAAAAATGAGAGATTGTAGGAGCTTACTACCTCCATCCAAAGCACTCAAGGCTCATGGAGGAGTGAACAAGAGGGACTCAAGCCTCTGTTTCCACTGTGTTTGTCCTATGATCGCCCTATTGGAGTGACATAGTAGTGGATTGCTGCAATGGAGTGAATGATGTTGCTACAAATTTTGTGAATGCATGCTCAAAAGGATGGAGAGAGTGTGCCAACTTGTTCAAAAATCTTGTTGAAGAGAGCTATGGCTGAAAGAGTGAAGATTATGAAGGGATTGATGAAAAATGACCATATATGGGTCGGCCAGCCAAAGAGGGACATTACTATTCAACTTCCAATTGAAAATGTAACACCTTTGTATTGTCTAGCCATAGGAATCTACTAGGGACGTAAGTGCATCACACTGACCTCCTCGTACTACATGGGCGTCCCCAACATAAATGCCCACACCAACACACAAGCCAAGAGCCAAGTGGAATCGAAGGAGAGGGATTAAGTGGAATTAAACCTCCACTTTTGATTTTCTAAAGTGTTAAGAGTCAAAAGGGAATTTTTGTCAGGGGTGCAAATTCATGTTGATACATTTTTCCCCCACTTTAGCGAGCATGAGTACTGATGAGTGCTTTGGTAAAGTAGAGTAGTAAAGAAGTAATAGAGTAAGAGATGTATACCTAAACTGATGAAGAAGCATAGCACTGCCTAGCAAACGCAAAAGTGCAAGAAAGGAATTCATAGTTCTACAAAACTACAAAGCCGAAGCACGAAAGTACCTTAGAGGTTCACGGTCCTGCAAGGGTGCTATCTTTCAAGAAATTTCACATGAAGGAAAACAAGAAAACAACCTTACAGCCCCTTAGACCTAGAAGTAAGGTATCCCCCAAGAATTCTCACATGAGGGAGACCAAGTAAAGGGGACCTCACAGAGCTAGAGATGGTGACATGTTTATGCACATATAGAACACATTAGAAAGTGGCCGCGCAAGCCAGTGAAAAGACAGTTACGTAGACCATCACTAAGTTGTAATACTTTCAAAGGGGTCCCTCGGGAACCCTTCAAAAGGAAAGAGGGTTCACTCAAGGGATGCCATGTTTGAAGGGTAGGTTCTAGTCAGGCTACCCCTAAGCCAGATGTGAAGATGCAAAGATGGTCTAGTCAATATGCCTCTAGACTAGACGCTATAGAACTTTGTTGAATTTTTTGAAGGAGTCCCTCAGGAACCCGATGTGAAGAGGCAGGGTCCACTTAAGGGACACTCTGTTCAAAAATCTTAGTGTCTTCTTTTTCAAATCCATTCGTCATCAAGAAATCCTTTTGAAAGATGTTCACTTCATCCATGAAATTGAAAGGAAGGAGATGTGCTCATGTGAGGGGAAGACTAAGACCATTCCCGCTTTAGAGGAGGATTTCCAAGTCCTTTCTTTATGAACCCCTGATGAAGGAAACATGTTTCATTAGGTTTTTGAGCTGAGAATACATATCCAAGCAAGTGTGTGGAAGGTTTTGAGAAAAGATTCATTTGGCACGAATGCATTTTCTAAAGACCAAGTGATGTAGAAGATGCGTTGTCACACATGAAAGGGACAACTCAAGTAGAGAAGAGAGAAAGATAAAGAGAAAGTAAAAAGAAAAAGGAAACACACACAAAGGGCATAGGGGTAGTCTGATATTTCAAGGTTAGAACTACTTCATGAATATATATAAGTATAATAGTATTATATAAATGAACTGACATCAACCCCCTACTATATCAAGCCATGTGAGGAATGCACAAGAAGACAAAGTAAAATAAAAAATTGGGTCAACATGGAAGGAGGCCTAAATGCTCCCAATGCTTTGCATCGTCCCCAACTCACCGAAAGTCATTCAAAAACATTGAGAAATGATGACAAATATAGAGGAAGAGTTACAACACAAACACCATGCCTATATCCAAGTAGCAACAAGGGTGATGAGGGTCATCCAGACACATGTAGCATGATCACAGGGGAAGTACATGTCATGACACACACACATCTAATCTAAAGATCAAGAAGAGGTCTCCCCCTAACACTGGTTGAGCAGGAGGTCATCGACTTCCCACTCTAGATCCTTGAATGAAGGAAGACGAGCCTGCAATGGTGTAATGTTAAGGGGAGGAGTTTTTGATCCTCCCACAACAAGGGTGAAAGAAGAGGAACCTGTAAGTTTTTCATTGCTTAGCTCTTGTGGGTCTAGGGTCAACGACCTTGCAAAGATCACTGATAGGGTTAGAACTTTTTCCACTGAGTTAAACATCAATTTAACAGGAGTGCCATGTTTCACCTTGGTAGATGGAGGATTTTGTACCCAAGGTTCACTACTAGGCTCACCGAGAGACTTGGGAGTAGTGAAAAACCCAAGGGAGGTTGGGACTGGTTCTATGACTAAGATATAACAAGTCAATTTGGGGCCACCTTTCAGAGAAGGTGGGCTCTTCTTACATCCTCCATTGCTGGGGGAACCATGATCTACCTTCTTCTTCATCGAGGGAGGTGAACTCCCCATAGATGAAACAAGGAGTGTCAAGGAGGAGGAGGAAATAGTTGTAGCGGACATAACTGAAGTGTTAACCATGTCCATGGGCTTTAGGAAAGACAAGAAATCTAGGATGGGAGTTAGCAAGGGTGACTCTCTTGAAGGGGTAATGAACACTTGCACCCTTCTAGGTTTAGGTGCGCTCATGACGGGAGTTGAAAGAGGAGGATACAATAGAAGATGTGGTATTCTCTTCCCCCTTCTTCTGTAAGGAGGCTTTCTCAGCTAGGATAACCTTTCGTCGGCACTTACGCTCATGTGCAAGGTGGTTTCTATGACTCTTCACATCGGAATCTGAAACTTGCGAAGGGACAAAAGGATCCTGCTTAGCCATGGGAGTGTCCTCCACGACTATCTCCAGTGGAAAGGAAAACTTCTGAATGGAATGAGAAGGGGTAGGCTTAAAAACGGTGGGAGGAGTTGACTCTACCACCTTAGAGGTGGATCCTTTCTTGTTCAAGGGAACATGAAGAGGTCGATGAGCGAACTCTCTCCACAAACCTTTCTTTTTGTCATACAAATAGTACCAAGGTCCTAGGGACCAATTAGGGAGATCCGATATCTTGAATTTGGGCTTTTGCCATGGAGGAATCATCGAACTTAGCGGACAGAACCCAATTTTTTTCATCCAGTACTCTTCCCAAGAGAGGGGAGTGGAGGAATCATCCTGAGAGGGAGCAATCTTCTCCATCTCCTTTTAGGAGGAGGAGGCAGCAGGCTGGTCAACTGTAGGAAGAGTCAACTTCAGTTGTCCCTTGCTCCCAGTTTTGTACTTCACATAGTTCTTGTAAAGTAGGTTCATTCTCTATGGGAGTGGACCAACTGGAGTGGGCCAAAATTGATTTAACAAATATCCTCCATAGGATACCATAGGCTGATATCCAGTGTCATGCACAACACCTTCGTGGGAAAAATTAAGACAGTTATGAATCATGGAGGCAATCCCATTCACAGAAGCTACTCAAGGTATGCCTAGCTTTACTTTGAATAGGTCTGACTCGAGGATGACATTGAAGACCATTTTTACATTCCTAGGTCCAACTAGGACATACAACGTTATTGATCCATAAGGGTATGTGCATGATCATCATGGAAAAAACAAGCCCTTAATTGGCAATAAAATTCAGAAAATCAAAGTTAGGCAACTTTATGTAAAAATCTGAATAAGTTATCTATATTATTTAAAACATATGTCATAATAGAATCTATAGGAAATTGAATGTAGTTTCTAAACTACTAAGTTTATTTAAAAATATATATCTATTTGGTAAAAATTTGAAATTTCAATGTAGTAGTACTTAAATTTCATCGAAAAAATAAGTAGGTGTCTGTGTGACCACCTTAACCACAATAAAATTATAATTTTTTTAAAATTTTTTTTAGATATAAGCAGGGGACTCATGTTCCAATGTGATGCATATTTTTTTGTAATTTGTTTTCAAGTAAATAATTAATTATGATTTTTTAATTACAAATTTAAAAAATATAAAAACTCGTATGTCTAACCACCTTAACTTGGTCAAAACTTCATGAAATTCAATTTTTTCTTTTTAATCATATAGTATGCAAAGTATAGAATGTGACACCTTTTGAAAGTTATAGATGTTTTTCAATGAACCTATCAGGTGGGCTTTAGTCGTAATTCAAATAGAAAATGAATAATAATTATTTATTAAATTCAAAGTAAATAATAATTTATATTGGTGGAAAGTTGAGAATCTCCTTTAAAAAACCTTTTCATTTCATCAATTTTGGGTAAAAAAAAAGTTGTTAGCCACATGGGTCATCATATACGCAGATATCGCCACTTTTTCACCCATCATGATCCTGCACATACCCATAAGGTTTAGGAGAAAGTCCATCATGTGTGTGGATTACAAAATTTGTCTTGTTGTATTCCTCGCTCTATAGGGAGTTTAAGAGTAATGTATCCTCCGTGACAACATTCACCCTACTCATGGGGTCAACTATAACCCCTATCACAATGTTGCCATTGAGGCAAGTGAGAATATAAAATAGGGAAGGTTTCATATTTGTTGGAACGTCTTGCAAGGTAAAGGTTACATCCGGTGAGATGGTTTCAAGACAAGTAGAGGGAGTAATACTAACCATGTTAACATACAACTCAGGGTGAGAAGTAGAATCAGTGGGATCGATAATCATGTTAGCAAAATGTGACAAAAATGGGTCTTTATATATTTGAAAATCACTGTTAGCTTTCGCCACTGACTTGTTCATATTGTGTTTACTCCCATCAAGATAGATAGTACCGTCCTCGATCCGATCCTATATTTCATGACGTATGCGCATGCACCATTCAGTATCATGTCCATTAACTTGATGGTACTGACAATACATGTTCTCTTCATACCAACTATGGTACGGTTCTCTAACAAGTTTAGGAGGTGGCAGGGTAAGGATCTTATCCTTCACCAACTTTTGCAAGATGGAAGAAAAAGATTCTGATAGTTTTGTAAATTTTCGGTCACATTTGAGGTCGTTGTTATCTGCAACGACTACTACATTCACAACAACTTTGCCTCTTCCTAAGATCGATACGATAAATCTTCCTTCAAAATAGGAGCACAAGGGAGGACCCCAAAACTGAACCACCATTTGCTGATATTCTCGTAGACCCGCACACAGATGTGTGAAAGAGGGATACTTCATGAGGGTGAACTTCTCTTGCCAATGTCTCTATAAACTCCCTATGAAGACCTTTTGTACATTAGAGTCGGGTAACGGATACGAGATTTATGAGAAGAGCACTTGGTAGCATGCTATAAATTATGTAACCTTCTAATTGTCTCCTTGTTTGCACCGAATAAGGTCCGAGAAGTTCATCTTTGGTGCAATACTGGCTTGGAACTATCACAAGAACTGGTTCACAAGCTGATCGAATGTGAAGATGCAATTTTTGAGCAAAGAACAATACCAATCTAGTGTTGTATCTTTGAGGGATTGAGGAAACCGTTTAGATATCAATGCATCATGATGGAAGAAATCCATGCACAAGGCATTAAAGGAAGACATTTGTGTTTGTGGGTCCCCTTTACCCCTATATTTCTTAATTTTTGGAATCCCCATCCCTAGTGGGAATGGAGTGTTTAAAATTGCAACGAACAATGGGATGTGTCAGGAGAAAGGTTGAAAGATAGGTTGGGTTGAGGCCTCGAAAAGGTTTGCTAGTTGGTTCTGCATCTTCCCCATATTTTGGAGGGTATTCAGAATAGGGTCATTAGAAGACATAGGACCATTGGAACCACCGCCAAAGCCACCACCGTGACTACCACTAGAACCACCACCACTACCTCCACCACTAGTGTGACCTCCATAGGCACCACCGCTAGATCAACCACCGATGCCATCGCCATCAGTTTGACTTCTATCGTCGCCACTGCCAGAGCCGAAGCCACCACCATGACTTCTGTTGGCACTACCTCTGCCAATGCCACCCGCACTTCCAAAGTTTCTGCCGCCCAAGCCTCTGCCCATCATTCTGCCAAATCCTCCACCACCAGAGGTGACAAAAGGGGTGAAGTTGAAACCTAAAGGATTCTTGTTTACTTTGATAGTATCCAAACTTTTGGAAGTAGAAGGTATATTGACTGAGGCGACCGTGTCAGTCATGTACATGGATATAGGAGGCATCAACATCTCCAGCTGCCTCTCGCATTACTCAAAGAGGTTGCCTCATATCATGGGACCAAGACTCAAGGGGCACATGCTTCAGCTAGACCAATGAGACTAGGCAAGAGTTCTACAACTATCTGGTCTCTCTCCACCACGTATCTTATTTCTCCGATCACCTTAGCAGCCCTAACCAACTTTGGGCTGCCTTCCAGGTGATTTTCCAATTTTCATAAATCTTTATCGAGACTAATGAAATACTCAGAAGGGATACATACAACCTCATGCTCATCTACAAATGAAGAGGTCGGTGACACAGCAGGAGTAGGGATGCGATCGATTTTGTCAAGAAACCTAAGTTCACCTCGTGATACATGCTCTTGTGTAGACAAACTAATCGTAGAACCAAAGAAAATTTTGGTAGTGAACCTAGAGGATACCTTCATCTTGTCCATCGAAAGGTGTCGCAAACTTCTTCTAACAATATTCCTATAGGTCATAGACTTGGTCATGAAGCTCAAAAACTTTCATGACACACCAACGTACCATGACCAAGAGATATATGCAAAAAAGTTCACGATGTTGACAAATGGATAGATGTTGGTTCATGTTGGGTTCATCAAAAATATGAGAGAGGGGGACCACCCATTGCAAGGCCCTAGGTCACGAAAGGCCAAGAGCAGAAAGTGTAGGCTAACCCACCTTGGTTTAAGGGGAAGTTAGGATGATGAGGATGAGAATGATGAGGAGTATGCATCCTTCGATCACTCTGCAATCCCGAATGTTGGAAGGAGACTAGATGAGTCATCCTTTAGAGTAGGATTCATGTCTCAAGCAACTCTCTATCTGAGGATAGAAGCACAGTTCCAGGATGGCAACGTGATGTGCTAGCATCTCAGAGGTGTGTTGGCATCCGTACAACCAAAGAACCGAAAGTATAGATATCTAACTCTGAAAGGGAGACTATCAACCTATTCTAGAGATGTTTGAAGTGATAAAATGAGATTAAGTGAAGATAAATGTAGATACAAATAAAATAAAGGAAATGTATTACCACCAAGGTGACGAAGATGATCTCTTACAATGCTCTCCTCGCCAACTTTCTCCAAGTTCTCTCCACCTACACACAATAAACAGATAAATTGT
>CM021100.1:526683039-526857418 GCA_007115665.2 Sequoiadendron giganteum | reverse complement strand
AAAACTGCTTATCCCTTCTGATTCTGATCATCTTATACACTATACTACATTTACTATAGTATATTGTGTTATGATTATGTACCGATATGTTTATCTTTACATGTACCTTTCACACTTCAACCATGGATTTTGATGTGTTGCACGGTGAATAACACCAATTTCTAATCCATTTAGAATTCTCTCGTTTTCTATTCTTTCGCATATTAGTTTTATAAGCATGTTTTCTGTGTTTGCTCATCTTCTGCATATGTGTTTGCCGGGCATATTTTATGTGTTTACATTTTGTTGTCTTTTCCTTATGCAGTATGTTGTATTTACTATAATGTACTGTGTTGTGTTTCTGAGCCGAAATGACTAGCTCTACAACATGAATCATGTACACCTCAACTGTAGATTCTTCTAAAGTTTCTAGATTGAAAAATTGATATTTTCTATTTCATTTTTTATTTGGCGTTGATGAATTGCATGGAGAAAATTTTACTGTACATTGAATCTAAAAATCATTTCAATCTTTGTAAATCTTATTATCTTCCGCACCCCTCTTTGACAAGCATGTTTCGGTGGTTGCATTCTCTGTCATTTTAGGTCTTATGCATCCATTTTAACACTTGTTACAGTTTCTATTTTTAATAGCTGAACTTAATGTATTTATTATAAGAGCTTGGGATCTAGCAACTTGTTTTTCTGCCTCCGCCTTCCAAACTGTATTGTAAAATGTTATATTCTTTCTTGGGCAGATCACATGTTAAGCGACGAAAACCGAAATATTCTAGTATCAAATGCCTGTAATTTAAGCTCCTTAAAGAGTGGAAACTAATCATTCACTAGTTTTTAAAATACTCTTTTATTTGTTGTGTTTGATGCATTCTCTCGCTTTAATGTTAATATCTTGTCTAGGCCTGTTTTAATTGCGGATGCTCTGTGTCATTTATTTCTGTAACTTCGCCAATGTCTAGTCTTTTGTATGGCTTGGGGATTGATCATAGGAATTAAAAAGTGATTAGAAGAATGAACAATGAATTATTGATCAGAAACAGGTTGAATTGATATATAAAATCTCTTCTTGTACTGTTTTAAGAAATATGACTGTTTTAAGAAATAGTACACATATTAGAGTCATTGAAATTTTTAACACAAGAACTTCCATAAATATTACTTCTATACAAGTAACAATGAAAATATCAATTTGGAATTTAAAAAACTTTATTGGAGTTCAGAACTTGTTTAAAAGACTTCCTGCGATACAGTTCAACAACATTTAGTGTTTTTTATATTAAGTAGTGAAAAGCTCACTTGTTATGAGCTTATGTGGTTTTGATTTTTCACACTATTTTATTGGTGTAGTGGTTCATAAATGAAGGATTGAGTAAACTCATGTGGAATGGCCTTGGAAGATTGAGCGAACTCATGTGGAATGCCTTGCAGGATAGATAGGATACTAGAATAATGTTGCACGATAAATAGGGATAGTCTTTTTCTTTGACAATTGTAGTGTTCTTTCCCTCTTCGTCCTATACAAATAACTTGTTCATGAATCTTATTTACTCAAGTCTAACCAGTAATTTATAAATTTGGAATTATTACATGTCCCATTTTTAACCCACTAAGCAACTTCTGTAGATGTTGTCCATGGACAAAGTGGCAATTTTGAAGGCATTATTCTACTGTGTGGATTTTATATCAGCATATTTAGGTTTTTGTATGTGAATTGATGCGTGAACATATTACCCGTTTGAATGCTCCTTCATATGTCAATGATAATAACCCTGTCGAGCTCATCAAAGATTTTACTCAGTGTTTGGATTTGCTAGATTTTAAGAATATTATTTAATTGATTTACTATTGAGATTTTGAGATATGGGGGTGCTTACAAGTGTCTAATTCGTACCATTCGAATCAACTATCCCAAATTTTGATAGAACATAGCAAGATTTTGGATATTGTCTTTTATGGTCTCACTCTTTGTTTCCTACATTTCTTTTTAAAAAAGAACTGATATTTAAATAATATTAATATGTTTTGCACTTACATTTCCTATGATTTGGACTTAAAATTATAACATTTATAGCATTCCATGATGGATAACACGACTTTGTTTACTGCAAACTTAAAACATTTAAATCCAACCAACTTCAATAGGTCTGGGATGGTGCATTATTTACCACCTTTAAAATTTCAATGATAATTAACATGCCAAATCTTGGTAGAGCGGAGTAAATAGTTGGAAAAAATACAAATATTGTTAAATCTATACTATTTTGTTTATTAAATAGTTGGGAAAAATACAAATATTGCTAAATCTTTTAAATATATAATTAATCTATATATTATGAAATTATTATATACAATATGAAATTAAGTGTCATGTTTTTTAGTGTTTTGATTATGTATATCTTATAAGGGAGAGGGGTCAATAGTTATGTGGGTTTCAATTATTGGTATACTACTTGTCGTTATAAGATTTATTCTTGTAATATATACTATCAATAATTAGGTTACATGCAAATAAAAAAATAGCCAAATCTTGGTCAAGATGGATCCATAGATAAACACATGAGAACATATGAATGCTATATTAACAAGTGAAGTAAATCATTTTTTTCTTCATACAAAATATCATAACTATCGACAATACGTGTCATTTATAAAATTTTGTGCTCATTTAAACACGTTTTGTTGTTATGTTGAAATACTATTCATATGTGTACAACTAGTGGAGTGGTAATGTATTGCATTGAAATACATCATATTAATATTTTGTCCTATCATAAGTATATAAAGTGAGGAAATAAATACTTTTATTTTACATGAAATGTGAAGGATTGTTAAAAAGCTTTACGATAATTTGAAGTTGAATATAAGTATTTTAAATGATAATATGTTATCTTTATAAGGACAAATATTTTTTGTATTCAACTATTGATTCATTTGTGCTAGATATAACAACTATTGATTCAAATTTATTTTTAAATTCCAATCACTTCAGATCTTAGGATTCAAATAACTTTATTTTTTTTCTTTTTAAGTTAAAATAAAATAATAACTTACATAAGAGATAAAGCAAACATATTTTTACTTACTTTCGTTGAATTCTAAAAACTCTATATCTAGATTGCTATAATTAGACCCACCTAGGAGCTTAGGAGCTTAGGAGCTTTGGAAATTACATAAGACATGTCGAAATTAACAATAGAGATGTGAGGATAAGTAGCCTGTAGAAATAATTAACTTAACACAATTTATCGTGCAAAAATTTACCACCAACAATTCACCCTTGGAAGATTCACCGCCATGACAAATTCACCTTAGGGAAAATTCACCAATAGCAATTCACCACCAAAGAAAATAAATGGCAAAGTTTTAATGCAATGAATTTTCCGCCATGATGAATTACTGGTGGTGACGAATTTATCATGACGGTGAATTGTTGAAGGTGAATTATCCTTAATGAATTGCTAGCGGTGAATGGTGAATTTTTCGTAAAACCATATTAAATATATTCTATAAAATATAAATCTTATTTTTCTCACTATTTATAATAAATCATTTATCCAACATATCTTTCAAAATATAAATCTTATTTTTTCTCACTATTTTTAAAAATCATTGTTGGAAATTGAAGCGAAAATAAAAAGTGTCCTTTTAAGATGCTTCCGAATATCTGAAATGAAGCACCATTTTTAATGTATAAATAATAAAAAAATCGAAGCAGATAATTGTCACGCTACATAAATTAAAACGAAAACAATGGAATTTATTTTCAAATGGACAATTAGACTTTACAGATGGCCTCTCACACAATTCCAATGGCGGCAACAACAGCAAGTTTGCCTATGGTGCCTGAAAATTAGTAGATAATTACTGCAATACGTATAATATATATATCTTAAGTAATATATTAAGATAAAAAAGCTAGTAGTAGTCACGACACATTGAATAAATTAATATATTTAGGGCTATGATTAGAGTTAGTATTTAGGATTAGGGTTTATATCATGATTAGGGTTAGCATTAGGGTTAGGGTTTTGTTCAGATTTATTATTATGATTAGGGTTAGGGTTTAGTTTTAAGGTTGGGTTTATGGTCATTGTTAGTGTGAGAATTATGTTAGGGTTAGGGTTAGGATTTGGATTATAATTATAATAGGTTTCAGGTTAGGAATAAGGCTTTGGTTAGTGTTAAGGGTAGGGTCGGAATTATTATTAACGTTTGGATTGGAATTATAATCAGGGTAAAATTATCTTATTTCTAACCCTAACCCTAAATATAACCCTAATTATATCTAGGGTAGAACTATCTTATTTTAAACCTTAACCCTATAATTTGAACACTTACCTAGCCTAACATTAACCCTAACCCTAACCCTAATTGAACCATAATCCCATCCAAGTTGACTCCTAACCCTAACCCCAATCGATAGCCTAACATTTACCTCAAAGTTTATGCTAGAACCCTAACTTTAACCTTAACCCTAATTGAACCCTATACTAACCTTTACCTCAAAATTTATCCTATAACCCTAACTTTAACCCTAATCTCAATCGAAAACCTAACCTTTACCTCAAACTTTATCCCAGAACCCTTACTTTAACCCTAACCTTATTTAAATTGTAATCAAGAAGCCTAACCTTAACATAACGTCAACCCTAAGTTGAACTCTAATTGAACCATAATCCTAATTGATCCTTAACCCTAACCCTGTCCCTAATTTGAACCTAATCCTAATTGTTCCTTAAATACAACCCTATAACTCCTAAACCTAATAAAAATCCAACAATAACTCTAACCCTAATTGAATGCAAACCCTGACCTAATCCCTAACCCCAAGAATTATTTTAGAACCCTAACCCTTACCCTAACCCTAATATATCCTTAATCCTAATTGAACTCTAATTGGACCCTTTTGAACCCTAATCATAATTGAATTGTAATCCTAATTGATCCTTAACCCTAACCATGATTAAACTCTAATCAAGAACCCTAGACCTATCATAACCCTATCCCTAATTGGACCATAAACTTAATTGAACTCTAGCCCTAACTGAACCCCAACTCCAACCCAAACCCTATTTGTTCCTAACCCCGTAACCTTACCCTTATTGTAATTAAACCCTAATCAAGAACCCTAACCCTAACATAACCTTAACCCTAACTGTAACCCTAATTTAACTTCAAATGCCCTAATTCAAACCCCAAGCTTTTATCTTAGAATTTTAATTGAACCATAACCCTAATTTTATGATAATATTTAGTGTGCATTGATTTGTTAAATATAACTATGGTAGTTTTAATATATTAATTTTAAAACTTGTTTTTATGTGTAATAATAAATTTATTATTATTTTTTTTTGTATTTAATTTTATAATTTAAAATTTATTTTAGATGTGCACTTATATAAATTAGATTGTATATCTAAGTAATATTTTTGAAAAATACTTTTTGTAATGAAGTTTTAAATTTTAAATATTTCTCTAGAATATGGATGATTTTTTCTTTTTGCAATGCTTTCCAATTTTTAAGAAATATTTCTTTGATATGTAATATTAAATTTACAATATTTCTTTTTTATTTAGATTTTTTATTTTTTGTTTAAAATACATTAATTTAGAATTTTTAAAAAGAAGTTTCTAAAATTTTAAAACTTAAGTATGAAAGATTTTTTGTCAAAAAAAAGTTTCAAAAATTTAGAAACTTATTTTAATATGCAATAGTAAATTAAGGAAATTTCTTTCATATTCAAGTTTCTAAATTCTACAAACTTTTGTTTAAGAAAAGTTCTTTCATACTTAAATTTTTAAGTTTTAGAAACTTATTTTTATGTCTCATGGGTATCTCTTCGATAACAAAATATTGGTTACTTTCTTGACATTCTTTTGGTGATCTGAGTTTATGTCTCCCCTTCAAAAATTTAAATGATTCAAAAAAGTAAATATTTTGTTAAAATATCCATAAATCGACAAAGTAACGAATATTAATTAACTGCCCAAGATTCTTTATTGACACAACTTTGAATTGGCAGTTTCTTTTTTAGAAAAAAGAAGACATTAATATACTATATTTTCAGATCTGTAAATTGCTCAAAAAACACCCTAAAATCCAATATGGTTGTGCACCTACATTTCTCAAACAAGGTTTTCCTCTGACCTGGGTTAAAATATCTACTTTAAATTTAATGCAATTCAGTAGAATTTTGAAGATGTAAAAATTATAGAAGACATCACAAATAAAACACAGTGATGGAGTTTGTTGAATGGGATGTGCTCGAGCCATAAAGCATCAAGGTTTCCATAACAAAGTCCTGGGTTCAAATCTCTGTCACCAAAAGTACATAAAAATTAATTTTAATATATTTTAAGCTTTTAGATAATTCTTTTAATTTAAATTGTTGCCGGCTTCTGATTTTATTATTTTTACAATATCTTAATTTTCTCCAGTTAAAAAATTAAAAAGAAAAAGAAAAAAAAGCCTGGATACAAAGTCTTCGTAAATCACAACCAATTATGTCCATTTCCTCCGAACCTTGATCATAATATAACAATGAAAAATACAAATATAAAAACCATATTGTAAAGTCAATGGAAAATTTTATACACTAAAGACTATCCAAAAGACATGCCTTTGAATGGCACGTCCTACACAATTCAACTAAATCCCTCACAATATCCGCATGGAGATATGTACAGAAGAACATTTACAGATTTAAGCAGTAATGCTCATGTTGATCTTTTTCAATACAATCCTTAAAAAATATACATGAAATTCAACCTTGTTAAAATTCTCAGTTACAGTCTATATATTCTTTGTCAAATATACATGATGATATGAAGTAAAACCGACTACACTATGATGATTTCATCCTGTCCAAGCAGAGGCTTTGCTGCACACAAAATAAAATTGCAAATCAGCTTATTATGCTGTTATTTTTCTAAATTACTGTTAATGAAAATGCAGCTCTAACTGGAATTACCATGATTCTTAGTTTTTTCAGTAAAAATAAAAAAAATAACTAGGAAAATTGAATAACTATTTACCAAAAACGTATGATTTGCCTGCAGAAGAGGAGACAAAGATGCAGACAACTTGTCAATGTCCTCTTTAAATTTTGTGGTGTCGCCCAAAAGTTTGATGAAATTTTGCCTTTTAGGGATCAATTTCAGACCCACGCCTTACATTAACAATATATGTCTTTTGATCTGCGTAGAAGCTAGAATGAGCCGCACTATACATGCATGCTCAAAGGGGTTTGTTAAAATCTTAGCTCCCATCCTTCACCAAAGTTGGAGCATTAGAATAAGGTGTGATCTTTGTCAAAGTATTATAATGTAGACTTGTGGCAAATATTGAAATTGCAGGTATGGATATATTTAACATTTAAATGTGATCGAGATTTATGCAAAATGAGTGAAACTCAATTTCATTAGCTTTCTTAAATCCCTACTGTTTGCAATGAAATGGGAAAAAATGAAATAGTAGCAAAATGTGATATTAAAGAATACAGAGATTCACAGAAAATATTGTGCAGCAAATGGTATCGAACATACCTTTGATTACTCATTCCTTAGCCTCTGTAATTGACTCAGCAACCTCAACACAAACAAAGACACACACCCACAGCAAAAGAAACCTGAAAACCTCTTTATTTAGTAGATTACAGAGCAGAAAGCACAAATCCATTCAAAAAAGCAGAAAGCATTGGAGACAGAGTATATTTACCAAATCAACGAAGAACAAAAACTTATGGGGATGGAGACAGAGTATATTTACGCGTCTAAATCCTAATAGAAATTCAAGGATTTCAGACATTGCCATTTACAGCAATAGATATGTTTCGAGTTGACGTACCGCAAGAGTGTTTATGTCATGGTGATTCCACAGTAAGCAATTATGTAGAACTCAACTCCAGTCCCGCAGACACCTCTACCGGTGATGAATTTATTGTCCGGTTCAAAAATCGACCATTAAAGTGTAATTATGGGAAATACGCAGTGCAGAATACGCAGTGTTCTTAGGTAACGGCTGGATATGGACGGCAACAGTGTGCATGTAACGTCCTACTAACCACCGCCAGCATTAACCATTGCAACAGGCACAAAATCGTCAACAGCTGGCAGAAGAATACAAACGGTTTTTTTTTTCCTACAACATTACTTCTGCTGGCCTCCTATAGAGGTTGTGCTGCCATTGTAGGCTTACGCATGGATTTGATTATTTTCTATTCAATCCAGTAGGGAAGTGAATTCTATTGCTGGTTATTTCTTATTCAATTAAATAGGGTTCTATTATTTTGTATGATAATTTGAAATTGTTGTGGATAGAAGATTATGAAACATAAGGGATGCGAACTCTATAATAGATGATTGGATGTTACTTATCCAATGCAAACATGAGTATTACAAAAAATGAGGAGTTCAAAAATAGTGTTCATTTATTTTCAACAAATCATAATAAGAAAAAGCTATTGTAATTATCAAACCCCATTGCGCGAAGCATTGTTGTTAAAAAAACAAGAGATAGTTCTGTAGATGGAGATGGAAGTGATGAGCTTAACATGGAACTATTACTCAACAAAAATGCAAGGGTAATGCTAACCTTGAATTTATGGATTGAAACAGGTCTAGTCAATGGAGAACTCAAATATATTCAAAGTATTTTATATAGACTTGGAAGTGCACCACCTCTACCTCCATAATATGTACTTTTAGTTTTTGAAAGTTACTCTGGAATTCCTTTCAATGAGCGCCATCCCCAGAGAGTTCCACTTCTATAAATTGATAGGGGTAGCACAAAACAAATTCTATTGAGATTGGCTTGGGCTTTAACCATACACAAGTCAAAAGGGTTGACACTAGAGAAATCTACTATAGATATAGGTCCCACTGAAAGAAGAGGTCTCACATTTGTGGCAATATCACGTGTCAAATCTTTGCAAGGAATAAGAATTATACCACCCTTCACATATGATAGATATGAAAAATGAAGAGAGGAAAACATGTTGCTAGAATAAGAATTATACCACCCTTCACATATGATAGATATGAAAAATGAAGAGAGGAAAACATGTTGCTAGAAGAAAAGAAGAGAGTAGATTGAAATCCTTAGAAATCATTTGATTTAATAAATATTATCAGCACACTTTTGTTGTTTGTACTTCTCTAATTAATCAACAATATCATGATCCTTTCTCTCTTGATCCAAATGCTTGGTAGTAAAAATAGATACATGTTCATTTTTTATATTGAAAGAGTTTGGTAATCACACAACTAATCATCTAATGTATACAATTTATTATAATTTATTATGTAACTGTATATATTTTATTCATAGTTTAATAAAATATAAAGTTTAAAATTTCCTTATAAGTCTATATACTATTTTTGGTATTTCAAATGATTTTAGTGAAATTTCAACATAGTAAGTCAACTAATATCTTATTGTAAGTTTTTACATAAATTATTTCATAGAATGTATTACTAAACAATATTATTTTTTATTTTTATTTTATCACAAATTATGGATAATTTTATTCTCATAATTCCTAAATACTAAAATTAAAAAAAAATAAAAATCAGCAAATAATTCAAACCATGGACGTCTCAGAGAATGAACCATAAATCATTGTTGCAAGCCCAAATACCTATCTAAAATAAAAGGAAGTTTTCGAAACTAATGTGGGCAAATGTGCAAGATCTATTTTAGAGTCTTGCAAAAAGATCGTCAAAGATATTGAACACATGACCTTACCGATTGACAATGTTGAAGAACTAAAAATATTGAAAATGGAAGATGTTGCAAAGGTAGTTAATGCTACATCTATAAAAGTAGTTGCATTTCCATCTATGATGAAAGAAGTATATAGTGATCATTATGCAAATAAAGGTCGCAATACCAATCTCATCATTGAAGAATATGTGATGTACTTACATCATGTTACAACAAAGTTTTTTCCATATAGTTACTTCTTATTTGACCTTTGATACTTCTTAGTGTGTTTCCAAAAAGTGTATACCTTGGCACTTTTCCACTCATTTTGTCCTTTTCCACTAGATTTTGGCCTTGTTTACCTTGATTCAGCCTTGTAAGCTTGCGATTCATCAATAACCTAACGATGTTTTACTAAGGTGTTGTGAAGTGTTGTAATGCATTTGCTCGCATTTCTAAGACCCTTTCAACACAATTCACCTAAATAATACATTTTTACACCTTCCTAGGCTCTAAGACAGAGTGTTGTAAAGTGTTGTGTTAAATTTTCACACTTATCTAGGCTTATCACCCCTAAATTAACCTTTTTTATATGCTAATTTGCCCCTTTAATGCATATTTAGTCCTAGCCTAAGTGTGTTTCAGGAGGCAAAACTGATTAACTTAAATAAACACAAATTAATCCCCAACCACCACCAAAATTTTCCCAAGTGGACTAGGTCACCCAAAGTTCCCCACTTTGGGTGACCTAGTCCCTTTATGCATAAAATTAAAATTTTAAATAAGATTCAACATGAATCTTGCCTCCTAAACCCTAGGGTCGGCCTATTAGGTTGCATTTTAGAAAAATTAGGGTTTCACATGTACAAATAAGGGTTTTCACCTCCATTTTGCCTCTCTCTTATCTCATTTTTTACTCTCTTGCTTTCATCAAGTACTCAAGCAACCAAGACTTCACTAGCAAGCATACAAGCATTAGGGTTTGCAAGATTTCTCCATTGGAGCTACTCATGCATGTTGCAGACCATCAACAACAAAGGTTTGGTAGGAATTTCCATCAATTTTGTCATTCAATCTCACATTCATTTTCTTTCATCTCATTTGGGTTTAATCACCTACAAAGGGGTTTTTCTTAGGCAAACCCCTTTCTCCTAACCCCAATATTTTCTTGGTCTTGTCATGTGATTGTAGGTTTTGATGCATATTTGGTGAGGTGCAAAGTGTTGCAAGAAGTACCAACATTCTCCTCAAGTCACATTCAAGCCTCAAACCCTACAAGGATATAAAGAAGACAAGCTACATGTCACTTTCAGGAGTTTATGTCATAGGTTGTTGTAAAAAAGGGAAACATTGAAACCAAGACCCACAAAAAGGGGAAGGAAATGGATCCCATGCTGCCTTCAAAATTCGGCTGGTTGGAGTGACTGTTGCTCGTCTTGTCTTTCGGTCACGCCCGCTACTCGTCCTCTCTTCACTCTATACCTTCAACTGATACGATTAAAAGTTAAGATGTTAATACATAGAAATTGAATTATGGAATGGCATATAGCAAAATATAATCACTTACCGCATAGATATAGTCATCATGCACATTTAAAGCATCACCATGTCCACGATCTGGAGTGGCAACCACCTGTAGCAACCATGAAGATAGAAACTAAACTACATAAAATTATTATGAAAATTTTCTATAATAGACCATAAAAGAGAAAATATAATTTCAATTCGACTAATCTATTCCATACCTCTCTCAATGGATCAAAAATGGCTATTGTTGTAGCAACTCCATGGTCCATCGTGCCACCAACATCACCGGGGGTATCTCTTGTCAATAGCTGCAAATGAAACAATATCTCAGGTATCATGTTGATATAGGAGAACATAATGTGACACGATCAAGGAATACTTGAATGCAATGTTTGTGTTTCTCATCAATTTTTAAGATTTGTATATACGCAAAATTATGAAAACTAGCTAACATAGATTTACAACCCTATAACTGAATAAAGGCTACATGAGTGTACGTTGTTTGAGGATATGAATCGCGATGTGTGGAGGAAGAAGGTGCACCAGGAAAGTATTTGAAATACGAAGCATGTTATGAGACAAGCATTCAAATATAACATTCAACTGTTCAAATGCAATAATAGTATCTTTAATACTAGTTGCATACCTATTCTCACATCAATCATCTGATTCTCTCATTCCATCTAGATAAAGAGTTCTTGAAACTCAAAGAAGTATTCAACAAACCTATGTTCGTTGAAGAAATTGAACCCAAAATCTTCTGTCATATATTGTCGGAAAGATTCCATGAACCCTTCATCAAATACAATTCTGAAATCTATCACTCTAAGAGAAGATGGTGTTGAACTAAAATCCGACAAGAGTCTCACAAGAATCCTCATCAAAAAATAAATAAAACCTTCATCATCATGACCATCAACTCTTTGTTGATGAACAATAAGAATGTCTTCATTTCTTTGTGTTCCAAGATTTAGCAATTCTTGCTAAGTGGGTGCACTAGGAGTAGCAGTAGATTCAAATTCATGCAAATCTCGTATAAACTCTCCAATGTTGGAAGACAAAATAAAATTTCCTCCCTCAGTGATCTCTGAAGCAATTCCTTCGTCAATATCGGAAAGAGGATTTACATAAACCTTATTAGCACCTTCTTTATACAACAAATTCTCAAAAGCTTGAAAAACTTGTTGATGATAATTTGAATACTTCAATTTCTGAAGATAGCATTCCAAATCATATGTTTGTTGTATGAAATCAAGCTCATCAAGAATTACCTGAAGCTCCTCGGTTCTTCTTTTGTTTTCTTTCTCCCATGAATATTGAACAGCATAAATCTGATTCTCTGCTTCACTTAGAGTCTCATGCACTTCTTGCAACTTGGCTTTGGCGAGCTCGTTACACTCCAATGCCTTGTCGGCAATTTTGGCCACTCTATCTTTAACACGAATGATGTGAAAAAGACTTGATTTGATTTCCTCCAAGGAAAACTTAATGAACTTCATATCAGCAATGGAAATGCAATATACATCTTCTCCTCTAGGAACAACATAAATCAAATTGTCAACATGCTGATGCAATTCATCAAGCTGTAACAAAACTTGAATTTCATTTTCAGCAGTTTGTGAGCTTGAACTACAATCTTCATATGCTGGTTGAGATGTTGTAGGATAGCTTTGATCGACAAATATTTCAAAAATCATTTGAGCTACACCTCCCAACTTGTCTCGCATGTGATGGACACTCTTCATCATTCCATCCATAGTGCCTTCCAATTCCTTAGCTCTTTGCCTTAGCTTGTTTTCAAGTGAAGAGAAATATGCCTTATGACTACTAGAAACATCTCTGTCCACATTATTTTCTACACATGATTCAAGGGAGTCGGTCAAATCAAGTTTGTAGTGGGAAGAGAATTTAACTTCCTCTTTCTCTTGACTTTCAAACCAACATTCTCCCAAATTGTGAAAAGGTAATTCGCTGGTTGAAAACACATCTTCTACCAACCAAAATTATCCTTCATTTGGATTTGCACTTATGATTTCATCATGCAAATCCATGTCAACTCTTGTTTCTAGAAGTTCTTCTCTTGGATTTTCAACTTGAGGCTCCTTAACACCCGTTGACTCATTGTTCTCTACCGCAGGATAAATGGAAAATCCTTTAACATTTGCTATGAATTCGAAGGGATTCCAACTTTCAATCCTCCTCTTCAGCTTCAGAAATCTCCTCTTTGTCCTCAAAAATATTCTTCAAAAATGGCTTCAATTTTTCTTCACATTGACTGAAAAGCTCTTTGACTAACAAATCAGCAATAGGAGAAATTTGCTCTTCAAGTTAAGAGGCATTCTTGAGAAGGGATTGAACACTTTGAAGAAGAGTATCAACTTCTTTGATGGTGTGAATTAGAACATTTTTAACAGCTGAAAACACCCCCTCTTCCTGCTCACTCCAAGTCAAAGTGAAGAGATAATCAAACAAATGGTAAATCTGATTTTCCATCCCCAATTCTATTAGAAGGATGCAAGTTCTTACTTCTGAAAATGTCTTTAGGACAGCAGATCTTCTTGGAAACAAAACACTCTCAGTTTCATCCATATCTTGAAAACTCTCCACAATCATACTTAATATGGTCTTCATAGTTTCTTCATCATAGGGCAATTGTGGTTCCACAATTCTTATCACTTCCATGAAAGAAGAAGAAATCAATAGCTTAGTTTCTTCATCTGGATGCTTCAACCAATAGGGCTGATTCAAAACATTAACTGCAGGAGTTAATGCCAACTGCATTTCCTTTGAAAGTGATGGCTTCACTTGTCTCAAACATTGTTTTAGCAAATGAAGAATATTATCTTCATTTCTTCTTGACTTAAACTCTTTGCCAAGTCTCTTTCTAACCAAAAATATTCTCTGCCAACTTCCTCTCTTCTTCATTAGCCATACCTTAATCTTACAAGACAAGGTTTCGCAAACCTCTTAAAAGGTATCAACTTCAAAAAATTATGAAGCTGAAACTAAACTCTATTCTGCTCTCTGATGTAGTATCGGTCTTCTATGACTCTCATCTGATAACTGAAGCACTGAAACTCACAGGATGGCAGGAAAACAGGATCTCATACCACTGAAATATACTCTCTCAATTTTTTTGATTTTTAAATGAACATTTATAATGTAACCAAGCACCCGTTAAGGTTAGCATAACTCAAAACGTGCATGAAAGAAATATAACCAAGAATGCACCCTAAAACCACTTAAGGAGGAGGGGCGGGCGTATGATCAGAGGATCCCTAGGATCTACTGAATCAAATATTACAATGATTACATTGAAAGACGAAGATTAAACTCAACACCAAGAATGTGCACTCAAGATCCTTTGACAAGCGAGGTGCTAACATATGGTGGATTACTAATGCTGAAATTGAACGTAATAAAGGCAGATAACCAGCCAAAGGAACTTTCCATGCTACCACCAAACAATGGGGGAAAATATTACAATTAAAATACTTCTTCTGCTACAACAGGAATCCACTGAAGAGTGGGAATTCACAACTTGAATGTGGGTATGAAAAGAGATTACAATTCAATTTATCCTCACTGGCGGTATACCATCCAGGGGTGCTAAATGTGAAGTTAAATAAAGAATGCAGCAATGTTAAAACTGAAACAGTACTACTGTTAACAGTTTGTACAAGTAGGAAAGCTGCAAATTACGATGTTTTTCACCACTATTCAAAGCACCAAGTCTTACAATGTTTCCATGTTAGAAAATAATGATAAATGAAGAAAGAAGATGGAAACAACAAATGAAGTAACTCTATTTCAGAAATCTGTAATTCTGGAAATGATAATCAACAACTACAAAAAATCATCAAATACTCATAACTCAACCAAAATACCTCTGAATTGCGTGAAACCAAAGGAAATGATCAACTAGAAGGTAGGCACCCCTGTTGAGATGTAGAAAAAGCTCCAAAATACCAGCAATAATTAATGGCATGAATCCGAATGCAAACAAAAAGGTACAACCTCCTTGCAAGGGCGATTTTAGTAAATAAAATCATAAACTTCAAATTTTAAATCTGCAAATTTGCAAGAATGGTCGCCTCTATTCTAGGAATGGAAAGAGAAAACACCCATAGCAAAATAAAAATCACTCTCCAAGCTGTAAATAGAAATGTCCTTCAGCCATGAAAGGACCAGCAACACAAATTCTGGAAATAACATCAATTTCTCCAACACTGAAGCTCAATATGTGCTTCTGAATGAAGCACACTCTCAATCCATCATCTAGGGAACCATAGTTTCAGGCCCGAAGAGTGGAATAGAATTGCTAAGCTTTCCCTTAGCCGGATTCTAGATTTCAAGCCAGCTGCATAACTTTTCTTTCCAAAAACATAACATAATCAGCTCTCCACAATCCAACATTATATAAGCTCCAATGGGCAAATGAAACACTTGGGATTCCAAGAAGTTGAATCACTTCAACTTCCCAAGGGATGCCCTTCAACCATTCACTTTATTGTGAAATAATAAAACATTATTTCCCTTCCCTTTAGGCGTCCATTTCTATTTGCAACAATAAAGCATTTTAATAAATCATTAAATGCTCAACATGACCCCTTAATGTCCTCTCTTTAAAACAACATGAAGTTATCACTCTTAGGCATGGGGGTACAACTTAAAAACATGAAATTGACTAAGTATAAAACTTAGTCCAAGGAGATAACAAAAACTAGTGCCAATACTGAAACTGAAGGATTACCACAAATGGCATGATGACCTGAGTTGAACTGCAGATGATGATACTGCCAAAATTACACTTACTAAAAATAGCCACTACCAAAAATAGTAAATTCACTTCAACTCAACAGAAAGGAAAACTAATCGGCCACATTAAACTGCAAAATATTGAGTTGCTGCTAGAATGATACTGCTATAAATATACTTACCAAAAATAGCATATTGCTATAAATAGTAAGTTTGCCAAAACCACATCTGTATGCCAATTGAGCAGTATCATGACTTACTATAAATAGTAAGTGTTTCCAAATATCTTTTAAGCACAAACCGAGGAACCATCATGAATTACTATAAATAGTAAGTACCTGGAAAGGATGTCAAATCCAGATGCATGTCACATAACCTTGGAGATATTTGAAAACCCAAAAAAATCCACTCGACATGGGTCAGAGAAAAACACATACAAGCCCTCAAAACTGCATCTGAAACCTCCTATAAAATAGGAAATCCTGATTTCCCATTCTGCTTAGCCTACGAGTTTCTGGAAATAGGCTAAATCCAATTGTAGAGCATAGGGCTAAATCGGGGACATTACAGTTTTATCAAAAGTTTTACTTCTTCTCATTTGGAAGTTGTTGGATTTTTAAAAAGTGGAAAGGTCGAGTGTGCTCCTTTGGAGGTGACAATATGGGTGTGTTTGGGAAAAGGGATCTCCTATTCCCTTTGGTTTATTTTATGTTCGGTGCCATATTCTCTCATGTTGTTACATGTTGGTTGCAGACTTTGGTTCAACAATTTAAGCAACTCGTTGGTGTTGGTTTTTCCCTGCTAAAGGGTGTTGCTCTCTGGTCTGGTCTTTTGGGTTTAACTCAGGGTATTCTTTCCTAGCTATGTTTGGGGTTGATCCTTTGTTGATGCAGTTCCTCTTCTCTGTAATTTTTTTATAATTGGTTCCTCGCTCTAGTGAAAAGCTCCTATCTTGCCTCACTCATTGTCAGTCTTTATTTTAGAGGTCTGTCTTTGTGGGATCCTCCTCTCCTCTTCCTTGATGGTTTCAATTTGTAATGGGTATTGGCCCTTCTAGTTTTAACATAATCAAAACTAACAAAGAGATATTATTTAAGAACATATGAATCACTATGTTAATTTTATTTATTTTCACGATCCTAAAAACTATTCTCATAAGATCATGGAAATGAATAAAATTAACATAATGATATATAGTAGAACATATGTATACTTATGTCTACTAGGATTTTAATCTTGGTTGTGCTATTGTTATTTTGTGTGCTACTTCTGTCACACCACTTCACTCTAAATTAGGAACTGATATTGTTCGTACCCATTTATTGTATTTATAATTCTATGCTGTCATTCTTTTAATAAATTTTCACCCCTTAATAACATCCTCAACCTTGCATAGCTTCATATTTTCCATAGGATTGATAGGTTTTATTGTGCATGAAATTACTCCCCTACTCAAGAATCTCAAGTAATATTTTACCAAGGGGATCCATAATATATGTCCACTAAAATATCCTTATATCTATCTCTTCATATTTAAAATTTTGAAAGTGCATGTTTCGAATTAGAAATTTTTACCTTGATAGGATATTTAAAAGTAAGGGAAACCTCAAATATATTCTCAAATAATGGTAACCAATTCCTAGGTCCATCATGGGATTCAAAAGTGATTCATGATAAGGCTATCATTGAGCATGGTCCATGGTATTTATACTATTATTTATTATTGTTCTCACATAAGAATAAACATTTAATCATTTTTTTCTTTGAGCTCTCTTCATCTTCATGATGAATCATGGAGTGTGATCTAAAATGTTGATGTAACTAAATTCTATAAAAGAACACATAAAAATATACATGTCCCTATCTAGTAGGACATTCCTGGGTTTCCCTTGCCATTCTATGATTTATTGACCAAAATTATCTCCTCCCAAGATAATATCTTGAATGTTGAACCAAAAAAATTTGTATTCTATTGGCCCTAGAAGAGGGTATGTGTTAAATTTGACCTCACCAAGGATATAAAAGGAATGGTTGATATATAAATTAAAAAAAAATGCATACTTTATGTTTTCTCTATTGCAAAAATCCTCATATATTTTATTATTATAAACCTTCTAAGAATAATATTTATAAACAATTATTGACTTCTCCTAAGCCACCTTGGAAATAAAAGATGATGGATAGTCAATTATAATTTCTTACAAAGCTAATACTAAGAGCAATATTGGAGCCCCTAAAAGGACCTCTTTTATAAATGGAGGTGGGATGTCAGAAAATAGAATTGTAGGTTTCAAATATTGAAACACATGTAAATATATTGTTAACTTGTATGTCAAAAGAAAAAAAAAGCACTTGAGTGCTACTAGTAGCATAAAATTGTTATTTAGAGTAGGCATCACTACCCACTAATATTCAACACCCCTTGTGGTGCAAAACAAATCCTACTACCCAAATTGAAGAATTTGGAAGGACAATTTATACTAAATAAACGATTTCCTAATTATATAAATTCATTCAAATTTGTAGTTTCAATTATAGAAAGTTCATAAAAATAATCATATAGCTTTATATATTATTTAGATAGTATGAATGTTTTAAAAAATTGACATTTAATTGTGAATTTTATGGATCTAGGGTTGAAGAATCCCAAAAATAATTATTTCATGTATGATAGTTGATCATATTTTGAAGTTTGGAAATTCTTTATTTGAAGGAGGATAGTTTTTTAGCGTTCTATATTTTATAGTATGATATTTTATTTAGTTTTCTATTCATTTTTCTTGTTCCAATCACAAAATGGGTACATGTGTAATTTTCACATTTATCTCTCCTATTTGACACCAATACTTAGTTGACTAGGGTTTTGACCCCATTAACCAAGAATTCTTAGATATTTTTAATGTTAATAATAATCCATTTAGATTAATCCTTAAAGGGGACTCAAATTTATATTCTCCTAAATTGAGGTTAGTGCTTTCAAGCCCTAGTGGAAAGATTGTGAATGATAGTCTTTGGTGTTCCAATTAAATATTGATTCAAAATTATATTATTCTTAACACCAGTAATTTGAGATTTTTTAATCTCCTTTCTCTATTTCTTAGAAAACCTAAGACTATCAAGTACTATTTAGTTCCATACTAGAGCCTAAGATGCATGTGCTTAGATTTGTAATTATTTCAAGCCATTTAGACCCAATCCATTTTCTTGCTAGGAGATTAGATATAGTCTCCATTAAAATTTGTAAATATTTTGACGTTCTTTTGAGGAAAGGATTTTGTTTAAAATTTAAAAAAATACATAAACCTCTTATTTTACCTAATATATTTTTTTATATTAATTTTTTTTACTTCACACTAAAGTTATCATTTGTTGTAATGTTATTCTACACATTTAAATGTAAGTGAACAATTTCAAACTTGACTTTTATCATTACATAGTTATAATAGTTCTGAATCCTTTTGCTTCCCATTGAGGTTACTCCCTACCATGTGGGAATAGATGTCAATGTATTGAAATTTCCAAAAGGGATTATGGCTCCTTGTCACATTATTCTCAACCTTAAAATAGCCAATGTACTATTTGTGGATGGTCTCAACCAATTTAGCCACTATCTACCTCTTTGCATAGTAATAGTGATGGTAACTAGCTTGGATCTATCTATTTCTTCTATTTGTACTGAATAACTATAAACATAGATAAAAGAAAAGATAGTGCTCTCCTTTTCTCGGGACTAATCAATGGTGGTTTCATCCCATTTGATGCATGGCATAAATTAGATGACTCTAAACTCCTTCTTATCTGGGTTTGTTTGTTTCAAATACTTAGCTTTGACTCCACTTAAATAGTTTATTGTCTTCTATTATGAACTTGGCTCAACTTAAATTTTGAAGATGTACATTCTACCACCCAACTCTTTTATTAATAATATTAGTTCTCCTTTGAATGTATACAAATCAATATAGTCATTATTTATCAAAAATAAATTAAAAATTCATTCAACTAATTAGATATAAGTAATATAAAGTCAAAATTTCATATAGTTTTTGTTATTTTCATTTCATCCTTATATGCTTCGTTTCATTTTATGTTTCTTGGATTTTACGTTTATATTCAAGATCACTTCTCGCAACAATTCTCTTTGCTACTTCTTTCTTTATGTTTTCACCCCTTCCAACCATCTCATCATCTATAAATACTTCAACAGCTATGATTTCCTCTTGAGACACTTTGAACTTATTGTCTTTGTACTTAACACGGTCACCCCATAACTCCTTGAGTTCTGAAACAGGATGCTTCTCCAATGTCTCTGGAGTGGCCAATGGCTCTAACAAGGTCTCAAATTTCTACGAGTATTTAAGACGAAATATTGTGTCAATATACATTAATATCTCAAAAATATAAATCTTAGTACAATTAAAGATAAACAAACAAGTAGAAGAGGGAAAATTAAGTTCACGTAATACCTCCCAAACTTCCTTCAAACCAGAGCTGATGTTTTGCAATGACTCGCCACTGCTATCAAGAAACATTGCACCTGCTATTGATTCAACTATATTGAACAAAACTGATGGTGGATTCACGTCGTTACAATTATTTTCGATGTCTGCAATACATTTTTTGACCTGCATAACACCAAATATGAACTTCCTTAAGTAATGATTAATCATTGTCGAATCTTGAATCAAATATTTTAATGAATTACCTTATCTTCTGAGGATTTATTTGCAAAGTGGAGATTTTGGGAAATAATAGGAGGCATGCTCAAATAAACAGATAATTAAAAATACTAAAATTATGAAATTTAGACACATATGCTTAGACCTAGTTTATCATATTATATTCATTCTCAAAAATACATATTCCACTACAATAGAGCTTCAGCTCTTAAATTTTCATCTTCTGACTTTACATCTTCTGCTCTTGAGAGCTCTATTCTACGTTTTCTACTTCTGAGCAAAAATCACTACTGCATCAAAATATACAGCCATCACAGAATATAACCAAAGTTCATAGAAAAAACAAATTAATTACAATAATAATGAAAATTAATTATGTCAACAAACATTCATCCAAAAAATGATTATATCAACAAACATTCATCCAAAAAATGTCCTTATGAAATAAATTACAGTCCTTATATCATAAAATTTTGCCAGCACATATATCACAAACGACCGCTGTCAAAAAAGTGACAAAACCGCACCACCGCAGGAGGTACAGGAGATAACCGAGGGACAACGGTGAAACAAAGCTAAAGAAAAGTACCGCACAACTGCAGACGAAGAAGGAGAGCCCAACTATAATGCGGTGAATACCTCATCACGTGAGAAACTGGAGGAAGACCATGGGGGAGATAGAACCAGACAACTGCAGACTAAGGAAGACTGAGCAAAGGTTACGCGGTGAGGAAGGTGAAGAAGCTGCATTACCGCGGAGCAAGAAAGCTAGCGTGGAGGTGCCGCGATGGACACTGCACAACCGTGGGTTGGACGAAGACAGACCACGGGCACACGGTAACCCTGCTGTCAGGGTTAAATTCCAACACTCCCCCTTAAACACGATTGCAGCAAATTGACGAAGCCCCCCAAAAAAAAATCCACATTAAATTCTTTCAACACTCGTCCTAGATTAGTTCTCAAATGTTGTGGCATTCTTCTCTGATTCTCCCCCTTAAGCTTTAAATTTCTTCTTTTGCCTTTTCACTTAAGTTTTCTTTTGTATAACATCCTCATGTGCCTTCTTTTTGCCGGATTTTTTTGGTTTGATTTCTATGATCTCTTCAGGATCTTCATTAAATCTTTTCTATCAAATTCTTTTTTTTCAGCTTCTGCTGGATTTCCTCCTTTTTAAAACTCTAACTAGCTTTTTATCCTTCCATCTATCTCTAGCGACTTTGGCAACACTGACATCCTCATCAACTCAAATTTTTGACTGTTACTGCTTTGGCAGTTTCTTAACATTTCTTACATTCTGATTTTCATTTGCTTGGAATTTTCATAAAGTTGTGACTGCAAAAAATCTCTTTCAATAAAACTATCTTGAATATCAGTTGTAGCTGACAGCAATCCATTTCTTTTCTACAAATTTATTGTTCTTGCTCTTTCCTTGGCTTTTGCAAATTTAATCAAGAAATCATTGTTTCAAAAAGATTTCTACAATCATTAATAACTTTGTTTTTCTCCGAGGTCTACAGCCTCTTCATTATTTTGCATCTTTTTCAATCTGCCTGCAAGTTTTTCCGATCTGCTGTTATCTACTATTAAATAGGTGGTTTCAGTTTACCATGAACTAGTTGTTTGTCTTCTCACCAAATTTTCTCATTCTTATTATCATTATTTTCCCTCATCTCATCCTTCTTCTGATTGCCACTGCTTGTGCAGTTCCATCATTTCTTTGTCATTCTAATTTCTTTCAACTCTTCCCATGGTGGCACATTGCTGGTGCTAGGGAATCTTATGATTTGTTCCATCTTTGTCTTGATTTTTGCCTACAAAATGCTACTGCATTTCATTATGTTATTTCTTTCTCCAAAAAACTGTTCCACTTTCCTATATTTGTTGTAATTGAATTCTTACTTGATTCAAATCAGCAATTTTTTTTAAAACCTCAATTTTTTCTTCCAACTGAGACTCTTTTCAATGTGGTTGCTGCCATTCATGCCAAGACACATTTTTGACTACTGTAACTTTTCAAATTTGTTCTTCCAGATTTCTGAATCTTGTCACCTTCCATCATATCTTTCTTTCTTCTTGCACTTATGTTGTAACTTGGGAGCTAAGACTCTTATTCTTTTGTCCATGAATTCACACTTTACTCAAAAATACTGATCTTTGTTTTCAAGTCTGCAGTGCCTCTTTTCTTAGGTAGCCTGTTCAACTCTCTCTTTGAATTTGATCATATCAGCCATCTCTACTGATGGTATTCTCTTCACTTCAATGTCATCTTTTAATCTTATCCTCCAACAGCTATGGTTGTGACCTCTGTAATTATATCCATCCATATTATGTCTTCTCTCCAATGCACAACCAAAATTTATTACAACTTTCTTTTCTTGACCCTTTTCATACCTGCTATTCAAATCAGCCAAGTGCATTTCTTTAGTTGTTTCATTAACAACTGTTGCTGTCTCAAACTTGAAATTTTAATGTGGTAGCATTAGCTACTTTTCTGAATTTTATTTCACCATTCTCATGACTCATCTACACTCAAACTTAGAAGTACTTGTGACTTCATCTTGCATAACTTGTTTTGTGATTTCAGCAATATTTTCTCGTTTTCAAAACAATCAAAATTTTATCACACAAAAATGATACCAACCATTTTACCCTTTCAGCTGCAACTGCAGTTTCTTGTCTTCAGTTCTTCAAAAACATTAAACTAAGATTTTCATCTTCACTATTTGCAAGTGACTCATTAGACTGCAACTTCTTTTCTCTCCAAATATTTTTCATTTTGGGTGAACTTTCATACCTTTCAGAATTTTTATTAACCTTCACATACGAACATTTATACAATCTCCTGAACATACCAGTTAGCTTGTGCCAACCTGAGTCACTAATCCATCCACAATCCATTTTTATGCTTTCTAAACCAGATTCATTCTTTGACACCTTTCTCCAGCACTTTTCCTCACAATGATTCTTTGAACCACAAATCGTGCAAGGATGTAGATCCCAACACTTCTCCTTGATGTGACCTCTTCTATGACAATGCAAACATTCATTACTCTTTGTTTCTTTAACAAACTTACCTGCACTTGTAGCAGTATTTCCTTTTCCTGAATCATATCTGAGACCTTCAAACTTCAGCCTCTTTGTAGCTTCAATAGGTTCTCTTCTCCCTTGTTCATTTTTACCTAGACCTTGTCCAGTATAACCCATTCTTTTCATGATTTTTAACCCTGCATTCTCTTCACAACAAACCTCATCTTTTGAAGATTCTAACATTTTATCACAATTAGCCATATTTACAAATTCTTTATCATGTTCATCTTTACACCTTTTATCACCAGCAGTTTCAAAGGAAATAGATTTTTCAAATGAAATACACAAATCTACCGTGTCACATGAGACATCACAAACAGAGGATTTTATTTTCACACAATTATTACAAGCTCTAAATTTATCATTTTCTTCTTTTGATTTTGTGATTTCCTTCAACTGTAAACAATTTTCCTCTTCTACCCTTTTCAAGAATTTTCCCAAATTTTCATTCTTTTTCTCCATTTCTTCAAATTGTTTTGCTCTCAGTTCAAATTCTTCATTCTTTTGCTTAATCTCTTCAAAGGACTTCAGTCTATCTTCTAGCTCTTCATTTCTAGCTTTAACCCTTCTCAATTCTTTCTCAATATCATCATTTTCTTCTAATTGTAAATAGTTTTATTTCTTCATCTCTTTTATCTTTTCAAAATAACACACATTATTTCTTTTAACAGTACCTAGTTCATCTCTAAGAGAAATTAACCCTTCCTCTAGAACATCTTTTGCAGATGAAAGATTTTCATTTTCTTTCTTAACTCTTTTCCCTACTTTCCCCATTTGTAAAGGAAGTTTGAACTTACCTCTTTTGATCTCGTGACTGAAATTCAGCAGTTGGGTCTGCAACTTTTGTTTGTTCTCGAAACGAATATTCTGCACAATCTTTTTCTTTTTCAACAAAGCTTGTGCTTTTTAACAATTCTTAGCAACTATCTCCACAAATTGAAACACCTCCTTGTAACAGCTTCTTCTTTCCTTGTGGACTACTTCATAGCTTTTCCTGTGACTGTAACTTCTCCTCTTTGTTTTAAAATGCAGCTCTTTTGGCTGTTCTTTAACAATTTTCAAATATTTTCTTCTTTCTCTTGTTGCACACAGCCTCCTGTTTACTTTTCTCAGTAATTGGTTAGAGAAAACACTTCCTAGGCTTCAAACACTCTAAATCTCCCTCTCAGCTAAACTAGCTTCAGTTTTTTCAAACATTCAAACTTTCTAATATCTTCCTCTCTAGGAATGGATTCTTACATACTCAGCAACTATTTCTAAACCAAACAATATTTTTCCTTACAGACAAAGCACTTGTGGCTTCATTTTATTTTAAAACTTCTTCACAAATTTCTAAACCTAGACAAATAAACTTCTCATATTTTTGACATAATGCTTCTAGACACCCTATGGCTCACAGAAACTTGACAGTGACTATTTCACTCACATCTCACTACAAAAACTCTACGCCTAGTAAGACAGACCAACCTTGCTTTGATACCACTTTGTGGGAAATAATAGGAGGCATGCACAAACAAACAAACAATTAAAAATACTAAAATTATGAAATTTAGACACATATGCTTAGACCCAATTTATCATATTATATTCATTCTCAAAAATACATATTCCACTACAACAGAGCTTCGGCTCTTAACTATTCATCTTCTGACTTTACATCTTTTGCTCTTGAGAGCTCTATTCTATGTTTTCTACTTCTGAGCAAAAATCACTACTACATCAAAATATATAGCCATCACAGAATATAGCCAAAGTTCATGGAAAAAACAAATTAATTACAATAATAATGAAAATTAATTATATCAACAAACAATCATCCAAAAAATGTCCTTATGAAATAAATTACGGTCCTTATATCATAAAAGTCTGCTAGCACATATATCACAAACGACCACTATACAAAAAGTGACAAAACCACACCACCGCGGGAGGTACGGGAGCTAACCGAGGGACAGTGGTGAAACAGAGCTAAAGAAAAATACCGCACAGCTGCAGATGAAGAAGGAGAGCCCAGCTATAATGCGGTGAATACCTCATCACGTGAGAAATTGGAGGAAGACCGTGGAGGAGATAGAACCGAATAACCGCAGACTAAGGAAGACTGAGCAGAGGTTATGCGGTGAGGAAGGTGAAGAAGTCGCATTACCGTGGAGCAAGAAAGAAAGCTTGGAGGTGCCACGGTGGACACTGCACAATCGTGGGGTGGACGAAGACAGACCACGGGCATGCGATAACCCTGCAGTCAGGGTTAAATTCCAACAAAGATGCTTATGAACTTCTAATTTAACTATAGCAACTCTTGCCAACTTCTCATTGTCCATAATTTTAGATCTTAACATGGTCAACATGCCTGGTTTCAAGTTTGGATACTTGTTCTACAAACAAATTGTTACTTCTAGCTTTAGGAACAAATTCCCAAGGAACTCCATTGCTTCATGAGACTTCAAACCTCATGACTCAATGGCTTCACTGCATGTCTTGCATCATTTGAAAACATTAAGAAGTAGCATCTCCAAATGTCCACAAAATGTATCTTTTAACAAATTTCTTCTTTTAAAATTATATTGTAATTTTACTTGGATCTCATCCAAGATGTTAGACTTATATGAAGGTTTATCGAGTTTAGAGATTAAATTCTCAATAAACCTTTTCACTTCATTGCAGTCACACTGTCTAGACATTTTTTCTGTTGAACTCTGTGTTTCTTTCATGGCCACAATTTTGCTTGTCGAAGGATTTGTGATGGAACTAGATGCATCAGTATTGTGTTCATGGCTTTTATATTCATGAGTTTCTGTCCTCTAATGTTTTGGCTCTGGAATTAGCAATGGATTTAGCAAAGGTTGAAAGACCTATAAAAACTCAAGAGGTGTTAATATATAAGTAAACATGAGAGGTTCAATAGCCCTTAAATATACAAAATAAAAACTGTATATTTCATTGTCTATTTTCATATTTATGTTCCCTCGTATCAAGGATTTCAATGAAACTTACTACAAATAAATAAATAAATAGAATATTTTCTTACTGTCCAAACTATATCAAATGAAAATTCACTATCCACATGCACAACACCGGCTATGGCTTCAATTACATTTGCAAGAAACTTTGGAGGCTTCAATTTGCTGTTAGATATAGATTCATTAACCTGTAAAAAATTAATGACATTAAAAATCAATATAGATTGAAAAATGCATTTTGAAATGTTTCATTATAACTAACTTACCTTATCTTTTATTTTGTCATTTAATAGGAAGTTGTGAAACCCATGTTTTATAGCAGCCCTTCCAAGGACACTATTCTCGACATTTTTCTTGATCAACGAAACAAATGTTCCTTTATCTATTATTTCACAAGACTTGTATACGTTAATCGCAATCAAAAACTCTAATACTGCATCTCCAAGAAATTCTAGGCAGTGATACGATTCTAGTGCTTCTCTAAATAAATCTTTGTTGTTGAAGCTGTAATTTAAAATCAATTCTGATGTCAACTCTGAAATTTACCGTCTCCATTTTATGGGCCATAAAATAAACTAAAATATCTTTGTAATTGACGTACTCTATGTAGCACAATTGCAGATTTTAAAAAATATTTATCACAAAAAGAGATTTAAATGGATTTTATTGTGTTTTCCGCAAACTACTTATAGATACCTTTGTCATTTATATTATTTCAAAAAGGTTTCCAGGTTTCGTTACATCGATTCCATTGAGATAGAGATCTTCTTAATTATACTACTCCCGCAGTAATCAAAATGGATTATTACACCTTTAAAAAAAACTGTACTTATCAATAGAAGTGAATTATAATATGTTTGGTGTAATAATAAAATTTTATGTCTGATTTACGAAAGAAGAAATTTATAGGAATGCAATGTAATGTCCTATTTCCTTGAGACCATAGTTTTCAAATTATTATAAAGATGCATTTCAGGTGAATGTGAAAGAAGAGGAATGATCTGTGTTGGCTTAGAGATTAAATAAATAAGTGTTAGGAGCAAATGGACTGCCTTGGACTTTTCTATGTAATATTAGAAAAAAGAGGGGATATAATGATTTTATTTCTTAACATTGAGCAATAAAAATCATAATTTTAATTTTTTTTCACTGATATATTTCTTATGATATACGAGTGAGAAAATTAAATTATATTTAGGATAGATAAATTTATTTCAAAAGCTTTACCCTCAGATAAAAAGTTTATTACCACCCATATATTATCAAATCAACCGTATTCTTCCTCTGTGGACTTTCCTTTGTATTGAATGAAAACTCCTTATTTCTTTTCCGTGTTCGATCTTTGCACGTATTGAACATTTTAAATTTGTATTTGCAGATTGCAAATATTTGGGATGAGGATCTTCAAAGTGTTGTGCAGATGGGATTTTTAGAAAATAAACAAGGTCCTTTAACATCTCAAGGCTTTCATGGTAAGGGCGAAGATCAAAAGCTAAGCCTTATTCACACATTTTTAATTTTGTGATGGGCAATAGGCCCAATACTAATGAGATGAAAGTAAACAGTTGGAACCTTGTTTGTTATTTGGAACTTTGAATGCCCCAAATAGAAAACAATGTGACTATTGTTTAAGATCTTCCATAACTATGTCCTTACAATTCCTGTTTCTAATTGTAGGTCCACTACGGACAAGCCAAATGAAAATTGAGCTATGACTCCAGCTAATCCTGCCTCCTTATGCTTGATTTGAAAGAAGATGTTTAAGGGTTCTAAGAAACTTCGGTATGGTGTAAGCACAATTTGGAAGCTCTATCCATGGACAACTGATAAGCCAATCAAGAATTCTAATATTGGTGCTCTGAGCAATCTGTACATAGGGGTCAAGTTCACTGCTTCTCCAGAGTATATGTTTAGATGTTTTACTCTGAATTTCTTCGGTAACAAGTGAGAAAGATTATTGATATATTTTTTTGCAAGCAATTAAGGATGGGATTGGTACAATTCAAATCCTGTATATAGCTGGGCCAGATTGTGTCATGTGGTGTAAAGTAACACCACATGTACGAATGCTAGAAATCATGACCTTGTTTTTTTGAATCGTGAATTCATTCAAATCCGATTGTTTCATGAATTATCATCGACAAGATGCAAAGAGTTGTTTGTGTGAAAATAATGTGGAATTTGTTATAAAATATGAAAATATGGATTCTGGAGTAATTGATTAAGAATTGAAGTACTTTGCTCTACTAATTTGGGGACCTGTTAATTTTAACCCCCCTCTCAGAGTTATATGATTGTTAATCAAATGAGATATTTTCCAACACTCTTTTAGCACGAAATAAGTTATGGTCTTATTAGTCTTAAAATAGCATTTAATCTATGCAACAAATGAATATATTCTATAGAAAAGAGCCTCAACATCGACAATCAGTGCCACCCACAAGACACAGTTAGTGCTTCGATTTCATAAAAACTGCTTATCCATTTTGATTCTGATCATCTTATACACTATACTACATTTACTATAGTATATTGTGTTATGATTATGTACCGATATGTTTATCTTTACATGTACCTTTCACACTTCAACCATGGATTTTGATGTGTTTTCTATATTGGAGAATTTCTACTCATAACTCTATTTATTGTTCGGCCTTGATGAAATGTATGGGGGCACTTGTCATGCACGGTGAATAACACCAATTTCTAATCCATTTAGAATCTTCTTGTTTTCTATTCTTTCGCATATTAGTTTTATAAGCATGTTTTCTATGTTTGCGGTTCGTCATCTTCTGCATATGTGTTTTCCAGGCATGTTTTCTGTGTTTACATTTTGTTGTCTTTTCCTTATGTAGTATGTTGTATTTACTATAATGTACCGTGTTGTGTTTCTGAGCCGAAATGACTAGCTCTACAACATGAATCACGTACACTTCAACGGTAGATTCTTCTAAAGTTTCTAGATTGAAATTTTGATATTTTCTATTTCATTTTTTATTTGGCATTGATGAATTGCATCGAGAAAATTTTACTGTACATTGAATCTAAAAATCATTTCAATCTTTGTAAATCTTATTATCTTCTGCACCCCTCTTTGACAAGCATGTTTCAGTGGTTGCATTCTCTGTCATCTTAGGTCTTACGCATCCATTTTAACACTTGTTACAATTTCTATTTTTAATAGCTGAACTTAATGTATTTATTATAAGAGCTTGGGATCTAGCAACTTGTTTTTTGTCTCTGTCTTCCAAACTGTATTGTAAAATGTTATATTCTTTTTTGGGCAGATCACATGTTAAGCAACGAAAACCGAAATATTCTAGTATCAAATGCCTGTAATTTAAGCTCCTTAAAGAGCGGAAACTAATCAGTCACTAGTTTTTAAAATACTCTTTTATTTGTTATGTTTCATGCATTCTCTCGCTTTAATGTTAATATCTTGTCTAGGCCTGTTTTAATTGCGGATGCTCTGTGTCATTTATTTCCATAACTTCACCAATGTCTAGTCTTTTGTATGGCTTGGGGATTGATCATAGGAATTAAAAAGTGATTAGAAGAATGAACAATGAATTATTGATCAGAAACAGGTTGAATTGATATATAAAATCTCTTCTTGTACAGTTTTAAGAAATATGACTGTTTTAAGAAATAGTACACATATTAGAGTCATTGAAATTTTTAACACAAGAACTTCCATAAATATTACTTTTATACAAGTAACAATGAAAATATCTATTTGGAATTTAAAAAACTTTATTGGAGTTTAGAACTTGTTTAAAAGACTTCCTGTGATATAGTTCAACAACATTTAGTGTTTTTTATATTAAATAGTGAAAGCTCACTTGTTATGAGCTTATGTGGTTTTGATTTTTGACACTATTTTATTGGTGTATTGGTTGATACACGAAAGATTGAGTAAACTCATGTGGAATGGCCTTGGAAGATTGAGTGAACTCATGTGGAATGCCTTGCAGGATAGATAGGATACTAGAATAATGTTGCAGGATAAATAAGGATAGTCTTTTTCTTTGACAATTGTAGTGTTCTTTCCCTTTTCGTCCTATACAAATAACTTGTTCATAAATCTTATTTACTCAAGTCTAGCCAGTAATTTATAAATTTGGAATGGTTACATGTCACATTTTTAACCCACTAAGCAACTTCTGTAGATGTTGTCCATGGACAAAGTGGGAATTTTGCAGGCATTATTCTACTGTGTGGATTTTATATCAGAATATTTAGGTTTTTTTTATGTGACTTGATGCGTGAACATGTTACTCATTTGAATGCTCCTTCATATGTCAATGATAATAATCCTATCGAGCTCATCAAAGATTTTACTTAGTGTTTGGATTTGCTAGATTTTAAGAATATTATTTAATTGATTTACTTTTGAGATTTTGAGATTTGGGGGTGCTTACAAGTGTCTAATTTGTACCATTCAAATCAACTATCCCAAATTTTGATAGAACATAGCAAGATTTTGGATATTATCTTTTATGGTCTCATTCTTTGTTTCCTACATTTCTTTTTAAAAAAGAACTGTTATTTAAATAATATTAATATGTTTTGCACTTACATTTCCTATGATTTGGACTTAAAATTATAACATTTATAACATTCCATGATGGAGAACACGCCTTTGTTTACTGCAACCTTAAAACATTTAAATCCAGCCAACTTCAATAGGTCTGGGATGGTGCGTTCTTTACCACCTTTAAAATTTCAATGATAATTAACTTGCCAAATCTTGGTAAAGCAGAGTAAATAGTTGGAAAAAATACAAATATTGTTAAATCTATACTATTTTGTTTATTAAATAGTTGGGAAAAATACAAATATTGCTATAAATCTTTTAAATATATAATTAATCTATATATTATGAAATTATTATATACAATATGAAATTAAGTGTCATGTCTTTTAGTGATTTGATTATGTATATCTTATAAGGGAGAGGGGTCAATAGTTATGCGGGTTTCAATTATTGGTATACTACTTGTCATTATAAGACTTATTCTTGTAATATATTTATACTATATACTCTCAATAATTAGGTCACATGTAAATAAAAAAATAGTCAAATGTTGGTTAAGATAGACCCATAGATAAACACATGAGAACATATGAATGTTATATATATATATTCATTAACAAGTGAAGTAAATACTTTTTTATTTCATATAAAATATCATAACTATCTTCAATAAGTGTGTCATTTATAAAATTTTGTGCTCATTTAAACAAGTCTTGTTGTTATGTTGAAACATACTATTCTTATGTGTACAACTATTGGAATAACAATGTATATATGCGTTGGAATACATCAGATTAATATTTTGTCCTATCATGAGTATATAAGGTGATCACAATAAATACCTTGTATTTTGTCATGAAATGTGAAGGATTGTTAAAAAAATTATGATAATTTAAAGTTGAATATAAGTTGTATTTAAATAATGTGTTATCTTTATAAGAACAAATATGTTTTGTGTTGAACTATTGATCCATTTGTACTAGATATAACAACAACTATTGGTTCAAATTTATTTTTAAATTCCAATCACTTCAGATCTTGGGATTCAAACAAATTTATTTGTTTTGTTTAATTTAAAATAAAATAACAACTTACATAAAAGATAAAACAAGCATATTTTGTACTTAATTTATTTGGATTATAAAAGCTGTTTATTTCAACTGCTATAATTAGACGTACCTGGGAGGTTAGGAGCTTTGGCAATAACATAGGACATGTCGAAATTAACAGCAGAGATGTGAGGATAAGCAGCCTTTATCATGCTACTATTGCGCCCAATTCCTCCCCCAACGTCCACCAAAACCTTCACATCCTTAAACCCATCGTAGCTCTTCAACACACTCTTTATGGACAGATTACTCATAGCAGAATGAAATATTTCCGCCAGCTGCCCATTCTCGGCTAAATACTGAAACACAGGCTTTCCGTGGGCCTTCTCGAATGGCACCAAACCCTCCTCCAGAACAGCCTCGTGAAGAAACTGCAGCGTCTGAAGGTTAGAAGCCTCTGTGTTGAGCACAAACATGGAGGCCAAGGATAGCCCGTTCTCATCCTTCACCAGAAGTCGCGACATCGGAGTTAAACCGTAGGCCCGAGGATTCGAACCAGAGATGGCGAAAAGGCCGTAGGTTGCAAGCGCCTGTAGAAGCCGCTTTAGTTTTTCTTCGCTTGTGGTGGTTCCCGGGATTCGATCCGCGATCTGCTTGGCCGTCAGAGGAGCCAACTCTGCCGAGAGAATCTCAGGCACCTTTAGCAAAATTGCTGCTTTTGCTGCCATTGGAAATGTGCATAGATACGATAGTTCCAGCATAGCTTCCGTGCTTTCAATCTCTTCACATTGATTTTCGCTGCCCATCTTGAGATAATTGAAATGCTAATCCAAAATTGAATCTTTGCAGAGGCGTGAGATTTGTGTTATGCATTATCTATATTTAAGGAGTTTATGGGAAGGTTAAATCGTCCGTCACAAATCCAGGGTAGACGCCATAAATAAATGCTTCTGGTTGGAAATAAACATCGTTTTAAATAAAGTGTGACAACCATCTTTATCTACTTTTTAGTAAATACTTCATTACAGCTATCTTCTTTACGTACTTTTTAGTAAGTACTTCATTACAGACGTCCGGAAGGGTATGAAAAGTTAGGATAATTCTTTTCCACTTTAAATTCCAGTCCTTTTCGAAATGTGAATGCCATAAATAAATTCTAGATGTTTAAAGAGATTTTCGCGGGGTGGGCAATTCCACCGTTGATGAGCTGGGCCACAATTTGAATTATGATGAATAGACTCTAGGCAGTATTATCATATAGTCCCTCGTTTGACTAATAACAAAAACTTAAGTCCTTAACACAGTAAATGTGTATGTCAATACTAGTTCATGAACTTTAGTAAGTATATTTTAAGATATTATCATATCTTAAATCAAGTATTTAGAAGAGTTTAATCAAATTATGAAAGCAAAAATGGTATGGTAACTTTTGGATTTATGGATTATGGATCAGTTTTTTTTTAATTATATTTAACATTGCATGCAAATATCACAAGATAATTTGTGTATTAAATGTTATATTGATGGTTGTAAGTTATATCTCGTAATTGGTTTTTGTATGTAGGCCGATAGCATTCAAGCTTCAAATATACATGAGAACTCATTAGGTTAGACGACAACTTTCTTTGTTCACTTGTTTGTTTGAAAACTAGTTGTGTAGTGATCAATGTTTTAAGTGCAAATTACTTTGAATTAATGAAACTGCTAAGCTGGCATCATTTGTAAAATGTCTTGATCACCAAGCTAGTGCAAAGTTTACAAAGATTAAAAGGAACAACACCTATTTGTGGCAAAGATCTAATGGAAAGATCAAGGTTATAACCAAGCACAAAATGAAAACCATTTTAATCAATCTAAGCATTTTATAGTTTGAGGACTCCATATGACCATTGTCATTTGCAATTTACAAGTATATATTTAATGAGAATATGTGATTAGAGTTAAAAAAATTATATTGTTGATTTTAATATCTAAATTTTTTTCTTGCATCTTTTGTATTCTTTCTATCAATAATAAGCATTCTCTTAAGATCTCTATCTAAAATGGAACAATACAAGCCTTCAAAAGTAAACTTTCTTACCAAAGTTGATAGAACTATCAGGGGTTTCAAAGTTTTAAGGGAGATGTGAAAAATACCCTGATCAATCATCCCTTTGAAGCTCTAAATAGAGAAGGCACAAGTTCCCTAACATTGTTACAGTAAATAAAGAAGACAAAAATATTTCTAAGTAAAATAGACTAAAAATTGTTATCCTAATAGCTTTAAAACTACACTTCTTAAAGGAGATGTCTAGGATTTTAATAGATTGATTATTGAATTTTTTCAATAAATCAAAATATAATCTTCTTATAATAGAAAAAAAAACTTAAACATATTATAATCATTACATTCAAGAAAATATAAATATTATTTAAAAAAAATCATTTATCGAACATTTATTCTCCATACTCAAACATATACCTCAACTAACCTACTACACCACCTTAAAATCTAATCATTACACGACACTTGCAATTTAAACAATGAATTGGATGGTAATAGTGATTATAGTATGTTCATAAGCATTCAAAATGTCTCCCACCAGACGACACCTCTTTAAATTCTCATACCTCATTAATTGTTTGCATCAGATTTCGAACAGGACTGGAAATTAAAGAAATAAAAAGTGTGGCTTTTCAGATGCTTCCGGATATCTGAAATGAAGCACTGTTTTTAATGCACGAATAATAAAAAATTGGAGCAGATAATTGTCATGCTTCATAAATTAAAACGAAAACAATGGCATTTATTTGCAAATGGACAATTAGGCTGTACAGATGGCCTCTCTGCAGTATATCAGTTTTGTCTCAGCATTTCAAATACCCAAAAATGGGCAGCGAAAATTGTTGTGCGGAGAACAATTTTTCTTGTATCTCTGCACATTTCAAATGGCGGCAACGGCAGCAAGTTTACTTATGGTGCCTGAAAATTAGTAGATAACTACTGCAATTTGAATATCTTGAAGATAAGCATATATATATCATTTTTAAGTGATGTTTTTGGGTTGTAGAAAAATTCATCGTCAGTAATTAATTAAAGGAAAATTCATGATCAATTCACCGGGGCAAATTTTCCGTCCGTGAATTTTTCATGATGGTGAATTGCTGACGATAAATTTTCCTTCGGTGAATTGCTGACGATGAATTTGCTGGATGCCATGTTTTTGATTTGATTGTTTTCTATTGTCTTGAATGAGAATTTGGTTATCTCTTATTCAATTGAGTAGGGTTCTATTATCTTGTATGACAATTTGAAATTGTTATGGATAGAAGATTATGGAGTAATAGAAAATTGGATATAGGTAGGCAAAACATAGTGAAGATTGTTCTTGGATGTCAACATTTGCATTCTAAGTTATGATAATTATAATTTAACTTAATTCAATTGAAAGCTCACCCAAACATTCAAGAATAAAAAATCCATAAAAGAAAAAAAAAAATTCAGTCACTTGTTTCATCTATATTTTCCAAATTATATACCATAGTAATAATAATTTGATTAATCTTGAGCTTTTTGAGTTTCACATTATTAGGTGGTTTGCAATTGATGGAAAAATTTCATGATGGTAGTTTGATTCTTCTTGATTGCTTATTAGCAATTGTTTTTATTTTCTTGCAAATAAATATTATTTTGAGTCGATTCTTTTGTTGATAGGGACTTGTATGTTTTTTGAAACAATTTCTTTAAAATTTTCAACTCTATTCCACCTCGTTTAATAAATGATTTGAATAGAGCTTGTACAATTTTAGACAAGAGTGGATGATGTTGCAACTTAAAAGATATGTCCATGAAAAATATGTACAATTTAGATATATTCAAAATATTTTAGCAAATTGGAATTACATTCGACTATTCCCTATATTGATTTCAAAACTTCTTAAATAGAAGTTAATTAATAATTCTTAAAAGAAGACATATTTAAATAACCAAAACATCACATATGTATTAAAACATTAATTATTAGTCATCTATATGATACTAAATTTATTAAACTACTAGCATGCCAATTAAAGAAGTTGTATATTCAAAATTACATAATTTTATGAAACACATTGTGCGAAAGTTGTGTGATTTAAAGGATGAGAAAAACAATAATTTGAAATTTAGAAAGAAAAATGATCATAATAAAGAAATTTATACATTTTTAAAGTATAACATCAACATAAATCACCTTTGACTTAAAAATTTCCACCAATGCCTCAAAACTACTCAATCATTTTTTTTACCTTGTCCAAGATGTTGGAACTATTAAGCCATAGAAACTAAACAAATATTTTAAGAAAAATATAAATTTTGAATGTGAGGAATAAAACATTAACTTAATTAAACTTTTTGAGAACCTATTAAAACATTGAGCTACCTTATATTGAGCATTCATAGCCTATTTTGTCAAACTAAAAGAGGATTTTTCATATAGAAAGGCCCATTTGCATATGAATTATATGATCATGTATTAAATGGAATGCTAAAGATCATGGTGTGGTTTAGGGGATTTTGGGTAGTGATTAATCGTTCTTATAATTTATGCACATTTAATATTTTTATATTCATGCTTGAAACATGTACAATATAAAGTAATACTTAATCTTCAAATTGATATACGGTTTAGTTTTTAGTTCTAAATTTTTTAGGCTTTAATAAATATATTTCATTAAGCTAATATTGATTAGCTAAATTCATGAATCAAACAATTCTTAACATATATTATATAGTATGAATTATTTTTTATATTATAGAACATATCTAATAATTTTAAAATGGAACAAATTGTTTGTTGTAAATAAAAATAATAATGTGAAAATAACAATATCATAGAAGAATTTCAAAGATGGTTTTATCCAAAAAATATTCTCATATTAGTTGTTCTCAATTTCATCAAGCCTCACAATTAAATCTGTTTTATTACATATGAACTATATTACAAAAAATGTCACAAGTACTTGTTATTTTTATATGCACAGTATATCTTCTATAAATGGTTCTTGATATAATATTTAAATTTTAAATATTGGAAGGTGAATCAAAATATATAAAAAAAAGCACAATGTAACAAAATATCAAATCCTAGTGATATGGATATGTTGTATTAACCAAGCTATTGTTAGCCAACATAAAAATCCCATGGAATGACATGTGTGATTTATGAAATTAGAAGAAACCCCACATATTGAAAAAAAAAATCTCTCTAAAAGAATTTTGAAATACACTAAATCATACATATTCCCATTATAAAACTTTAAAATGTGTAATGTGATGAAATAAATACATTTAAATACTTCTAACTATAAAATTAAATTATGGATAGTTTAGACAAATAAATTAATATTTAATTTTTAGACTTCAAAAACATCATTCATACTTAAAAAATAAAATAAGAATTAAATTTTTTGACTCTAATACACATAGACTAGTTTATATGAATGCATTAAATCATTACTCAAAATAATAATACAATTAAAGAATTTTTTTGGATTGTACAATGAAATTATTAAAATAGAATAAACATTATGCCAATAACTTAGTATCCATTGGATGGACATCTTAGAAGTAGAAAAATTAAATAGACATGAAGAAATTTGAAGCTTATTAAATTCCTTCTTCTAATGGATAACTATCTCTATTTTTAATTTTTGTTATGTTCACATCAATTTGAGATACTAATTTTTAAAAAAAATTAAACATAGACAAAAATAGAGAAAATTTGAAAAATAGCTAAATAAAATCAAGACAAAAATAGGAAAACTTAATTTATGTGGATTCAAAGAGTACTAAGTTATTTTATCTAATCATTTGAACATTCTATTAGGGTTAACAATCATTAAATTCTTGCATATAAACTTTTAGCATTCTATTATGTATGACGCCTTAACTATAAGGATTACAATAGGTAGGTTTCTATAGACATTGATTTTGCTTTGCTTCCCTATTATTGAATTTATATTGGTATTTTATAATTTGATTCTTTTAGATATATTAACATTATTTATATCATTTTCAATTATTTAATCAATATAATACATGAATACAAAAAGTATGTGAAACATGTATTGTCATGTGTTTGGATGTGTTAACATTATTGTTTCTCATGTTTACACTCTTCTAATGCATAATAAGAGTGTAAGTGGTTGTTAAGGGTTTATGGACTAATGCAAATTTGAATGTTAAAGAGGATATTAATGTACAACTAATTCACCCCCTGTTTCAACTGTCTTGTGCATTCAACATAAAAATTAATTTGAAACATCATATTCAATTTTCAATAAAAAAAAAAACCATGAAAGAAATCATCAAAGCATATAACACATGAACACCATATTTTTTATCTGAAAAATTCAAAAAGAAAAAAAGCACAGTGAAGATTAATTCACAATATCCTAAAAATCACTTAAATCAAGAAAATGCATAGATTTTTCTATTTGCAGTTCTATAATGAACCTTGTCAGATCTGAAATCCACATCAGCTTTAGAACATACAAAGATTTCTTCAACTGCATTGACCATTGGTTTTGCAAATTATTTATTCCTTAATAAAACGCATCAATAATAATAATAATAAAAGGTCTTACAAAATACAAAATAAAAACAATTTTGTTTAAAAGAGATAGAGTCACTTCATCAAAATATCCCTTTTTCTTTAAGTTGCCACAGAAAAAGCGATCTCTCTGGAATTGCCAAGACTCAACTCATCTTTCTTTAAGTTGCCACGGAAAAAAGACATCTATGTGGAATTTCCAAGACTCACTCGTAGATAATCCTTGCAGATGCTGGAGTATTGCAATTTCTTTCACCCCTATTAAATGAGGGAAACAAGATAAGGATAAGAAAGTGAAATGTTAAGTTTTAGAATGATATTGTAATTTCTAAATATTTCTATATATTGAGGCATTTGTAATGATTTTAGCATCAGGATGTTTTAGCTGATCAAAGCATCCAGCTGTAAGGATGATCAGCGAGCATGAGGAAAGTTAATTGAATGTTATAGCATTTTGAGTATATGTAATGATGTAATGGCTGGATTAATGTAAGTTGTGCAAGAGCGTGTTGAGTATATTTCATGTTTTAATATTTTGTGTTTATATTATGTTGTATCTCCATCCACCACCAAGTGGTATTAGAGTAGGTTTGACGCCATAGATTAGAAAGGCTCGTTGGGAGATTGCAGAGATCCATCATTCAAAGGATTGTGACGTGCAAAGGATAATTGTTGTTTATTTGAACGATCGATTGTAGAATCGCCACCATTATTTAATAGACATGATCGTAGTTTGTAAAGGAGTCGTGATCATACCCATTGCAAGCGAAGAGATCATGTGCCCTATTTTTTTCAAAGACGGATCGCAGTTTTTGAAAGGTCGCAGCCACTCAAAGGAGAAAGAGCTATTCGCTAACGAAAGAATTCAGTATACACCTGCAAGTTCGAAGGAGGTTTGTTTAAGACACCAAGCATAACATATCACTGCCATCACTGCCTAGAACATGTTGAAATCGCATCCTTTAGAAAAGGTTTCTAATCTAAACAAGAGAGATCACCGCAAGTTAGTTGCTCTAGCGGTAGTTGAAGTCATAGAAGAAATCATAGTTTTTGCAAGGAAAAAGGAAACGTAGTCAACGAAGGAGGAGCCACAGATAGATCGATGTTTAGGCATTCGGGAAAAGCCACTGTTTGTGCAGATCACTAAGATTAATGTTGAATTTAAAAGAGCAGAAATATAAAACAAAGATCAAGATAAAAGAACAAAGACACAAGAAATTATAGTGGTTCACCCGAGATCGTCCACTCTTAACAGTAGGGGATTTTCCTTTTATAGATTTTGCATCGTTGCAAGCTTGTTTAAATGTTGCAGGCTCTGCCTCACCACAAAGCAATAATTCATAATCATCAGATAGCAATAATTCATAATCATCATATTTTGTTGGTGGCTTTCTCTTCCCAGTCGATCTCCTTAATTGAGGACCCAATTGTGGCTGCAAAACCCTCTGTTTCTCTAAATTTTCTTCATTATTCTGGAAATTACCTTCAATACCCTGTTTTTCTACACTCCCCTATTGCAGCCCCTCTACACCTCCATGTGACAGAGATATGTCAAAAACAAAGCCTCTTATAGCAACATCTGTTTGATTTTGAGCCTGCAAATTACTATCAAATAACTTCGAATGACCAGAATGAGGCTGCACAGTGTCCATTGGAGGGTGCGTATAAGCCAAAGGAGGAGGCGCATCATTTTGAAAAGGCTGTGAATTGACTTGAAAAGGCAGCAATGGATCATTAAAAGGATGTGTATGAAATGTGAGGGGCAGGGAATTAATCATTGAAGGCTGCGCATGATGTAGAGGACTTTGAATGGGCTGCGCACTATCTAATGGAGGCAGCGTATGAACTAAGGCTGGCTGCGAACCATTTGGAGGCTGTGCTGTGTTTTCAAAAGGTTGCGAATTATGTAGGGTGGGCTGTGTTGGCCTTTGGGAAGGCATCATATTAGTTTCAAATAGCTGCGAACTATTGAATGGACGTGTACTAGTATAAACAGGAGATGCCATTTCAACATGGAAAGCTTCGAAGAAATAGGGGTGCTAATGTGTGAAGGCAGACAACTAGTACAAATTACTAAAGGCTGGGAAAAATAAATAGAAGTTTGCCTGACATGACCATTATCCAATAAATCAGTGACAAAATATTCATCTGAAGATTTGTCCAGAGGCTGAAACCTGGAATTTTTTTTTCATTGAAGACAACATCCCGACTGTGAACAATCTTTTTTGTTATGGGATTCCACAGCTTGAAACCAAATTTGTTGGAGTATCTAATCCCAACTACTTCGTTGATTTCTCCAGGTAACCTGTCTTCTTAGTCTTCGTTTCATATCTCAACATTAAAGACAAGGATCCATATAAAATTTGATCTTATCTCCTTCAGCTACTCCAACTACTCAGCTTGTTGACTGTTCTCTATTGACTATTAGTTGTCGGTGCTTGTTTGCCTATATATTGTTGAGTCTGTATTGCTTTCTACTTACTCCCAGATGAGTCCAGCTCTGAAGAGCTGTAAGAGGGCTCCTGTAATGGTGTCTGTGTCAATGTAGAGCTGAAGCTCATTTAGTCTTTGTAATCTTTATTCAGTTAATATAATGTTTCTATGTCTGCAGTATTTTTGTCTCTTTGTTTTTCTGCCCCTTCCAAATTCTTTCAAAATTGATCTTCTCCATAGCCGAGAAAAATACACCTCTTTGATTTGAAATCAATCTTCGTTCGCTGCTCCTTGGGAATATGCATGAACATTTCACAACCAAACACCCGCAAATGGTGATATGATATTATTTTTCTAGTCCACCTCTCCTCTAGAATATCAAAGTCCAATCAAGATGAGGGAGCTCGATTGATCAAATAGACTACAGTGTTACATGCCTCTACCCAAAACTCTTTTCCTAAACCAGCATTGAATGAAACCACATTGATTCTTTGAATGCCATTGTTTGCACAAAACATGTCGAACTGCGAAGAGAAAAACTCACCTCCATTGTCAGTTTTGAGACATTTAATTTTGGTTCCAATTTGATTTTCAACGAGAGCTTTGAAAGATTTAAATTTTGAAAACAAAATCTGATTTCTTATTCAACATATAAATCCAAATTTTGCATGTGCAGTCATCAAAAAAAGTCAAAAAATAATTTGCACCTCTAAATGATATTACCTCTATTCGACCAAAGATGTAAGAATGCACAAGTTCCAATGGAGTGGTTTTAGTATCATGGTCAATCCTTAAAAAAATTCTCCAGCTTTGTTTTCCATAAAGGCAATGTTCACACAAATCCAAATCAATGGATTTTAAGCCTAAAAGTTGCCCTCGTTGCAGCATAACTTCTAATCCTTTCTTGCTCATATGCTTGAGCCTTTTGTGCCAAATTTCAGAACCATTATCAATAATTGTAAAAGCTACTCCCACTTCGTCATTTCATTCTAAAACATACAAACTTCCCAATTTTTTTCTATTTGCAAGCACCAAGACAACTTTTGTTACTTTCCAAAAATCTAAACCGAAATTAACATTGAACCCTTGAGCATACTTGTACTGACCTACAAAAATCAAATTTCTTTGGAGTGTAGGAACATGCCTCACGTCCTTCAATAACCATTTATTACAATTTCTCAAGGACAATAACATATCTCCCTTGCCTACAATATCACATTCCTTGTTATCTCCCAGAAAAAAATTATACCTTCCTAATAATTGATAAAAGCATCCAACACGCAGTAGCATGAACTGAAGCACCAAACTCAAGTACCCATGGAGCTCCAATTGTATTACCTCCTTAGAGAATCAAAACACTATCAACAATAGCATTAACTTCATTGTTACTTACCTTGTCTTGAGCCTTTATATAGTTCCAAAAAAAAATCTTTCTATGTCCTTGTTTTCCACAGAACCAACAAGCACTAGGTTGTCCTCTAGACTTCAATCGTTTTGCAGATTTTGACCTTCTACAATGTTTGTTTCTTCCTCGTTCTTGACTTCTCCCTCTATTGCCGGTGCTTACAATGATTAAGGCATCACTGGCAGAAGGATCTTGATGTTTTCTTCTCATATCTTTGCTGAAAAGAGTGGCTGCAACATCATCAAACTTTAACTTGCTTTTGGAAGCCACCGAAGTGCTCACTGCCATCACCACACCTTCCCAACTATTCAATAAGGAACATAATAATAAAATAGCCTTAATCTCATCATCCAAGTTAATACCCACAAAAATTAACTGAGTGACTAATCTATTGAATTCATTTAAGTGATTTGACATCATACCCCCTTCTCGCATTTTCATGTTATACAATTTCTTCATGATAAATACCTTATTTGAAGCTAATGCAATCTCATACAATGAAGATAATTTTTTCCACAACTCCTTTGTATTCCTCTCAGCTGAGACATTAAAGAGCACATTGCTGGACAACGATAAGAAAATAGTTGCACGAGCTTTTTGATCCATCCTCTCCCAGTCTTCATCCGACATATAACCATTTCCTTTGGTTTTTCTGAGCAAGGCAAGTGTGAGGTCTTACTTGACCAATAGTGGCTCCATTTGAACTTTCCATAGTCCAAAATTCTAACTTGCAAATTTCTCTATCTTCCATTTTTCAGGATCATCCATGGCTCTAGAAATTCTTTACCGATTTCCCAACGAACCAAGTTTGCAATGAGCTTCTTCACCAAGATCTGATACCAATTGTTGAATTTAAATGAGCAGAAATATAAAACATAGATTAAGATAAAATAACACAGACACAAAAAATTATAGTGATTCACTCGAGATGGGCTACATCCACTCTTAACAGCAGGGGATTCTCCTTTTATTAATCATTGGTTTTTACATAGTATACTTCCAGCCAGTATTACACTGTACATACTCATATATATTCAATCTTAATTTTAACCCTTCTCATAAAGAAGATTGCATATGAATGGCATGCACCATGGAAGAATTGGTAGTTACATAAAGGCTACCAAATATAGGCAACAATAATAAAGAATGAAGCATTACATGAAATAACCCAGCTCCAACCATTACCAAGCTGACTTAGCTTCACACATCCAACAATTAAAGCTTGCAGGAAGGAAGTCGCCTAGCCAAAAAAAGAAAGTGAGTTGTTTTCCTTATATATCATTGAGTTAGTAGCCAACATAAAAGATAAAAGTATTCTAAGCCACAACTGTTATAGTTTGAATAGTCTCCATTCAAGTAATTGTTGTTCAAAGATAGAAGCTGTCATTAATAGATAGTCGTAGTCAAAGAAAAATTTGTTGCCATTGTCTAGTCACTGAAAAAGAGATCATAGTATTCTTGTAGAGAATTCATTGTTTGAAACTTGCAGACCGTGGTTTGGTAGATGTCGTTATAATAAAGAGGTCATTGTTTTAACATATACTATCAAAAATAAGTTGCCAACATTGCAAGAAAGGGTCCACATGTATTAAATAAAAGAGTGCTAAGACAGAGATCAAGGAGCTGAAGGGAAGTTTTTGCAAGGTAAATAAGGAATCCTATAGTAACCAAGTGCATAAAGAGTCAACAAGTTTAAGCCAGGCAATTGCAAGAAGTTGTAGCTATTGAAGTTCATTTTTTGTTGAAGATATTGTAGGCACACAAGCTGCTGAAGAAAATAAGAAATTGGTAGCTAAATCATTGTCTAGCGCATAAGGTGAGTTTAAATAATTTATTCTAATGGGAAAATTTGTTAATAGAGTAAAGAAGGAAATAAATATGTTGGAGGAAGAATTGTTCGAGAATAAGAAATTTAATTCAGAATTGATAAAATATTTATAAAAGGTTTAAATTAATTTTTTTTGAAAGTTTGATTAAAATTTATAATCTTGAAGTTGAAGTGGGTAAAATTAAAGACAAAAATGATGAATTAGAAGAAACATTAAAGATATTTGATGAAATGGAAGAAAAGATAAATATTTTATAAGAGGAAAATAGTTTATAATAGAAGAAGAAAATATCAAAGTTGAAAGAAGAGAATGAATGTCTAAGGTTGAAACAATCAGTTTATGATGTTTCATGTGACACAAAATATTTGTGTTCTTCCATTGATAAATCACATGGCTTGTGATATAGAGGTTTGATGTTCTTGTAAATCATCAAGAAGAATGGAAGGCTACATATAGTGAATTTGAGGGAAGAGTACTTCTTGATTGGAGTTAAAAGATTTAAAAATCAATGGTCTAAAAGACTATTGTGGTAGTTGAAGAGATTTAAGAAAAGATTTGAAGATCTCAGAGATGGTTTGAAGCTATCATTCAAGAGAAGGATTTGAGTGAGTCTAAAGACTTGGTTGCAATCACCAGAGAAAGAAAAGAAAAAAAAGGAGAATTTTAAAATAGAAAATTTGGAAATGGTAAATAGAAAAGCATATATGGTAGAAATTAAGGGGGAGTGTTGGAGTATTGTATCTTCTCCCACACCAATGTTATGATCACAATCATTAAACGAGATAGGAAAAATTAAATGAGGGAAACAAGATAAGGATAAGAAGGTGAAAAGTATTAAATATTTTGTAAGTTAGCCTAAGTTTTAGAATGATATTTTAATTCCTAAAGACCTCTATAGATTGAGGAATTTTTAATGGTCTTAGCACCAAGATGTTTAAGTTGATCAAAGCATCAAGTTTTAAGGATGATCAAGTGATCATGAGGAAAATGAGTTGAATTTTGTAGCATTTTCAGTATATGTAATGTAATTTATGGATTAATGTATGTCATGCAACAACACATTGAACATATTCATGTGTTAATATTATATTGTATCTCCATCCACCACAAATTGCTGAGATACAAGAACCATAAATTTTGAAATTTATTTGTACATCCATTCACTTTGATAGAATTTCACATGTACAGAAGTCTTAAAGATGTGTGTATCATGTCCAAAGCTGCAACTTCGAGTTGTAATTCAGATTCACCTTCTAAAGAAATACCCCTTTGATTTGGGAGTGTTTCTATAAATTAGATTTATAGTTGTAGAATTACAAGTGACTGCTTATTAAGTAATAGCCTTCAATTAAATTAGATTGTTGCATGTGGTAGTTTATTATGATAATAAGAATTAAGTGAGATTCTCTTCTTATTATTCCCTACCTATATAGGCAAGAGACTTATATTTTCATCTAAAAAAGAAGGTATTAGTGTTGTCTTGAAATGTGAGCTAGAGAGAAAATATGGTCTTTAGCCAACGTTTAGTTTTTATGTTTTTCATTGCATGAAAATTAATAGTTTATTTGGCTTCTAATTGGCCAAATCCTACTTTTTTGGGGCATTCTATTTCTACAAAAATAATATTGAAAACTTGTCCAATAAAAAGGAAGACAAGAAAATTATTAAGCATGTCTTTCTAATGTTTTGACATTTTTTGTAGAGAGGGCATTGTGAGAGAGGGGGACCACCCACTGCAAGGCCTAGGTCATGAAAGCCCAAGAGTGGAAAGGCTTCCCTAACCCACCTCAGTTTAAGGGGAAGATAGGATGACGAGGATGAGAATGATGCGTCATTCAATCACTTTGCAATCTCAAATGTTGGAAGGAGACTAGATGAGTCAGCCTTTAGAGTCAGATTCGTGCCACAAGAAACTCTTTGTCTGAGGACGAAAGCGTAGTTCATTGATGATAGCGTGACGCATTGGCATCTCACACATGCGTTGGCGTCCATACAACCAAAGAACCAAAAAGACAAAAATATAACTCCGAAAGGGAGACTATCAACCTAGTCTAGAGATGTTTGAAGTGATAAAGCAAGATTAAGTGAAGAAAAATGCAGATATGAATGCAATAAAGCAAATTTATTACCACCAAGGTGACAAAGATTATCTCGTACAATGCTCTCCTCACCAGCTTGCTGCAAGTTCTCTCCACCTGCACACAATAAAGGGATAAATTGTTGGGATTGTATAAGGGCCTGCCTCAGTTAGACCCCTGTCTTATTGTTTCCACCTCCACGGAAAACCAAGTTTGGAATAGTAGAGATAAATGATAAAGAAACGAAATTATCAGCTACATAAACACAAAAACACTACAAGCAGTACAAGCAATACGTGCTTAATCAATCGAAAGAAAAATGAGAGATTGTAGGAGCTTACTACCTCCATCCAAAGCACTCAAGGCTCATGGAGGAGTGAACAAGAGGGACTCAAGCCTCTGTTTCCACTGTGTTTGTCCTATGATCGCCCTATTGGAGTGACATAGTAGTGGATTGCTGCAATGGAGTGAATGATGTTGCTACAAATTTTGTGAATGCATGCTCAAAAGGATGGAGAGAGTGTGCCAACTTGTTCAAAAATCTTGTTGAAGAGAGCTATGGCTGAAAGAGTGAAGATTATGAAGGGATTGATGAAAAATGACCATATATGGGTCGGCCAGCCAAAGAGGGACATTACTATTCAACTTCCAATTGAAAATGTAACACCTTTGTATTGTCTAGCCATAGGAATCTACTAGGGACGTAAGTGCATCACACTGACCTCCTCGTACTACATGGGCGTCCCCAACATAAATGCCCACACCAACACACAAGCCAAGAGCCAAGTGGAATCGAAGGAGAGGGATTAAGTGGAATTAAACCTCCACTTTTGATTTTCTAAAGTGTTAAGAGTCAAAAGGGAATTTTTGTCAGGGGTGCAAATTCATGTTGATACATTTTTCCCCCACTTTAGCGAGCATGAGTACTGATGAGTGCTTTGGTAAAGTAGAGTAGTAAAGAAGTAATAGAGTAAGAGATGTATACCTAAACTGATGAAGAAGCATAGCACTGCCTAGCAAACGCAAAAGTGCAAGAAAGGAATTCATAGTTCTACAAAACTACAAAGCCGAAGCACGAAAGTACCTTAGAGGTTCACGGTCCTGCAAGGGTGCTATCTTTCAAGAAATTTCACATGAAGGAAAACAAGAAAACAACCTTACAGCCCCTTAGACCTAGAAGTAAGGTATCCCCCAAGAATTCTCACATGAGGGAGACCAAGTAAAGGGGACCTCACAGAGCTAGAGATGGTGACATGTTTATGCACATATAGAACACATTAGAAAGTGGCCGCGCAAGCCAGTGAAAAGACAGTTACGTAGACCATCACTAAGTTGTAATACTTTCAAAGGGGTCCCTCGGGAACCCTTCAAAAGGAAAGAGGGTTCACTCAAGGGATGCCATGTTTGAAGGGTAGGTTCTAGTCAGGCTACCCCTAAGCCAGATGTGAAGATGCAAAGATGGTCTAGTCAATATGCCTCTAGACTAGACGCTATAGAACTTTGTTGAATTTTTTGAAGGAGTCCCTCAGGAACCCGATGTGAAGAGGCAGGGTCCACTTAAGGGACACTCTGTTCAAAAATCTTAGTGTCTTCTTTTTCAAATCCATTCGTCATCAAGAAATCCTTTTGAAAGATGTTCACTTCATCCATGAAATTGAAAGGAAGGAGATGTGCTCATGTGAGGGGAAGACTAAGACCATTCCCGCTTTAGAGGAGGATTTCCAAGTCCTTTCTTTATGAACCCCTGATGAAGGAAACATGTTTCATTAGGTTTTTGAGCTGAGAATACATATCCAAGCAAGTGTGTGGAAGGTTTTGAGAAAAGATTCATTTGGCACGAATGCATTTTCTAAAGACCAAGTGATGTAGAAGATGCGTTGTCACACATGAAAGGGACAACTCAAGTAGAGAAGAGAGAAAGATAAAGAGAAAGTAAAAAGAAAAAGGAAACACACACAAAGGGCATAGGGGTAGTCTGATATTTCAAGGTTAGAACTACTTCATGAATATATATAAGTATAATAGTATTATATAAATGAACTGACATCAACCCCCTACTATATCAAGCCATGTGAGGAATGCACAAGAAGACAAAGTAAAATAAAAAATTGGGTCAACATGGAAGGAGGCCTAAATGCTCCCAATGCTTTGCATCGTCCCCAACTCACCGAAAGTCATTCAAAAACATTGAGAAATGATGACAAATATAGAGGAAGAGTTACAACACAAACACCATGCCTATATCCAAGTAGCAACAAGGGTGATGAGGGTCATCCAGACACATGTAGCATGATCACAGGGGAAGTACATGTCATGACACACACACATCTAATCTAAAGATCAAGAAGAGGTCTCCCCCTAACACTGGTTGAGCAGGAGGTCATCGACTTCCCACTCTAGATCCTTGAATGAAGGAAGACGAGCCTGCAATGGTGTAATGTTAAGGGGAGGAGTTTTTGATCCTCCCACAACAAGGGTGAAAGAAGAGGAACCTGTAAGTTTTTCATTGCTTAGCTCTTGTGGGTCTAGGGTCAACGACCTTGCAAAGATCACTGATAGGGTTAGAACTTTTTCCACTGAGTTAAACATCAATTTAACAGGAGTGCCATGTTTCACCTTGGTAGATGGAGGATTTTGTACCCAAGGTTCACTACTAGGCTCACCGAGAGACTTGGGAGTAGTGAAAAACCCAAGGGAGGTTGGGACTGGTTCTATGACTAAGATATAACAAGTCAATTTGGGGCCACCTTTCAGAGAAGGTGGGCTCTTCTTACATCCTCCATTGCTGGGGGAACCATGATCTACCTTCTTCTTCATCGAGGGAGGTGAACTCCCCATAGATGAAACAAGGAGTGTCAAGGAGGAGGAGGAAATAGTTGTAGCGGACATAACTGAAGTGTTAACCATGTCCATGGGCTTTAGGAAAGACAAGAAATCTAGGATGGGAGTTAGCAAGGGTGACTCTCTTGAAGGGGTAATGAACACTTGCACCCTTCTAGGTTTAGGTGCGCTCATGACGGGAGTTGAAAGAGGAGGATACAATAGAAGATGTGGTATTCTCTTCCCCCTTCTTCTGTAAGGAGGCTTTCTCAGCTAGGATAACCTTTCGTCGGCACTTACGCTCATGTGCAAGGTGGTTTCTATGACTCTTCACATCGGAATCTGAAACTTGCGAAGGGACAAAAGGATCCTGCTTAGCCATGGGAGTGTCCTCCACGACTATCTCCAGTGGAAAGGAAAACTTCTGAATGGAATGAGAAGGGGTAGGCTTAAAAACGGTGGGAGGAGTTGACTCTACCACCTTAGAGGTGGATCCTTTCTTGTTCAAGGGAACATGAAGAGGTCGATGAGCGAACTCTCTCCACAAACCTTTCTTTTTGTCATACAAATAGTACCAAGGTCCTAGGGACCAATTAGGGAGATCCGATATCTTGAATTTGGGCTTTTGCCATGGAGGAATCATCGAACTTAGCGGACAGAACCCAATTTTTTTCATCCAGTACTCTTCCCAAGAGAGGGGAGTGGAGGAATCATCCTGAGAGGGAGCAATCTTCTCCATCTCCTTTTAGGAGGAGGAGGCAGCAGGCTGGTCAACTGTAGGAAGAGTCAACTTCAGTTGTCCCTTGCTCCCAGTTTTGTACTTCACATAGTTCTTGTAAAGTAGGTTCATTCTCTATGGGAGTGGACCAACTGGAGTGGGCCAAAATTGATTTAACAAATATCCTCCATAGGATACCATAGGCTGATATCCAGTGTCATGCACAACACCTTCGTGGGAAAAATTAAGACAGTTATGAATCATGGAGGCAATCCCATTCACAGAAGCTACTCAAGGTATGCCTAGCTTTACTTTGAATAGGTCTGACTCGAGGATGACATTGAAGACCATTTTTACATTCCTAGGTCCAACTAGGACATACAACGTTATTGATCCATAAGGGTATGTGCATGATCATCATGGAAAAAACAAGCCCTTAATTGGCAATAAAATTCAGAAAATCAAAGTTAGGCAACTTTATGTAAAAATCTGAATAAGTTATCTATATTATTTAAAACATATGTCATAATAGAATCTATAGGAAATTGAATGTAGTTTCTAAACTACTAAGTTTATTTAAAAATATATATCTATTTGGTAAAAATTTGAAATTTCAATGTAGTAGTACTTAAATTTCATCGAAAAAATAAGTAGGTGTCTGTGTGACCACCTTAACCACAATAAAATTATAATTTTTTTAAAATTTTTTTTAGATATAAGCAGGGGACTCATGTTCCAATGTGATGCATATTTTTTTGTAATTTGTTTTCAAGTAAATAATTAATTATGATTTTTTAATTACAAATTTAAAAAATATAAAAACTCGTATGTCTAACCACCTTAACTTGGTCAAAACTTCATGAAATTCAATTTTTTCTTTTTAATCATATAGTATGCAAAGTATAGAATGTGACACCTTTTGAAAGTTATAGATGTTTTTCAATGAACCTATCAGGTGGGCTTTAGTCGTAATTCAAATAGAAAATGAATAATAATTATTTATTAAATTCAAAGTAAATAATAATTTATATTGGTGGAAAGTTGAGAATCTCCTTTAAAAAACCTTTTCATTTCATCAATTTTGGGTAAAAAAAAAGTTGTTAGCCACATGGGTCATCATATACGCAGATATCGCCACTTTTTCACCCATCATGATCCTGCACATACCCATAAGGTTTAGGAGAAAGTCCATCATGTGTGTGGATTACAAAATTTGTCTTGTTGTATTCCTCGCTCTATAGGGAGTTTAAGAGTAATGTATCCTCCGTGACAACATTCACCCTACTCATGGGGTCAACTATAACCCCTATCACAATGTTGCCATTGAGGCAAGTGAGAATATAAAATAGGGAAGGTTTCATATTTGTTGGAACGTCTTGCAAGGTAAAGGTTACATCCGGTGAGATGGTTTCAAGACAAGTAGAGGGAGTAATACTAACCATGTTAACATACAACTCAGGGTGAGAAGTAGAATCAGTGGGATCGATAATCATGTTAGCAAAATGTGACAAAAATGGGTCTTTATATATTTGAAAATCACTGTTAGCTTTCGCCACTGACTTGTTCATATTGTGTTTACTCCCATCAAGATAGATAGTACCGTCCTCGATCCGATCCTATATTTCATGACGTATGCGCATGCACCATTCAGTATCATGTCCATTAACTTGATGGTACTGACAATACATGTTCTCTTCATACCAACTATGGTACGGTTCTCTAACAAGTTTAGGAGGTGGCAGGGTAAGGATCTTATCCTTCACCAACTTTTGCAAGATGGAAGAAAAAGATTCTGATAGTTTTGTAAATTTTCGGTCACATTTGAGGTCGTTGTTATCTGCAACGACTACTACATTCACAACAACTTTGCCTCTTCCTAAGATCGATACGATAAATCTTCCTTCAAAATAGGAGCACAAGGGAGGACCCCAAAACTGAACCACCATTTGCTGATATTCTCGTAGACCCGCACACAGATGTGTGAAAGAGGGATACTTCATGAGGGTGAACTTCTCTTGCCAATGTCTCTATAAACTCCCTATGAAGACCTTTTGTACATTAGAGTCGGGTAACGGATACGAGATTTATGAGAAGAGCACTTGGTAGCATGCTATAAATTATGTAACCTTCTAATTGTCTCCTTGTTTGCACCGAATAAGGTCCGAGAAGTTCATCTTTGGTGCAATACTGGCTTGGAACTATCACAAGAACTGGTTCACAAGCTGATCGAATGTGAAGATGCAATTTTTGAGCAAAGAACAATACCAATCTAGTGTTGTATCTTTGAGGGATTGAGGAAACCGTTTAGATATCAATGCATCATGATGGAAGAAATCCATGCACAAGGCATTAAAGGAAGACATTTGTGTTTGTGGGTCCCCTTTACCCCTATATTTCTTAATTTTTGGAATCCCCATCCCTAGTGGGAATGGAGTGTTTAAAATTGCAACGAACAATGGGATGTGTCAGGAGAAAGGTTGAAAGATAGGTTGGGTTGAGGCCTCGAAAAGGTTTGCTAGTTGGTTCTGCATCTTCCCCATATTTTGGAGGGTATTCAGAATAGGGTCATTAGAAGACATAGGACCATTGGAACCACCGCCAAAGCCACCACCGTGACTACCACTAGAACCACCACCACTACCTCCACCACTAGTGTGACCTCCATAGGCACCACCGCTAGATCAACCACCGATGCCATCGCCATCAGTTTGACTTCTATCGTCGCCACTGCCAGAGCCGAAGCCACCACCATGACTTCTGTTGGCACTACCTCTGCCAATGCCACCCGCACTTCCAAAGTTTCTGCCGCCCAAGCCTCTGCCCATCATTCTGCCAAATCCTCCACCACCAGAGGTGACAAAAGGGGTGAAGTTGAAACCTAAAGGATTCTTGTTTACTTTGATAGTATCCAAACTTTTGGAAGTAGAAGGTATATTGACTGAGGCGACCGTGTCAGTCATGTACATGGATATAGGAGGCATCAACATCTCCAGCTGCCTCTCGCATTACTCAAAGAGGTTGCCTCATATCATGGGACCAAGACTCAAGGGGCACATGCTTCAGCTAGACCAATGAGACTAGGCAAGAGTTCTACAACTATCTGGTCTCTCTCCACCACGTATCTTATTTCTCCGATCACCTTAGCAGCCCTAACCAACTTTGGGCTGCCTTCCAGGTGATTTTCCAATTTTCATAAATCTTTATCGAGACTAATGAAATACTCAGAAGGGATACATACAACCTCATGCTCATCTACAAATGAAGAGGTCGGTGACACAGCAGGAGTAGGGATGCGATCGATTTTGTCAAGAAACCTAAGTTCACCTCGTGATACATGCTCTTGTGTAGACAAACTAATCGTAGAACCAAAGAAAATTTTGGTAGTGAACCTAGAGGATACCTTCATCTTGTCCATCGAAAGGTGTCGCAAACTTCTTCTAACAATATTCCTATAGGTCATAGACTTGGTCATGAAGCTCAAAAACTTTCATGACACACCAACGTACCATGACCAAGAGATATATGCAAAAAAGTTCACGATGTTGACAAATGGATAGATGTTGGTTCATGTTGGGTTCATCAAAAATATGAGAGAGGGGGACCACCCATTGCAAGGCCCTAGGTCACGAAAGGCCAAGAGCAGAAAGTGTAGGCTAACCCACCTTGGTTTAAGGGGAAGTTAGGATGATGAGGATGAGAATGATGAGGAGTATGCATCCTTCGATCACTCTGCAATCCCGAATGTTGGAAGGAGACTAGATGAGTCATCCTTTAGAGTAGGATTCATGTCTCAAGCAACTCTCTATCTGAGGATAGAAGCACAGTTCCAGGATGGCAACGTGATGTGCTAGCATCTCAGAGGTGTGTTGGCATCCGTACAACCAAAGAACCGAAAGTATAGATATCTAACTCTGAAAGGGAGACTATCAACCTATTCTAGAGATGTTTGAAGTGATAAAATGAGATTAAGTGAAGATAAATGTAGATACAAATAAAATAAAGGAAATGTATTACCACCAAGGTGACGAAGATGATCTCTTACAATGCTCTCCTCGCCAACTTTCTCCAAGTTCTCTCCACCTACACACAATAAACAGATAAATTGTTGGGGGTGTATAGGGGTCTTCCTTAGTCAGACCCCTGTCTTGGTGTTTCCACCTCCACGGAAAACCAAGTTTGGAATAGTAGAGATTAATGATAAAGAAAAGAAACTACAAGCTACATAAACACAAAAACACTATAAGCAGTACATGCTTACTTATTCGAAAGAAAAAGGAGAGATTTTAGGAGCTTACCGCCTCTGTCCAGAGTGCTCAAGGCTCATGGAGGAGCGGATGAGAGGGAATCAAGCCTCTATTGCCATGGTGTCTATCTTGTGCTTGCCTTGTTAGAGTGACAAAGTAGTGGAATGCTACAATGGAGTGAATGGTGCTTCTACAAAGCTTATGAATGGATGCTCAAAAGCATGGAGAGAGTGTGCCAACTTGTTCAAAACTTCTACTAAAGAGAGCTCTAGATGAAAGAGTGAAGATTATGAAGGGATGGATGAAAAATGGCCATATTCTGGTCGACCAGCCCAAGAGGGACATTACTCTTCAACTTCCAATTGAAAATGTAATGCCTCTGCAGTCTCCAACCACAAGAATCTACTAGGGACGTATGCAAGTCATGCAGACATCTGCATGTTGCATGAGCATCCTTGATAGAAACGCCCCCACCAACACATAAACCAGGAGCCAAGTGGAATGCAAGGAGCTGGCTTAAGTGGAATTAAAACTTCGCTTTTGATTTTCTAAAGTGTTAAGGGTCAAAAGGGAATTTACATTAGGGGTGCAAATTCATGTTGATACAGGCACATGGACCTACAACTAGCTTCATGACATTCTACAGAGAGGTTCACATGTCTTATCAATGCTTCCACATTTTCCATTCATGCATTCTAGGGTATTTGCATTGATAACAAGACAAATAACCCTTATCATGGTTAGTTCTACAGAAAGCTCCATTACGGTATTTTTTGCAAAATTTTGCTAAGGCATCTTGGTTTTTGGTCAAAAGGGAGGTCTAAAAATGAGTTTTTGTATATCCTCTATTATGTCTATTTTCTTAATGGTTTCTATGTAGGGTCATGATGTCTTCTAATCTTGTTCAATACCCTATTGTGCAAGGCACAACTAGGGTGTTTGGTGCTTGTGTTCATCGTGCAAGGATGGGATCTCCATTTTTGCAACCAGGAAGGATCTATCTACCATGTTGGATTTAGAGGCTTCATTTATTTCTTCATGGAGGAAATGATTATGGTTCTCAAAGTAGTTATCCTCTGCACTAGTGCTTTGCACATCAACTGACCCTCAATGGGCAAAGTCTTAGAGAAGTTGTCTGGGCATGGGCAACAATATAAGCTTATGGAATTCAGCAAGGATTCCAAGCATATCTCCTTATAATGAAAAAAAGAAGATCAAAATTTTCTCATTGAAACTTTACCTTTTTGTGGTTTAAATTGATTTATTTTGCTTGGTATTGTGCATTATTTGGCCATTTAGTCTAGAGTCTATATCCACAAGTAAGAAGTATTTTCTCTATAGTATATATAGATACACATTATCAAAGACCACACTCGAGTCCTTTAATTTGCAATCTACATGATCCTTTAATTAACGATCTATATCTATGAGTAGGAGATATTTTGTTCTTTTTTATTTAAAATTATCTTATTTAATTTAACATATTAAATTATTATAATTTTTAATTAAAAATAACGTTATATTTAATAAATTTTTATTTTACATATATAATTACATTATATTTAATATATTTTTAATAAAAAATAAATTTTATATTTTAAATATAACTTTAAATTTTATTTATGAAAACAATCATTCATTACAAACTTGTAACCATCTACAACATAAGTTCAACTAACCAAAGCCGACACAGCTACATATTAACAATATCAAACTATTGTAGTGTTTAAACGCTAAATTAATCTAATAAACAATATAAATATTATAATAATGGAAGGCTATTTTAAGCTTCATCTTGGAAATCATAGATTAAAGACTATTCAAGATTTTAAGAACGTAAACTCGTAACATACTTTATCGCTGTATGAAATGAGTAAGCGTTGAGGTACTTTTACATGATAGGAATGTCATGGTCCACCTCAATCATAGTTGCCATGTTAGACAACTGTGTGCAGTGATCTATATGGATCCTAAAAGTAATGATATTTCGAAAAGTATTCCTTGTTTCCCCACAGTCGAAACTGTTGGTCTTATTTACCCAATGGTTTTGAAATCACTAACTGTGGTTTAATATCCTCCAGGGCATCCATGATTGTCTAAATTCCTCAACAAAGTTTCCACTGTGCAGGAAAGTCTTTCGAACAACTCTTATAGGCATGTATAACACAAAGAAAAGGTTTAAGACCTTACAAAATGGTTTTTATGCATCCAGCGCAAGGAAAAAAACAATTAGATAGGTGAGTGCTAGCTTTAGTTTGGTATTTAAATTTGTACAACTATGTTGATGATCCTAGAGGCTATGGAATCATTTAAAATTATTCCACTAGATATATAAAAGTTATTGTATATTGAACCTCTATTCTCCATTTTATTGTATTTTCAAGTTTGTGAACATGGTGTTAGAGGTAAGTTAGAATCGAGTCTCCTCAAAGAGGGGTATGATTAATAGACCTTTCTATGAAAAATTTAGTCCTTATAGTAAGAATGCAATATATTAAAGAAATAAATAGGCTAGTTATGTGTTGCTACTAATGTGCTAGTGTCTTGCAATATTTCAACATTCAAATGACCATTTTCATGCATGTTTGCCACTTGTCACCTCCTTTGGTCAATGGTAATGGCTTGGGACTCCTTGTAACCACCTTGGAAGCTTCTTATCCTTCCTTTAATGCTATATTTTCCATCCTATTGCTTCTTCCAGGTCTTGCTAGCACTTCTCTGGTTTCATTCCAGTTTCTAGCTTCACTCCAACTCTTGCTTACACATCTCCCTTATTTGTTATAACATCTTCAAGCTATTTCAAGCTCTCTTAGCAACCCTCTTTGTAGCTCTTTTGGCCCTTGCATCTCGATCCATTTCCTTATGCTCGTAAGCATCTTGGGATTCCATATCCTTCATCCATTACATATTTAATTTGTGATATGGGTTCTCCTCCTTGAGCGGGGATTGCTTTTATCACCTCCTTTTTGGTATAGGCTCTCCTCCTTGAGTGGGGTTTGCATTTATCACTCTTACTTTGTGGTGCGGTTTATACTCTGAAGAAGATTTTTCTTTCACCACATGCTCTATTTACTTTTTTTACACTCCTTTCCAAACGTGGTTGTCTGTGGAGGTGGGAACACCAAAACAGGGGTTTGATTGAGGCAAACCCCTATACAGCCCCAACAATCCCTCTTTCTTTTGCATGTAGGTATTGAACACATTCACATGCTCTAGGCTTTCTTACTTGTGTAGTTGTAAGTATTTTATTTCCACTTCTTATTCTCTTTGTCTATTTCATTGTATTTCGGCTTTATCAATTTTTGTCATTTTCCCAGGTTCTAGAAGTTCTTAGCAATCGAAGTAGAAGTAGTCACTTTACCATTTTCTATGAAATTCTCACTTTTTGGTTTGTATGAGATGCTAGCGTGCCTCAGATATTCCAGTGTGCCACACTTTCATCTATTTTTTGCGATGTCATCCTTTGGCTAAGAGCTTATTCGTTTGTCTAGAGAATCTTTGTCACCTGCTCTCACTGGTTCTAGAACTTTCATGCTATTCCTTAAGGTAGTTTAGGGAAGTTTGCCCTGTGAGACTCTCTGAATGAAGAGAACTCGTGACTAGAGAATCCCCCTTCTCTACATTTTGGTGAACCTGACGTGAAATAAAAAACTAGGAATTTATTTTCCCCTACTTGACAATGTCATAACGTTTGACTCGATGCTTGGAATTACGAACCATTTGCACCATTGGAAAGCTCTCATAGAGAAATAGTTCAATCTCTAGAATACAAGTTCCTTTGGTAGTCGAATTTTAAGAACCGATACAAGTTATGAACCCAAATTTCTTTCCAAAGACCTCTGAAAATGCAAATTACTAGAACATAGAAAATACCAAAAAAATCGTAATAAATTTAATATCTTTTTTTATTAGTTTTGTATCTAATTTTGTTCAAAATATTGATGATGTTCCATTTTATGCATGTGATAGTAACTTGGCTTTACCCATTTCACTCGGTGTCTTTGATCCTTCTCACAAAAGTCCTCTTGCTTCGAAGGTTATTTTGTTGCAAGAAGATGAAATCTTTGATCCCTTTCTTAATGTCACTTTACCTACTCTTCATCCCAATGCACTCCCTTCTAGAGATGATGCATTTGTGAATGATGAATCTACTCTCCATTCCAATGCACTCTCTTCTAGAGATGTTGCATTGATGAATGATGAATCTCTCCTCTATTCCAATGCACCCTCTCCTGGAAATGATGCAATGGTAAGTGATGAATCTACTTCCACATTTGATCATGTTTGGATCGATGTTGAGAATATGTCTTCAAATAATTATTCTACTAGTTGTGATGATTTAGTGAATGTAATCGATGTCTCTGTCACCCCTCAAAGGCCTAAGAGATCAGTCATTTATGTGACTCCAACTAGTCCTTCTCTTAAGAGGATTTTTTCTATTGATGGTGTTCCATCCGATGGTGGTTCTCTTGATATTTCCATGGCTCCCTCTCATAGAGTGGTAGAACATACCTATGATACTAGAATGAATAAAGAACTAATCCTTCTCCAAGCTCCTAAACCTACAAATAAAGCACCTAGTGATTATGATCGTGTCGAGCAACTCCAAGTTACTTTGGCTAAGATCTCACTATGGGACTTGCTTCCATCTACTTCGATTTATGACAGTATGCTTCGAGAAGTCTTGCAAAATATCCTCTTGCCTTCTTCCACTAGGCTGACAGATGTTGATGTGTTGATAGCTCATATTTGTGCAGATTCATCGAATATTAAATTCTATCCCTAGGAACTCTCACCTTTTGAAGTAGAGAGCAAGCAGATCCTTAATAATTATAGTCAACATTAATAAAATTGGTATTAGATGTACTCTCATTGAAATCGGTTAAGTGCTCAATGTATGTAGCATTGATCTATTGCCTAAGATTAATATTGATTTATCTTCTATTGACATTCGTGGGTTTGATAATGTCAGTCAAAAAGCTCTAGGTACAATAGTATTACCTTCGCAACATGGACCCATTACTGTACCTACTCTTGTATATGTTATGTCAAAAAAGTTACCCTATAACCTTCTCCTTGGTAGGCCGTGGATTCATGCTATGGGTGCAGTCCCGTCTACCTTGTATAAATCTATTAAGTTCATTGCTAACAATAAAGTAGTCACAATCAAGGTTGACCCTGATGCTATGCACTTATGTGAGATGATAACTATTGGTTAGGTTTCACTTGTGCCTACTCTTATTCCTTTAGTGTCTTCCAATGTGTTGATGTTTACTCTAGCAGTACCCACTATAAAGGATACTCTTGAGATAGATGTCCCTAAAGAAAATCCTTCTAAAGCAAGAAATCTTAAGCCTATTCCTTCTACCTCTTCTCAAGAGAATGGATGTCCTGGTGATGATTCAGGTTCTCTAGACTTTACAAATTCCTTTATTTAGGAATATAAAACTAACTAGATCCACTTAGACCTTTAAACAACATCGTTCACACTCACTATCGAAGATGGTTGTTCTTTTGTATTGTGGGATGATGTGAGCACAAATTATAATGTTCTTAGCATTGATCCTCCTTATGAGGAAGATGATTACGCCTCTGCTAAAGAGGATAATGTTGACAGTCTTGTTAAAGAGGATGATGGTGATCTTGTAGAATAGTATTATCCCCGTTGCTAGAATAATACTCTCTATGTAGATTTCCCCTCTTCTCAATATTTGCAAACATGTTATGGCCCCAACTTTTAGCTCTTCCCTAAATATGGTTATTAGCATGAAGGTTGTTGGCATAATGAGCAAGGAATTCAAGTCCCTATAGAATTCTCACCTCATAAGAATAATTTTGGGCTTCATTGCAAGAATGGAAAATATGAACAAAAACCATGGTTGAGTGTTGACATGATGTCTGCTCAACCTTGTTCTTGCAGATTGGTATGTCCTCCTTTGTCTTTGATCTTCGTATCTTCTTCTTCTGAGCAGTCAAACTTTTCTCCACAAGAGAAAGGGTTGCTTCCTACTCCTCATTCTTTATCTGAGCAAGAGTGTATTTTGTTGCAACTTCTTAAAGCCCACTTAATTACTCTTCCTCCTCCAAGATGCAAGAAGTCCCATAAACATGATAAAGAAAAACATTCTTTTTGTGCATACCACTGAGTGCCTGGCCATTCTACTAGTGACTGTAAGGCCTTGAAGGATAAGATACAACAACTTCATGATTCAGGTACCATCACTCATTTATTTTCTAGTGCACCTACTTCTTCTTCAAATAACAAGTGATATCGAGGTTTACAGCTATCCTATTCTAAATATCTTGCATGGTGCTCCTCCCCTATATGTTGGTGGCAGTGACAGACTATTCTGGAGATGTGAATCCTTCTTAAGGACCCCATCTCTTCTCTATGTCTTTCAAATGAAGCATCTGATGATTCTAGTTTTTGGTCTAGTTATGGGTAGAATCTCTTGTTTATTTGCTAAAGTTACCATGAACTTTGATATTACATGCTGATACTTTTATATAGTTTCTCTCAAACCATAAGACATTTGGGATTAGTTCCATTTCTTCCAATTTTAATGATATTGACCTATTATGTGGACCATCTATATTAATCTTGCATGTGGTTGATGAATGTTCTTAAAGTGATTATAGCTATGCAATTATTATGCGTACTAAAATTGCCATGCAGACATGATTAAGAATGCTAAGTTAAAAAACACAACCGCCAGTTGGTTATGTAGAGGAATCGCATGAAGGTCAACCAAGAAAGATGGTAGGAGATTCTCATGTTAGCAGCATGTAACTGCCTTATGCTGATCTTTAATGGTATTGAACAATGCGAGAGTTGCTGTAGTGGTCGATTCCACGTTTGGGAATGCATGTCTAAACTGATTCCGTTGCATGTGTAATTGCTCTTCCACTCTTTTCTTTGCTTTCCCTAAATGGCATCATCTTAGTTAGTGGGATTTTACTACCATGTTTAAATGATAAATAAGGTTCAGATCCTCCTTCTTTAGGGGTTCATCAACAAGTTATTATACAGTCTGATAATACTATCAAAAATACTCTTTTTGTATTTGCACTTTCCAATGAATGAAATGAGATTTTGAGTTGAGTATATGAGTTTGCATTAGTTTTAGAGGATACTCATCCAAGGGGGCCCACTTTGTGAGTAATATGTTCCTTTAGTTTAGTCAGATTAGTATTAACTTTTTTTTAGTCCTTAGTTAAGAATCTGGCATTGACTGTTCCTACAACCACTAGGATTTCATTTTGTGACTATTCCTGCAGCCAAAGCGGGTAGAGTAGTTTCCTATTTGCTGCTTAGATTTTCATTTTTGTCATGCATGTTGAGTTTAAGTTTCATTATTGAGTAATTTATAGCATTTACTTTATTTCTTTCCATGCAATTTAGTTTCAACATTAAGTCTCTTTTAGTTGTAGAATGAAGATGACTACTTTGAAGTTCCTAGTGCACATACTGTGCTGACCCATTTCAAGTTCACATCCCTAGGTTGACAATTTAAATGCACCTTCATGATGGTTAAAATGACTATTCAGGTTAGATGTCCAATCTATGAATCATGGTTGTAAAGGCTTAGTTATTGTAATCATCGTAGGAGGCCGACATTTTTTGGAGTCATTGTCGGGGATGGTGTCAAACTAGGGAGTCCTTTGGAGTCATTGATAGTTTTTCTGTTGTAGTATTTCTAGAATTTTTTGTTAGTATTAAAAGTTATGATCCACTATTTTTCCCCACCCATTCTTTGTGTGAGTTGGCTGACATTGAGTTGATATTTCATGCATAGAAGAAGAAGATATGCCTATGGGAGATTCCTTCCTAATAATCTAGAGCCATTTCAACTAGTAGAGCTTCCAAATATGCCCAGAAATGAAGAAGAAGAAGAGCCACATCCCTTTGCTGATATATTTCTTGATTTGACCATTTTTTAAGTTTACCTTGAAGATCAGAATCTAGGTGAAGAACCCTTTATTCTAAAACTTCATCAAGTAGGCATGGCTAATGTAAATGGAAACATGCCCAACAGGTAGAGCCAACTAGCTTTTCCTTTTCCCATTTCTCTATAGAATGAAGTAGATAACCTCAAAAATATCCTTGCTTCAGTCCTTCCTAAGTTCTATGGGATTTTCACAGAAGATCCTAGTACATTATTGTTTGAGTTTGATACACTTTGCAAAAGCTATGACTATACCAAGGATGCCCACATACTTAAGCTATTTCCTAGCACTTTGAATGAAGCTACATTGAGATGGTTTATGGGCCTTGGTGGAAACACTATGGCGACTTGGGAAGAAATGAAGACAAAGTTCCTTGAAAAATATGAGTATTGTAGGGGTAGTGATATGAGAGGAGGTGACATTTTTAGAATGCAACAAAAAGAAGATGAGAGCCTAGAGGATTTCATTTCAAGGTTTATGTTTTTTCTGCAGAAATCTCCACACCATACACTCAATGAAGACTCACAAAATTTTCTTTTCCTAAGAGGAATTAGTGAGAGTTGCATTGATACCTTGGACCTGATGGCAGAAAGAGATATCACTCAAGTCCCTTTAGAGGATATCAAGAAGTTATGTCAAAACTATTCTAGGGTAGCTTCAAAGAAAGGAAGAGCCTACCAATCCTCTATGGGTAAGTCATCCACCAATGGAGTCTCAAGGATGGATAATACTAATTTGTTGTCAGATTTCAAACAAGATATAATCAATAATCTAGCTACTTAGCTAGATACACTTCAAGCTAAGAAGAAACATGAGGAGGAAGAGGCAATGCTGACAGAATATTTCCCTCATTGTAGAAAAAAGAAGAAGGATTGCAGATGCAAGGTTATAGCTAACATTGACAGTAAGAAGATTCCACCTGAGTTCAAACCAATTCAGACTGAGGAAGACCAAGTCTACTTTATTGCATTGAAAAGGCCATGGGCTTTAAGACAAGGTATTCCACCAGATCCATTATCTTTTGCTGGTCCATTTTTTAATTCTCATTCATCTAGTAACCAACGACAACCCCCCTATCCATCCAACTATGAAGGATATCCACCACAGTCTTGGGGTAACCCTCCAAATGCTTGCTCCTATTATCAAAATTTGTCACCTCAGTGGAAACAACCTCAAGAGAATTGGAAGCAGTTTCAAGGACCTTGGAAACCACCTCTAGGAAACTAGCAACAAACATATTAATGGAGAGGTGGCCAGCAATGGCCAAACCTGACAACTAGATACATGAAACCATCTTCTCAACCCCAACAACCTACTATAATGCCTCCTTTTGATAATCCAAGTGTAAATGTACCCAAACCTACTCAATTACCAACCCAACCCACACCCAACCAAAATAAAAACACAACAACATCTTGTATATTCCACCGATTCAAATCAATTTATGACATACGTTGTGAGTTTAAATGACATACCTCTATGTTCAGGAACTACCTTGTCAACTCCTTCCACCCCCATTATAACTGAGGTTCTTGTGGAAGAGCAAGAAGAATATTTGACTAATCCCATTCAGCCTTGTGCACCTAAAAATCTTGAAGCAGTTCCAGCCAAGCAAATAGCACAAGAACCACCATTCCTCGAGAGATTGGAAGTTTCCGAACTAGAAGAAGACAAGGAGGAAACTATTTTTGATATTATAGACCAGCTGAAGCATATATGTTTCTAGATACCCCTATTCCAGGACATTAAATATGTTCCTATATATGGCAAGGCAATTAAATAAGCATGCCTCAAGAAATCGGATAGGAAAAAGAATGACCCAATTACAGTTCATGTAGTAGTCCAATTGGCTTACATCATGCTTGGAAAAGTAACTATCCCCAAGTACAATGATCCATGTAGTCCTGTGGTTGAACTTATTATAAATGGGATAAACATAAAGAATGCTTTGATTGACTTGGGTGCAATAATCAATGTGATGACCAAAGACATCTTGCAACAACTAAACATTGCAAGCATGAGATCCACATCTACTATCTTCCAGCTTGCTAATAGTTCCATTGTTAAGCCTGATGGCATAATAGAAGACATTGTGGTGATTCTAGACTCTTGGGAGTATCTAGCCAACTTCATGGTTCTTTCTCCTAAAGCTACACTAGGTGGGTATCCCATTATCCTTGGAAGGCCTTGGTTAGAAACTACAGATTCTTATATTGGATGTTGGTCAGGTGACATGACTATTTCTGATGGTAGGAACACCAAAAAATCATTCTTTATCCTTCTACTCAACCATCCCATGATGAAGATAATTTTGTATGGCCACATGTTGGTGAAGAGGCCGAAGAAGTTAAATCTTTGGCACAACTCATGATTCTAGGGAGAAGTCCTTTCCTACAACTTTAATATGAAGATGAAGTGTTATTTAGTATCATTCAGAACCATTGTCAAATAGAAGAAGCATCACTTGCTCATTTTTCTAGTTCTATAGATCTCGTGCAAACACTTCTTTTAGTTCTTCTTGATATTCCTGTAGCCACTCTTCCAGCAGATAGACTTCCAACATCCACTCTTCCTACAACTACTGTCTCTGTAGACAGGCTTCCTACAACCACTCTTCCAACAGACAAACTTCCTGCAGCAACAGGTATGCTCCACATGATGCTGCCACCTGAAATTAAGGTACCATGTATTAATGATGAAGATATGATAGAGTTAGTTACACAACTATAGGTGTTCGAAGGACGATATCTAAATATCAACAATAAATTGAGTGAGGGACAACAATTGGCATTGGTAAATTTGCTAAAGGCCCATCAAAATGTATTTTCCTAGGATTACTATGATATGAATGGATTGGATCCAAATCTCTGCACTCATAGGATATATATCAAAGATGAATGTACACATGTAAGGTAGCCACAAAGAAGAATCAACCCTACATTGAGAGAAATTGTCAAAACAAAGTTGCAAAAGTTACTAGATGGAGGATTTATCTACCCTATTTCAGACAGCCAATGGGTGTCTCCATTGGTGATTGTGCCCAAGAAGGGAGTAAAATGGAAAGTTTGTGTTGACTATAGGTAGCTGAATGTTGCTACTAAGCAGGACCATTTTCCCTTGCCTTTTGTAGATCAAGTCCTAGACTCTCTTGCAGGAAAGCATTACTTTTCTCTTCTTGATGGATTGAGGGGTTACAATTAGATTCAAATTGCACTTGAAGACCAAGAGAAAACAACATTCACATATCCATGGGGGACATATTCCTATTTAGTACTTCTCTTTGGGTTATGCAACACACCTGCAACTTTTTAGAGAGAAGTCATCAACATATTTCTAGACATCTCCCTTGACTGCATGGAAATCTATATGGACGATTTTACCACCTATGGTATTGATTTTGATGAAGCACTGGAAAATTTTAAGAAATTCCTATAGAGATGTGAAGAAAAAAATCTCTTTAAGCAGTGAAAAGTGCCTCATGATGATGCAGGAAGGTGTAGTTCTTGGCCACTACATTTCCCACCACAAAGTTCAAGTTGATGTTTTAAAAATTAAGGTAATTAATAATCTACCTATACCTTCACAATAAAATGATGTTAGGATTTTCTTGGGACATGCAGGCGATTATAGGTATTTCAGCAAAGATTTTAGCAAAATAGCAGCCCCACTATATAGTCTCATGACTTAAGGTGTTGAGTTCCAATGGACAAAAGGTTGTGATAAAGAATTTTGTGATTTAAAGACAACTCTGACTCACGCTCCTGTACTTAAGGGACCAAATTGGGAAATTCCTTTTCACATCCATACTAATGCCTCAGATTATTCCATAGGAGAGGTTCTAGGACAAAAACAAGGATCCATTGAAAATTCCATTTATTTTGTTAGCAAAAACTTGTAGGGAGTTGAATTCAATTACACAATAACAGAGAAAGAAATGTTGGTAGTGATCTATACCCTGAGAAAATTCATGCACTATATAATAGGATACCAGACCTTTATGCACACTGATCATGTAGCCATCAGATATCTCATGAATAAACCCCTGATCTCAGGAAGGTTAGCCATATGGTTTTTTTTGATGTAGGAGTTTGACATAACTATTGTGGCAAACTAGGGAAGGCCAACATTGTTGCAGATGTTTTTTCAAGCCTGACCACATCCAAAGACAGTCAAGCCATAAATGAATTCTTTCCTGATGAGCATCTATTCTCCATTAGTGCGCAGATACCTTAGTATGCTGACATAGCTAGTTACCTTGTGATAGGGAGAGTTCTTCATCACTTCTCTCCAAAAGAGAAAAGAGTGTTGATTGAAAAATCATTCTCTTTTTTATGGATAGCTAGATGCCTATTTTATACTGGACCAGATCATGTAATGAGAAGATATGTGAGGGAAGGTGAGACCTATGACATTCTGCATGGATGCCATGATGAACCCTATGGAGGACATTTTGCAGCCAAAAGATCAACATTAAAAACATGAACATAGGATACTATTGGCCTACACTACAAAAATATGCAAGAAGATATACAAATAAATGTGATAGATGTGAAAGGATGGGCATGCCAACCAAGTCATATGAGATGCCACTCTATCCGCAAGTATTAGTCACTCCCTTTGAAAAGTGGGGATTGGACTTTCTGGGACCCATTGATCCCCCATCAAATGGTAAGTCTTATATTTTGGTATGCATAGATTATGTAATTAAGTGGGTAGAAGTCAAGGCCATGAAGCATGCAAGAGACAACAAGGTTGCATAATTTCTTTATGAAGACATTTTCACACAATATGGAGTCCCTAGAGAAATAATGACTGATCAAGGAGCCTAGTTTACCTCAACACTTGTTATAGAACTAGTTAATGAATATAACATAAGGCACAAAATTTCTACTCCTTATAACCCATAGGAAAATGGACACGTCAGGGTGACAAATAGAGAGATTGAGGCCATCCTAACCAAAACACTGGATATTCATAGAAATGATTGGACAAACAAATTATCATAAGTAGTTTGGGCTTACATAACCATCTGGAAGACAACTACAGGTTTCACCCCATTTGAGCTGTTGTATGGGAAGACAACCATGATGCCCATCGAATTCGAGCACAAGACTCTCAAAACTATAGTAGAGTTGGGAATGGAAATTTAAGGCCCAAAAAGAAAGGATCATGCAGTTGAATGCATCGGATGAGATGAGGAAATGAGCCTTGCACCATACTGAATTTGTGTAGAGTCAAAGAGTGAAATGGCATGAAAAATTTATCAAAGAAAAGAAATTTCAGCCAGGTGATTGGCATTGCTTTATGACTCACGATATCAAGATAATGTAGGAAAATTGCAGACAAGGTGGCTAGGACCATATGAATTTTCTGAGTTATTTCCTAATGGAGTTGTTTATCTCACCACCATTGACCTTGTCAAATTCAAATACCTAGTCAATGAGAATCATCTCAAATCGTATCACAGGCCAACTTCCAAAGAAGAGTTCCTACAACAATTCATCCAACATGCAACACTTGAGCACAGTTCCTGCATCCAAAGGCAACAGACCTAGTGCCCCTCCTTCTAGCTAATTGAGCTATGTACTTATCATAATAAAGACTTCTACTTTGTAGAAGTCCATTTCTTCACCCATACACCCATACGCCTATCCACCGATTCGTACCACCTTTCTCTCTCTTCCATCAATTCATTCCACCTCACACCATTCAAATTCATTGTCATTAATTGCTCAATTATTTCTTAAAAAGGTGAATGGTAATTTCTCCATGATCATCACAATGAAACCTCTACACAATCATGTTTGTACAAATTTAGGTATGTACGCATTAATTGCATTCTAAATTATCTTTTAGAGCGTTTCATTTAATCAGTGTATGTTAGTATGGATGCTCACATAATTTTTATAACCTCTCGTCAAATCACTATTTCCATCTTGCATGTGTGGACACATGTCCAAATTTAGGTTGGGGGGAGGGGTAAGAAAGATGCAAATATATTGCCATGTGTCAGTCCATGATTGTTTGCATCAATAAATCTTGCTGAGCTGATTTGAAATTTGAAATAAATGATGGCCTGCATATGTGATATGACACTAAACTACTACAACCATTTCATTTCATCATGATTCCCTTTTATTACCATTCCTTTCCATTATTAAATCTATCATAATCTTGAAATGAAAATGGTAATTGGTAAAAATAGAGTGAAGGAAAATTCAGTCGATAATTAAAATAGCAGGTGAGTAGAAAGGAATTTTCTTGCAGATGAGAATTACAAAAGGAAATTTTGTAGAGTAACATATTGATTACAGATAATGGGAGGAGGACTCATTCAAAATGAGCCCTCAGTTCTATTGTTTTATTGCAGGATGCACAGTGCCTAGCCAAATTTCAGAACTGTGGTTGGTTAGACTATTTCTTGAGGCTAAATGGTTTTGACGAAGGTATTGCATTGGAGTTTTCCTAGAAATTTTTAGATGGAAAAACCATAGTAAAAGAGCTAGAGGTCATAGCAATTGAGGAACAAATTGCAAAAGTTTCACAGTTACTAGCTGATGGTGAGCCTTACCTTGTTTCTAAGGATTTCAGTTCAACCATGGCTATATCCACGATACATGATGACCCTCCACTCACTATTGACAAATAGGGGGATAAAATATTCTCTCTTCCCGAACCTTGGAAGTAGGAAACCATCTATACCATTAGTGAGGGTCGACTATCGAACCTGCATTTGGTGCATTTCAAACCGTTTAGTCATATGAGGTATAGGAGGAGGATGAATGTGCCCAATGTCTTGTACAACCTTCTCTCCATCATGAAAAAAAAAATTAAAAAGGTAGGGAAAACTCTATTTCCCACCATTGTCTAATTAAATTATTGGTTATAAAATCTCTACATGATGGAACACCTAGAATGACCTAGGAATATTTTATAAAAGTTGATCAATATAGACCTAAGTAGTTACAACCTAGGGTTTCACCTCAGACACGTAGGTCTAGTAGAAAATTAAGCATGGTTGAAGACACCCCTGTGCTTCGACCTTTGGTGCTAATCCTGGTGTGAATCCTCCTATAGAAGAGAGGACTATAGATGTTAGTTCCTCTAATACTGAGCATGAAAAAGAAAATTCTCCATCAGATTTTGATGATGATGATGTTCCACTTGAAACTATAATAAGAACAAGGGAATATAAGAGGGAAGCCAAAGAAAGAAAAGGGAAAACACAACCTATGCAAAGAGAGGTGCCAACCCCTAAGAAAAGAAAGGGTGGCACTATTCATACTACATCCAAATAAAAATGTAAGAGCCCTCTCAAGAAATCAAAATTGGTTGTTGATATGCCTTCGTAGAAAAAACCCTGAGCTTGGTGGGACATCGTGTGAGAGCATTGAAGCTCCAATTGAGCAGTAAAATGTAGAAGAAGAAAATGTATTTGATAAGGTAGCAAAAATGACCCTAGAGGATCTTGTTGCCATTGCATAAGAAGTTGGGATTCGAGAACATGAAGAAAATCAGGATTTCCTGTAGCAAGATCAAGACCAAGAGTTCTTGCAATAAAATGAGGAAATAGATCAGGAGTTCTTGCAACAACTGCAAGAATGAGAACAAGAGGCCCTGCAACAAGAAGATGAAAGATAAATTGTACCTCTATAGCTTGAACCTATGGGAAATCTTGAATCTATGCATATAGTTCTAATGGGAAGAATCCATCCAAAAAAATCCTAGTAGGAATCCATAACCCTTTTGATTTTTCGGTGCATGCAACAATTTTGAATTTGTGGAAAGAGATACAAAGAAGAGAGGAGTGGAAAAAGGAAAAGAAAAGGTTGAAAAGGGAAATCCAAGAGAGGGATGAGATCATTGAAAAAAACAATGAAGATATTATCTTTCTGAAGGAGAGGGTGAGTGGCTTTGCAATCCTAGTGCTGCAAATCTTGGAATGCAGAACCCATCCAAGGGTTTATACTCTGCATCTGAAGGGAAATATCTCTCTTTTAAATTATCAAGAATTATTTCAAGTTTGAACCCCTCCATTAAAACTCCTACTGAATTTTTCAATGCTTATAGAATTGCCTCCCTTGAGATGAAAATTTTATTATGTGAATTTTATTTGCACACTTTTTTTCGTAACCAAAGACCAAGACTGGAACCCATTGCTTTATGTGGGGGACATCCAATTGAGATAATTCTTGTCTTGAGTACAAAATGAGATTAGCTAGGGTGAACAATACAATGCTTATAAGGGGAAGGAATCCAATATTCACCTAGCCATTAGGGTTGAATCAAGGAACCCCAAACATATTTATACAGACTGGAATATAATGCTTTTCAGGTTGAGCTATGGTAACAGGATTATACCTTGGATTGAGGCAATTTACAGTGACTATGCAATAAAAACAACAACAAAAGAGGAAACTATGAGAGGATACCTATCCTAGAGATGGAACACATTAACTGATGAGCTAAAACAAGATGAATCACATTCCATCCACAACTATGTTGTTGCAATCAAAAGAATTGAAAGCTATATCCATCTTCGAAGAACAAAGGGGTGAGAATGGTTTCCCCTAAAATTTCAGCCGCTTATCCTCCTGTGGCATGTACCAAATTTTAGGTTCTACTGATATGACATTGTTCAGGAACACCAAAAATGGAGGAGACTCGACAAGGTGGGAGGTTTCTATTGGAACCCTGATTCGCCCACAATAGACATTGATATTGGATAGTTATCAGTTGCATATTTCAGAACCTTGACCAAGTAGAAGGATAACTCTTCCCTTGCTGGAGGACCAACCAAACATTAGGTTGGGGGGAGTGATGAGTCTAGTTTTTGATCTAGTTATGGGTAGAATATCTTGTTTATTTTTTGAAGTTATCATAGACTTTGATATTACATGCTGATACTTTTATATAGTTTCTATCAAACCATAAGACATTTAGGATTAATTCCATTTCTGCCAGTTTTAATGATATCAAACTATTATGTGGACCATCTATTTTAATCTTGCATGTGGTTGATGAATGTTCTTAAAGAGATTATAGCTATGCAATTATTATGTGTAATGATATTGCCATGCAAACATGATTAAGAATGCTAAGTTGAAAAATGAAGCCGTTAGCTGGTCACGCAGAGGAATTGCACAAAGGTCAACCGAGGATGATTGTAGGAGATTCCCATATCAGCCACATGTAATCGCCTTATGCTAATCTTTAATGATATTGAGAAATACAGGCGTTACTATAGTGGTCGAGTTTATGCTTGGGAATGCATGTCTGTATGGATTCCCTTGCATGTGTAACCACTCTTCCAATTTTTTCTCCGCTTTCCCTAAATGGCATCCTCTCAGTTAGTGGGAGTTGATTCCCCTTTCTAGTTGATAAATAAGGTTTGGATCCTCCTTGTTTAGGGGTTAATTCGCAAGTTATTGTACAATCTAATAATACTATCAGACATACTCTTTTTGTATTTGCAGTTTCCAATGAATGAAATGAGATTATGAGTTGAGTATCTGAGTTTGCATTAGTTTTAGAGGATACTCATCCAAGGGGGGCCACTTGGTGAGTAATCCGTTCCTTTAGTTCAATTAGATTAGTATTAGATTTTCTTTAGTCCTTAATTACGAATCTGGAATTGACTATTCCTATAGCCACTAGGATTTCATTATGTGACTATTCCTGCAGCCAAAGTGGGCAAAGTAGTTTCCTGTTTGTTGCTCAAATTATAATTTCTATCATGTGCATGTTTAGATTAAGTTTCATTGTTGAGTAATGTCCAACATTTATTTTATTTCTTTCCATGCAATTCACTTTCAGTATTAAGTCTCTTTTAGTTGTAGAATGAAGATGAGTACTTTGAAGTTCCTAGTGCACATATTGTGCTGACCCATTTCAAGTTCACATCTCTGGGTTGAGAATTTAAATGCATCTTCATGATGGTTAAAATGGCTATTCAGGTTAGATGTCCAATCTCTGAATCTTGTCTGTAAAGGCTCGGTTATTGAAATTATTGTAGGAGGTCAAAAACTTCCTTTGAGTGGACCCCCTTTTCTCTTGAACGGTTCTCAAGGGACCCCCTTTTTGAAATCTTCTATCTTAAATAGATTATTTTGCGTCTACCTTGGGGGCAACCTGACTAGACCTATTTCATACATTTGTGTCTAGCTTGGGGGTAGTCTGACTAGACCTACCTTTTATGTGACTATTTTGAAACAAAGCTTGCAGCAGCCACATGCTTCTTTGATTTGTATTGATTTGCAGGACCGACAACGTGTAGAGCTCCTTTACATCCTTATTTTGTGATACAAGTTTTCCACCTTGAGTGTGGATTTCTTTTATCACTTTTACTCTATGATACGGGTTTTCTTCCTTGAGTGGGGATTTATTTTATCCCTTTTACTCTATGATACAGGTTTTCCTGATCGAGCGGGGATTTCTTTTATCAGTTTTACTCAGTGATATAGGTTTTCTTCCTTCAGCGAAGATTGCTTTTATCACTTTTACTTTGTGATATGGGTTTTCCTCCTTGTGCAAGGATTGATTTTATCACTTTTACTCTGTGATACGAGTTTTCCTCCTCAAGCAGGGATTTATTTTATCACTTTTACTTTGTACTATGAGTTTTCCTCCTCGAGCAGGGATTTATTTTATCACTTGTAGTCTATGATACAGGTTTTCCTCTTCAAGCAGGGATTTCTTTTTTCACTTTTACTCTGTGATACAAGTTTTCCTCCTCAAGTAGGGATTTCTTTTATCACTTTTACTTTGTGATACAGGTATTCCTCCTCAAGTGGGGATTTCTTTTATCACTTTTTCTTTGTCATATGAGTTTTCCTCCTTGAGCGGGGATTGCTTTCATCACTTTTACTCTGTGATACTAGTTTTGCTCCTCGAGTAGGGATCAATTTTATCAATCTTGTATTCATTTCTATCTCTCTTCTCAAATTATATATATATCAGATCAAAGATCTACATCTTCTTTATGTTGAGTATATTCCCTTCCTTTCTTCATATTAGAATTCTTCTATGTGTTAGTCTTTTCAATTTGGGGATGATCCATAGTATTAAGACAACCATTTACATCGAGGTCTCTTTCACTTTGCTGACTTAAATCGTTTAGCTTTATGTTCTAACATTGTTGTCTAGTGCATGTGTTTCTTCTCTAATGCATTTTATTTGCAAGTCTTTAGCTTGGGGATATGCTTTCATCATTTGAAGAGTTTTCTACTTCCTCTACAATATCCTTTGGCATATGTTGTGATTTATGTTTAGTACATTTTCTTTAGCATTCCTATTAGTGGAAGATTCATATGCCCGCTAAAGTAGGAAAAAAATGTATAGTCATAAAATTGCACCCCTTGCAACTTCACTTACTTGTTTACATCCGCTTTAGTGTTCACTCCCTTAGAATCTTGTGTAGGCTCCTTTTAGCCATTGCATCAGCTTTTTCCCTCTCAAGATGCTCCAACACCCCTTTTTGGTAGCTATATTTGTGCATCTGCTTTGAATTAAACTTTGTGCTTTCCCCATTCATGTCATTTTGTAGTGTGACATGTCTAGATACTAGCATGACACACGGGTGTTTATGTGGCATGCTAGCATCCTGCGTTGTTTCAATGTGTAAACAACCATTTCCATGCAATTTTTCCACTTGTCACCTACTTTGGTCGGTGCTAATGGTTTGTGATGCCTTGTAACCAACCACAAAGCTTATTCTCCTTCCTTTAATACTATCTTTTCCATCATATTTCTTCTTCCAGGTTTTGCTAGCACTTCTCTAGCTTCACTCCAACTCTTGCTTGCACATCTCCCTTATTTTTTACATCAAATTCAAGCTCTTTCAAGCTCTCTTAGCAACCCTCTTTGTAGTTGAACCACCAAAAACATATACAAGAAGGGAAAGAGGATTGCCCCAATGAGCTTATAGGGTTTTTCACCTAGAAGCTAGTTTTTGGATGAATGATCTCTCTTTCACCTAATGATATGCTTGGTGTTCATTTAAATGGGGTTAGGGGCTTAATGTGAATGTGTGTTTGGAGTGCCCTAAATCAAATGAATAGAAAATGAAAGCTAATATAAATGTAACTATGAATATAATAAACTATGAAATACAACTATGTTTGAATACACATGATGATATGTAGATATATACAAAATAACCTAAGAAATATGTACAAACTATTACAAAAATGGATGAAATTCAAGAGATGTGTACCTCGAACCTTGTAGAGGCTGTAAATACTACTGAATTTGATAATGAAGTTGAAAGGGACACTTGTGCGAAGTGGGGCGACCTAGTCCTTCTTTGAGCAAATTCTGGAAAACTACTCTGGAGCTCGTTTCAGCCAAAAGGGTATCCAGATCTACCTAATTTTTTGGAAAAAATATTCAGTGGAACTAGTTCGCCCAAAGGGGCGACCTAGTCCACTTCTGAATTTATGTGAACCAGATGATGGGATCTGAGGCCTTTGGTCTGTGTTTCCTACTCCTTTAGGTATTTGGTCCCAAAAGTGAAGAATCTAGTCTGTAGAAGTCTTCCAAGCTTCACTAGGATTTCTTCAACCTTAGTGAGCTTGGTCAACTTGTTGAATGATCTTCAAGACTCCAATGCATCTAAATCTACAAACACACATAAAGAGAAAGAAGAAATGTTGATGTTAGGATATGGGGGCTTGCCTTGGTCAAGCCCCTTTTAGATAATCAAATCAAATGATGAAATAAGACAATAAAGCATGAAATATGAAGCAATTTACTTAATTACCTTGTCATGATGATTGATCTTCAATTGTAGCAATGGAGGATTCAACCCTGGAGTGCTTTGAACAAAAATGATGTCTTGTTCACTTAATATTTGAAAGCCTACCTTACTTGAGAAGATGAAATGGTGAGAGATGAGAGGAGTTGTGGGGGAGAGGGAAAAAATGAGTGTTGCATAATGAGTAATAAGGGTTTTGAAGCTTATTTATACAGGTTATGCCCTCATTTTCCTAAAATAACACCATACAAGCCGACCTTAGGGTTTTAGAGACAATTATCTCAAATGAAATTAACTTAAAATTATAATTTATGCCACATGGGACTAGGTCGCCCAAGGTGGTGACCTAGTCCACCTAGGAAAATTACATTGTTTTCTGGGGATTAAAATGTTATTATTTATGTTTGTTGTGATTGTCTCACAAAATACCCTGAAGTTGGACATGTATGTGTATTAAGGGGTCATTATAGCATAAAAAGGGGTTGATTAAGTGATGACAAGCCTAGGAGAGTGTGAAATGTTTATGCAACACCTTACAACACTTCATCACAAGGCTTGGAAAGATGTAAAAAGAGGCTAAAGATGGTCCAAATTCCATAGGAAAAGGTCCAAATGAATGAAAAGTGTCAAATTCCTCGCTAATTTGGCAACACATTTAGCCCTCACTTTAGTGATAGTATGAACTTGCTTCAAACTCACACTAAATTAGACCAATGGAGATGGTGAAGAATGAAAACGAAGAAGAAAGGGAAAGATGAAGGAAGTGGTCAAGTCCCCAAGGATTTGAGATTCTAAGTCTACTTGAAATCAATGCAAAAGACATTCAAGGGTGAATGCATTACAACAAGATGAGATACATGATCATGCAATGTCAAGGTTTAGTGTGAAGAGAATAAAGAAATATGTGCTCACTCTAGGGCCATAGAGCATCAGGTTATCTGCGGGGTGAGTTGTCCCAAAAGGTGAGAAACATACACATGGTTGGTATATACTCACAAACATAAAGGTGGCTATGGAGAAAGTCGTGCCACTTGTTGGGATTCCCCCTCAAACCATACCAAAGTTATACCTTGTGATAACTTTGATAAGGCACCACAAAAGAAGGTGATGTTTGAAATGATTTTGCTCAAAGGGATTTTGCTTTGTTCGTGAGATGTCTCATCTTAAGAAACATTATGCGTAATGTTACCAAGAGAGGAAAAGTGAAAATGTACTCATCTTGTATGTAAGAGAGGCAAGGGCTCATCTTAAATGCAAAAGAGGAAAAATACAGATGTCTCATCCTAAACAACATTGTGTGTAATGTTTTCAAGAGAAGGAATCACAAGAAAAAGATTGCTCAGTGAAATGTGAGTGGTGATGTATGCCTACACTTTAAAGGAATTGCTACACACAGTTCTATGAGCAATTGCTTTAAAGTAGAATAGAAATAAGAGGACATGAGAGATTGTTCAGAAATCCCTATGCCGAGTCATATGTTTTTGTGAAGTTGTGTTATGAGAAGGAAGGGTGTATGCCACATGCGAGTAAATCTTAAGAAATGTCATCCACATCCCAAGATTTCTCTTAAATGTTCATGAAAGGTTAATGACAAGTCAAAAGAGATGATGAAAAGTGACATATGAGGGAAACATGCTAACTAACCTCTTGCCCCCACTTAGTGTAGGACAAGAGTGAGCCGAAGGGATTGAGGGAATGCAAGGGAGAGTGAAAATTAGGATCAATTAGAGGGATGAGGTGCCCCCATAGATGGAAGAACACCAAATTTCATAAGATGTTGGGTTTTTGAACTCAAGGTCATACACTCATTGGTGGAGTGGCCATGAACTTGGTGGTAAGCATGAAAGGAATGTTTTTTGTAACATTTATTTCGAGTCTTGGGAGGAAGAGAGATCAAGTGATCATGGAGGAGTCTCATCAAGATTCCATCTTGATCAAGGGTAGAAGGGGATCCTTTGGTTTGGGACAAGGAAGGGTCTTGCTTAGTATAAGAATTCATACCTATACAAGGCCCTATGGATTGCAAGATTTTGTATTCTCCTTTGGAGGAGTGTGTAAAATATGAATCAAGAGGTTTCAAGATGACATTGGCATTAAGTAAAGAGTCACTTGTTAGTGTCAAAGGATTACTATGTAAGGTTGGGTTCGAATGGTGAATTGGGATGGAATTGAAGGATGGCTTGGTGGTTTCGATTAGAGGAAAAATTCCAAGACCATGATATGATGATCACGTAATAGGCTCTATAGGGGTGTGGATTCCTTTTTCATTAGCACCACAACCTTTTCCACTATATCCAAGTTGTTTCATGAGATCATAACCTTTTCCATAAAGATTTTTCAGCTTTGTTTAATTTGGTGATTGTTCATTACTTGCTTCATTGGTTGAAGTAGTTGAGGTGGATGCATGTGAAGGATTGGTCGAGTCTTGTGTTGACAAGACTATGTTTTCCTTTTTAGAGTCATTATGTGTAATCTTGGATGCTCCCATTAAGGGAGGGTTGAAGTATAAGGAACCCCAACCATCATCTAAGAGCTTGGTGATTGGCTCAAGATTTTGTTCTTTATGTGGGTGTTGGGCAGGTTCCACTTGGGTGGTTGGTGTTAAGGTGTGGAAATGATCCTCTTTGGATTTGTCAATGTGTAAGAAATTGTTAGGTTTTGGATCAACATCAAGTGTGTACACTTTGTTGTTAAAAATGTACTTGATCTTTTGATGAAGAGTGGAAGGAACTACATTCATGGCATGGATCCATGACCTGCCTAAGAGAAGATTGTACGAAACCTCCCAAGGCATAACATGGATTCTTGTGTCCAATGTGGCCACTCCAACTATAAGAGGTATAGTGATCAGATCGAGCGGTTTCTTACTAACATTGTTGAATCCTCTGACAGAGAGAGAATCGGGTTAGATGTGGGACCTATATATTCTAAGCCTATCCAGAAGGCTCACACTACACACATTAAGGGAAAAGCCTGTATCTACAAGAGTTCTCTTTATCCCTTTTGTTTTTATTGAGAGATTATCATGAAAGCTTTATTTTTTTTTTGCACATCCAAAGGAGGAAGCTCACTAAAGGTGAAAAACAATATCAATATTTATTCCATGAATAATAGATGCTATGTCATTTGATGGCTCATTAGAAGGGATAGGAGCTTATTGTAAGGCTTCTTGTATCATGTTGTGATAGTGAGGGGAGACTTGAATAAGGTCCCATAAGAATATTATTTTAGGAGTAGTCCTTAGTTGATCAATAATGTCATACTGCCTAAGGAGGGAATTGAGGCGAGAGGCAGTAGGAAGGATGAGATTAGGTAAAGGTAAAGGTAAAGGTAAAGAAGTGGAGGGTGATGATAGGGATTGCGGGTTATTGTGAGTGTAATGTGTATGAGAAACGGTATTAGGACTTGGTTGCTGCAACACTTTAGGGATAGGCAGGTAGAGGGTAAATTCAGGTGTGGGTTTGGTTGAAGGAGGGTAAAGGATGAGTTGAGGTTGGATAATATTAACATACCCTAGGGAAGGAGAGTCTAATATAGGTTCTACATCTTCTTGTAAGGGCATAATATTATTAAGGAAATGATCAATGGTGGAAGTATGAGGAGAGTAAGGATTAGGATAGGAGTCTATTTGATCATCAAAGTTCTCATTGTCTTGTTCCAAACAACCTACTCTAGTAGAAGAGCTTGGAAGAGATTTATCACATGCTTCACTACAAGAAGAGGAGGCATCAAGAGAAGGATCACTACGATTTTCAAATAGGTAGGGAGGTTCGAGAGTCGTATGAATCTTATAAGAAGGAACTTTTAACATCAACATATCCTCATTGCATGGAGGAGGGATGTTAGAAGATGGGAAAGATTGAGTATTGTAGTGAGGGAGACTAGGTAAGGTGATGTCAGGAAATGTGTTTATGATTTCACCATGTTCTTGTTTAATTTTTGGAAAAGGGGGATGAGGAGAGGGACAATCAAGAAACTCAACACTTGTAGCTTCTTGCACCAATATACCTTCATCACTAATAGGAGAGGTATAAGGAGAAGCACAAGTGTGATTGTCAACACAAAGATCCTCATCGAGGGGCAATGCAAAGAAGGGAAAACATATTTGGAGAGAAAGGAAAAGGAATGCAATGTAATAATTTAAACTAAAATATTGAAATGCAATTTTCAGATGTAGAACAAGGCAACTATCCGATTACACTATGCAATAATCTGAAAATGAAATGGAGTATATGCAAACTTAAAACTAAGAAATACATGAAATGAGCTAATTTAAGCTATATTTAATGAAATGCATGCTAAAAAATATCAACCAACTGATATACATAGGTAATGGTACAAAACAGAAGCCTAAAAATTGGGTTTTCAGCTCTGTAAAGGGTAGTTTTAGAAGCTTAAAGGGACTAGGTCACTTAGGATGGCGACCTAGTCCTCTTGGTGATTTTTTTTGAGTTTTGACAAAAAAAATTGATAAGTACAGGTGGTTTCTATGTTGCACAATTCAGATATAAGAAGAAGTTTCACACAATTTGCAATGATTTAAATGCAAAAATGCAACCTAGAATGCACTTTCACTAATGTAACTTTTGAAACCCTAGGATGCAACTTCACTAATACAACATGCAATGCAAGTTAATCCTAAGACAATGATGGAATATAAACTAGAAAGGAATGGTGTTGGAAGGTTAGATTCACCAAAATGAACCACCAAAAACATATACAAGAAGGGAAAGAGGTTTCCCTTTCCTAGGCCCCTAGGGTTTTCCACCCTAGGAGCTCTTGGTTTAGGAATAGCTCTCTTTCACCTAATGATATGCTTGGTGTTCATTCAAAGGGGGTTAGGGGATTAATGTGATATGAGTGTGATTGTGCCCTAAATGTTATGATCTAAATGGAATCAACTGAATTTAAAGCTAACTAAGAATGAAATGCAACTATTTTTGAATACACATGATGATATGCAAATATATAGAAAATAACCTAAGAAATATGTACAAATTGTTATAGAAATGGATGAGATTGAAGAGATGTTGAACTGAAACCTTGTAGAGGCTAGAAATGTTGTTGAATTTGATGTTGAAGCTAAAAGGGACACTTCTGCCAATTGGGGCAACCTAGTCCTTCTTCGGGAAAATTCTAGAAAACTGCTTCAGAGCCTGTTTCAACCAAAAGGGTATCCAGATCTACCCTTTTTTTGGAAAATAGCTTCAGTGGGACTAGGTCACCCAAAGTGGTGACCTAGTCCTCTTCTGAATTTCTGTGAACCAGAAGATGGGATCTAAGGCCTTTGGTCTTTGTTTCCCGCTCCTTCAGGTATCTGGTCCTGAAAGTGAATAATTTGGTCTATAGAAGTCTCCCAAGCTTCAACTTGGATTTCTTCAACCTTAGTAAGCTTGGAAAACTTGTTGAATGGTCTTCAAGATTCTAATGTATCTAAATCCGCAAACACACACAAAGAGAAAGAAGAAATGTTGATGTTAGGATATGGGAGCTTGCCTTGGTCAAGCCCCTTTTAGATAATCAAAAAAAATAATGGAATAAGAAAAGAAATCATGAAATGTGAAGCAATGTACTTAATTAACTTGTCATGATGATTGATCTTTAGTTGAAGCAATGGAGGATTCAACCCTTGAGTGCTTCAGGAATGATGTCTTGTTGCCTTAAGATCTGAAACCCTAGCTTGCTTGAGAAGAAGAAATTGTGAGAGATGAGAGGAGTTGTGAGGGAGAGAAAAAAAGATGAGTGTTGCATAAAGAGGAATTAGGTTTTTGAAGCTTATTTATACATTTTATGCCCGATAATTTTCTTGAAATAATACCATACAAGTCTACCTTAGGGTTTTAGAGAAAATAATCTTAAAAGAAATTAACTTAAAATTGAAATTTATGCCACATGGGACTAAGTCACCCAAGGTGGCAACCTATTCCACCTAGGAAAATTACATTGTTTTTTGGGGATTAAAATGTTATTATTTATGTTGGTCGAGATTGTCTCACAAAACAAACTAAATTTGGACATGTATGTGTATTAAGGGGTCATTATAGCATAACAAGGGGTTGATTAAGTGATGACAAGCCTAGGAGAGTGTGAAAATGTTTTACAACACCTTACAACACTTCGTGACAAGGCTTGGAAAGATGTAAAAAGAGGTCAAAAAGGGTCCAAGGTCCATAGGAAAAGGTCCAAATGAGTGAAAAGTGTCAAAGTTTTTGGTGACAGAGTACCTCTCTTGGCTCTCACATCTATATCCCTTTCCTTATGCTTGTGAGCATCTTGGGATTCCATATCCTTCATCCATTGCATATTTACTTCGCTATATGGGGTCATCTCCTTGACCAAGGATTTATTTTATCACCTGCTTTGTGATACAGGCTCTCCTCCTTGAGTGGGGTTTTCTTTTATCACTATTAATTTGTGGTGTGGGTTCTACAATGAAGTGGGTTTTTCTTTAACCACGTTCTCTATTTAATTTGTTTACACTCCTTTCCAAACTTAGTTTTTGTGGAGGTGGGAAAACCAAAATAGGGGTTTGACTAAGGCAAACCCCTATACACCCCCAATAATTTCTCTCTCTTTTGCATGTAGTTATTGAAGACATTCATGTGTTGGAGGCTTAATCACTTGTGCAGTTGTAAGTATTTCCTTTCCACTTCTTCTTCTCTTTGTCTATTTCATTATATTTCAGCTTTAGCACTTTCTGTCATTTTCCCATGTGTTGGAAGTTCTTAGCAATGAAAGTAGAAGTAGTCACTTTGCCATTTTTTGTGAAATTCTCACTTTCTAGTTCATACGAGACACTAGCGTGCCTAGAAGATGCCAGTGCACTGTGTTGTCATCCGTATTCGACATTGTCGTCCTTTGGCCACGAGCTTGTCAGTTTGTCTAGAGAATTTTGTGGCATGCTCTCTCTAGTTCTAGAAATTTCATGCTATTCCTTGAGGTAGTTTAGGGAATATTTCCTCGTGACGCTCTCTAAACAAGGAAAATTTGTGAGTAGTGAATCCCCCTTCTCTACAAATATCAAAAATAAAAAAAAGACAATTAATGATGTAGGAGCATCTGGGTGGACTGGCAATAGACATCACCCAAAACATTTTCAAGTTTAGTTTTGATTTGGTTTGGTGGCCATTTGTATCTCTCGACATCACAGAACTTGAAATTTGACACAAAATTGCAAGAATCAAACTTTCGCTAGTTCATAGTTTCAACACTCTGCAAGTAGTTTTTTTAAATTTATTCCCAAAAATATAGGAAGGCTAGAGTAGAATCATTTTTCAAGGGCATTCTTGAAGGTAACATTTAGAATGTGCAAAAAGAATTGAAGTTATATATTTCACCGTTTGGGAGAAATTAATAGTAGAAATTTGTATTTTTGAAGCAAAAAGTGTTGTTGGTTTATAGAAAGTTTAAAATTTCATAATTCTAGAAGGCTGAAGTGAAATCCTTCTTTAGAGGACCTAATGGGGTCATAACACACCATTGGGAATTTTTTTAAGAAAAATGGAGAACTTTCATTTTTTCCATCTTTTCAGCACTCGATTCCACACATGCAAAGTCACCAAAATTTAACTATTTCATTATGGAAAAAGTATTAAGGGGTTTATGTGATAAATTTTAAATTTTTTATTCGTCCTTTAATGTTTTCTACACACCTAAAGTATGAAGATGCATTTTTTTTAAAAAGGATAGAAATTATGGTGAAAGGTTATATAATTTCCAGTGACTAAAGGAGAAGAGATACCTTGTTTAAAATATTTTTTAATGAAATTATACAATAGAAATATGGGATGCCTACGGAAGGTGAAAAGACTCTTTTGAGGCTGCAACATTTATCAAATGAAAAGGAAAATATTTAGGCAAACTTTGGTACGTACCGAAGAGAAGGTGAAAGGCCAAACATTGTAGAGAAGTGAATAAAAATAAATGTGATTGCTAATTTGAAAAATATTTCTCATAGGGAAATTTCTTAGAGGTAGATTTTAGGGAGGAAAAATTGCATCACATGGAAAGGGCATAGAGGTGAGGAGTGATTGTTGGTAGAGGAATCCATGAAGGCAATGTGTGCATATTTGTAAGAGATAGGCTATTGAAGGCCGTGAATTTGAACACAGTTTTAATATTTCAGATTTGTGTAATTAATTGAATGTATGAGAGTTTTATTACAATAAAATAAAGCAGGTATTTTCTATTTTTAAATCTATATTGTGTTGTAAGTTTGTGTGTTGCAACAATGGGTGGGAGTTCCACTTGTGTCAATTAATCAAAATGAGTTATATAGAATAGGAATAAAAGGAGAAAACAATCTTAACTTCTAATTTAGGATTTATTTAGTCAGAATTCTAGTGCACCCATACTATATTCTAGTAGTTGTGTTTTCATCCATCTTTCCACTATCATTCTAATATATTACAAATTAACAATTTTTTCCTGGACCTAAATTATTTAGAAATAAGATAGTAATAGAACAACATGGAAGGAACTATAATGCATAGGAAAATATTGAATCATAAAAAAAGAGTTTAAAAATAGTTAGTTTTAGTGATTTAGAAATAAAGAAAAGAAAAGAGAACCGAAGATAGACATGATTATCTACATGGCTTAATAACTATTCTATGACAAAAGAGAATATTTTAGCCCCTAGTTTATCCTTTTAAGCTCCATGGATTATCAATAGAATAAATAAATATAAACTTGTGTATGTTCTTGTAAGCTTACATATATCTAGAACTTCAAGAAATTATGTAAAGTAATATATGTTTAATATTTAAGTATACAAACATAAGAAATCATGTGTGTGCATGTGTGCATGTGTGTAAGAAGTTAAATTGGAAATGAAACTCTTTTTTTCAATAACATGTGAGATAAGAAGAATAAATTGAAAGATACTCATGAATCTTACATTTATATAGAATGTACGGAAATAAAAATAATGGTGCAATAAATTACAAGAGATTAACTTGGATTGGAAAACATAATAAAAATAAATAAAATTTGAAACAATATCATTTACAATGAGAGAAAGGTTTTTAAATTTACATATAGGAGATGTAGTATATTGAAGAGAACATTTCTCAAGATTTTCTTACTTTAGACATATTATGGAGATAGTGTTGTATAATTTTAAATTTCATTTTAAAAGTTAGATTTGAAGATGAAGAGATGGAATTCCTGTAACCAATTCATAGGCTAGATTATTTCTAGTGTCTCAAGGTGATAGTTTTCACAAAAAATCTTTGAAATTAGAAACTTACAAAATTCATAAGAAATGTCTAGAATATGGCTATACTATTTGTGGAGGGTAGCATTTCAACATTGGTGTTTATATTCATATTATTGTTTTAGTATATCAAGGCTAAAAATAATATAGGATGAGACTATAACATCATACAAACATAAAAATCACATAAAAATACTAATAAAATAGTTAAGATATACAAATTTTAATCTATGTTGACACCCTGGGTAGGAAAAAGGCCACAATAGTGTTGTGTTTTTTAAAAATGTTCCACAAAGAGTGGACACTAAATGAAGGTCAACTTTTAGTGTGAAAATTACAAAGTGGGGAATATTGACATTATATTTGTCCCTCACTTTATGAGGCTTGTGTTATGAGGTGATAGAGATACAAAAAATTAAGAAACAGGATTTTAAAATGATAATATCATAGAAAAGAATACATTACAATAGCACTTGAATGAGGAAATTGTTCCTCTAAACTAAGACTTGAAAAAAACCACTAGAAATCAAGAAACATGCATTAGAACATAAAACCTACAATATATATAAATTAAAGGTGTTAGAAGAATACAACATATATAGATAAATATATTATTAATTTACATAGAATTAAGTAAATTTACATCACATATATAAAATGAAATTATAAAATGCACATAGGAATGACCTAGGAAGTTAAAAAGATAGGAAGATGAAAACCTAATAGTTTTCTATCATACTCTTTTTCTATTAAATTAATATAAATAATACTAATGTACTTGTTGTTAGGGAAATGTATGATATTATTCATGGTTTAGTTTGTTTTAATGATTAGAACCATATAATACCTCTAATAATCACATGTGCTAATATAACATATTTATGTGACCCATATAATCTATAAAACGTAGACCATATGATTCATATTCCATAACATACTCTAGTTGTAGGTGAATTGCACATGAACATAAAATGTAAGAGATTACATGTATTAACATGATTTATTATTGGGAAGCTCTAATAAGGGTTACAAAATTCATAGATTTGTGTATACTTTAAACCATAAAAATATTTATTTTAATAATGTTTGTGGTTGTAGATATATACCCTCAAATAGTTAATTAAAAAAAGAAAGATATGCAATTGATTTTTATGGTAGAAGAATAGAATACAAAAATAACATATATTAAAAATATATGATATTATCTGACTTGATAGTCACTAAATTGTGCTATCTACAAGGAGACACTCAAATGAGAAGAAGGTATATCTAAAATCATATCCAATGGGCGATATAAAAAGTGATAGAGGATATTTCAATTGTGTTGAGACTTCCCCTCCATCCACCCTTTTAGGTTTTTATCTTCTCCTTTTCTCTTGAATATTTTTTACACCAATTTTCCCATTTATCTTTGATCATAATCTATGGTTATAAAGGTTGAATGATGTTTTGGCCCATTCTATTAGTTCCCCTTGTTATGATTTTCAAGTATTTATTGAGCTCAATTGTCTCAGTAGGGGATTTATTTTTATATAATTGATCATTGGTGCTCTTTTAGCTCAATGCATCATGCATGATTTTGATGCTTGTCAAAATGAAAATTTTACAAGGGGCAACATTAGTTGATATCACTAGACAAATGGTTAATGCATAGCACCATTTATAAAAGGAGATGTTATTGTGGAACCATAAATTAATGGGAAATATACCTAGCAACTATGGTGTGTTCTAAACCTAATTAGTTTGCTAAGATTCTAACATTATAGTAGTAGAAAATAATTATTAAGGGCCTAGTTGTTTTGAAGTGACTTCAATGAAGATATAGTAACATTAGAATAACTATCACACAATCACACGAGGATTTAGGGATAAAGAATTGGCTACTATATCTATTTATTCCATTGAGAAAATTTCTATATTATGATTTTACATTGGTGATATTTCAACATTATCACTTTTGTAGTTAAATAGGTGAAATTATTTTTGATAGTGTAGGATTCAATTCTTCGATTGTCAAGAACCTAGAAGAGGTAATATTCATGCATTAGAATCAATATTATTATTTAGGTCACATGTCATAGTTAGGGCCCTGATTTGTCCTAGAGTATTCAAGTGATTTTTAACTACTAGTTACAACTATTACTAAACTATGTAGTTTTTGAAATAATAGAGTTTTGGGGATTTTTATCTTACCTTACATATTGTATTGCCAAAGATCATTTACCAATATGATATAATCTTACTCACTATGAGAGGAGTAGTAAGATCAATTAGGGGAATGATTCTTTCTATATAGGGTTATTCCACTGTAATTAACTGATAGGCTATATGTTTCAAATTTCCATCAGGATTTTCGTCAGCCTAGCCATGAATAGAATTTCTCAGCACTGAGAGTTTGTTAGCCAAAAATGAGCTCCCTTGGGTTGTTTATGACAATGAGGAGTTTGGTACTTAGGTGGGTTGGTGGTGGTGGAGTTGGTTATATCGATACACAAAAAAAGAAAGGTAAGTGTTTGCTCGTGTGAGGGTTAATGCATCATCACGTTGTTGTACGTTGGTGCAAGAGGAAGTAAATGCGATATTCAATGTTGTAGTGTGGGAAAGTATAGTCTGAAATGTGTGATAAAATGTATTGATTAAGTTGCATTGTCAAAAGAGCCATTGTGGTGTTGGTTTGATGGCAGACTATTGTAAAACTTGTCACCTTAGACTCTATCGTTGGTTTGATGGTAGACTATTCTAATAAAATTGTCACCTTCAGCTCCATTTTATAGCAAATTGGAGGGTTTTAAAAATATTGTTCTCTAAAATATACAAGTCAAAGTCATTTTACATGGGTATTTTACATAAAGGATTGATTTATTGTTCATGTTTTCTTGTTATATGTTTGTATCTTTGTTGTTATACCTATTTTGGAGACTTCAAAGAGATTATGGATCTGTATGGATGGAGAAATTGTAGTTATATCTTCTTTCTTTCATCAAAAAATATGGTTAGGGTTAGTAATTTTTTTCCCTTCATTTATTGTTTGTAGTTATCTCTGTGCATATTTCTCATTATACCCATTACCATAGGAGCAATTGTAGTTAAATTTTCTTTCTTTCATCAAAAAATATGGTTAGGGTTAGTAATTTTTGCACCATTTATTTATTGTTTGTAGTTATCTCTGTGCATCTTTGGTGTTATACCCATTAACATATGAGAAATTGCAGATTAACATAGGATTAATTGCATATATATATTTATATATATATGTAGAGGGTTAGTATGAAACCATAAATATATTCAGGATAAAATTAGTTTAGTGGCTATTAAGTGTTATTCTAATAGGTATTTTAGAATTCCTCTTTTTGTTTATAATATTTAGTGCTAAGTAATGTAGATCAAATTTTCAATTAAGTATGTGGTGTTATAGCCATTTTTCACAAGTTATTGCTACTCATTGTTCGATAGGCTATATATTTGAAATTTCTACCAAGATTTTTGTCAGCCCAACTGTGAATAGAATTTCTCAGCATCAAGAAATTTTTGACCGACGGTGAGCTCCTTGGGGTTGTTTATGACGACATGGAGTTTGGTAATTACATGGGTTGGAAATGGTGGAGTTGGTTGTCTCGATATGCGGAAGCAGAATGGTAAATGTTTACTTGTGTGAGGGTTAATGCATTATCACATTGTTGTATGATGGTGTGGGAGGAAGTAAATCCGATATTTAATGTTGTAGTGTGGGAAAGTATAGTCCAAAATGTGCGAGAAAATGTATTGATTAAGTTGTATTTTTGAAAGAGCCATTGTGGTGTTGGTTTGATAGGTGAATTGTAGATTAACATAGGAGTAATTGCATATATATATATACAAAGGATTAGTATGAAACCATAAAGATATTCAAGATAAAATTAGTTTAGTGGCTGTTAAGTGTCATTCTAATAGGTCTTTTAGAATTCATCTATTTTTCTATAATATTTAGTGCCAAGTAATGTAGCTTGAATTTTCAATTAAGTTTATGGTGTTATAGTCATTTTGTATAGGTTATTGCTACCCATTGACTGATAGGCTATATGTTTGAAATTTCTACCAAGATTTTTGTCAGCCCAACCGAGAATACAATTTTTTGGCATCAAGAACTTGTCGATCGACAATGAGCTCCTTGGGGTTGTTTATGACGACGTAGAGTTTGGTAATTACATGGGTTGGCAGTGATGGAGTTTTTTGTCGCGATATGTGGAAGCAAAATGGTAAGTTTTTGCTCATGTGAGGGTTAATGCATCACCATGTTATTGTATGATGGCACGAGAGGAAGTAAATCTGATATTCAATGTTGTAGTGTGGGAAAGTATAGTTCAAAATGTGCAAGAAAATGTATTGATTAAGTTGCATTGTCGAAAGAGCCATTGTGGCATTGGTTTGATAGGATAATTGCATATTAACATAGGAGTAATTGCATATATATATATATGTGTGTGTGTGTGTGTGTGTGTGTAGAGGATTAGTATGAAACCATAAAGATATTCAATATAAAATTAGTTTAGTGGTTGTTAAGTGTTATTCTAATAGGTCTTTTAGAATTCATCTATTTCTCTATAATATTTAGTGCCAGGTAATGTAGCTTGAATTTTCAATTAAGTTTGTGGCGTTATAGACATTTTTCACAAATTATTGCTACCCATTGGCTTTACAAGTTCTATTTAATGTGGGTTTACTACTGAAGAATGTAGGTCAAATTTTGAATTGACAAGCCGACTCTTACATAGACTGCTTCTCTTGTATCAATATGTTTAATTTTTTGTTTGATTATCTATCATTTACTTGTGATTCTTAAGTATTTTTCTAATAGTTGTATTATAGTTTCTCTATTTTGTCTATAATAGTTAGTGCAAAATAATGTAGCTTGAATTTTGAATTGAGAAGCCAATTGTTACATAGATTGCTTGTGTTGTATCGATATGTTTTATGATATTATTTTTTCTAGTTTTGCAATCTAAACTATTTGTTATCATACTTTCCCTTTTTTATTCTCCATATTTTAGTAAAAATGGTCATCGAATTGAGAAGCCAGTTGTTAGATAGACTGCCAATTGTTATATAGTGAATATTTTTCTTTACAGAACCATTCAAGTTGTACGTATTGAGGCACCCAACTCCACCACCACCAACCCATGTAATTAGCAAGCTTCGTCGCTTTCATAAACAACCCTGGGCAGTTTTTTATAGGGAGCTTCAAGCAAGTGAGAAAACAAAGAATATCATGAAACATATTGATACAAGATTCGAGCTATGTTCTTTGGTAATAAATATTGAAGAAAAATAGAGAAATTGTATAAGAGGTGTTAGAATAACACTTATTTTCTACTAAATATTATTGAGAAGAAGGGAAATTGTATTGAATTCCCTGAAACATAGACATATACATATACACATATATATGTATTGAATTCTTCATTTCATATTTAAAAATATACATATAGGCAGAAATATATATCCATATATACAGACCAAGACCACTATGGCTCATTTGACAATGCAACAACAATTTATATATACACATGTATACCTAAAAAGATGTGTATGCTATCTTTATTTGTATTTATGTAGACTTTGATTAAAAAGAGTTAAATATAGAATATATGAGAATTATTTAGCTTATGAAAAAATATCTACAATACAACCATTGCTTTCAATGATATAGAATTGAGATGTTGTTAATAGTAGATCATTTAATGGTGCAATCTATATAACATGTTCATAAAAAAGTTGTAAAATTGTTTGCACTTTGCCAGTGCAATGTGCCTATCGAAACTAAATACATTGAAAAACATCAAGACCAATGTAGAAAACTATAGTTGAAGCCAACAACAATGTAATTTTTTGAGGCTATAAACATTGAATATTCCATTTTCTTGCTCCCACCATCTTCATTGCCATTGTCCAATACCGCGAAAAACCATTTAACATTCCACTTTTGTGTTTGAAGGTGGCCAAGAGCCCTTCATTGCATATATAGGAATGCCAATGACTACATAGTAAGGAATAAATATAGTATACACATCTATTTGATATAGCAGTATATATATAAATAGATATATACATGTGTATATATGGATATATATATCTGGTTATATGTGTTTTTTTTTAAATGTGCAAGCAAAAGGGAAATTTAGTGCATATATGTACTTAATGATTTTTATTTTTATTGTTGTATATCCTATTTTTTTAATAAGAAAGGATGAAGGGACCAACTAGCAACATATACAAATATTTGCATATAGGTATATGTAGAAATATAATAAAAATTACATGCATACATATATAAGAAACCTCAAAGATAAACAAATCTACATATAGGGATATATATATTTGCATTCACCACTTTTTATTCTTGTTGTTGTATCTCATGTTGTCTCGATAGTATTGAAAGTGGAATGGTTATACCCATTTTCTTTTAATCAAATTAGTAAAATGGTTGACACATTATCGATATTTCTAAGTTTTCTACTAGTTTCCATTGGATGTTGTAATAGGGTATGTGCAAGATCGTCATGAAAAAAATAGTCCCTTAAGTGGCAATGAAAATTCAGAAAATCGGAGTTAGGGGACTTGACGTAAAAATTTGAATAAGTAATCTATATTATTTCAAAAATATGTAAGAACAAAATATATAGAAAATTGAATGAAGTTTCTAAAATAAGAGGTAGGTGTATGTTTGACCACCCTAACCACAATAAAATGATAATAATTTTTTATAGGTTTTTAGATATAAGTAGAGGACTCATGTTCTGATGTGATGCATATTTTTTTATAATTTTTTTCCAAGTAAATAATTAATTATGATTTTTTTATTACAATTTTTAAAAAATACAAAAACTAGTATGTTTGACCACCTTAACTTGGTCAAAACTTCATGAAATTATTTTTTTATTTTTTGATCCTATAGTATGTGAAGCATAAAATGTGATGGATGTTTCAGATTCAAAAAATGTGATACCGTTTGAAAGATATAGATGTTTTTCAATCATCCTATCAATTAGGACTTTAGTTGTAATTCAAATAGAAAATGAATAATAATTATTTATTAAATTAAAAGTAAAACAAAATTTATATTGGTGGAAAGCTGAGAATCTTCTTTAAAAACCCTTTTCACTTCATCAATTTTGGGTAAAAAAAATTCGCCAACCACATGGGTCATCATATCACTTACATATCGCCACTTTTTGGCCCATCATGATCCTGCACATACCCAATACATTAATCTCTTATTTTTATTGTGAAATAGAGCTCGCAACTAGTCATCTCAATTTACAACATTTTGTGCTTGTAAAAGTTCCCACAACTATATCTACTGAATCAGGCTTTGTGGATGGGTCTCCAGAGCCCCCCAAGTTTGTTTTGTTGACATCCCCCACAAGTTTTTCTATGGAGTTTGACTCTGAGGGTTCCAACCGCCGGCCTCTAGATCCAAATTATCTAGGTTTATAATTTCTATTGCTTATAGCTATTATAAATTTGTTGTTATTGTTTCCTTCCTCTTTTGTATTCAACTTGAGCAATGTCTTTCAGTTCCTTTAGTTTTATGATACTCAAATGCATAAATGCACACTGCATACACTTTCCTATTTATGTTTTCATTTTTCTTGGCTTTTATGTGTATACACACATGGATGACCCTAGTTAAACATATAGATGTGGAAGTAGATACGCATTGATCTTTTTCCAAACATAAAAATATCCCTTTGCAGCCTTTGTTTTCCTTACTCCTTTTATCCATTTGGTGTGATCAAATACATTTTCCTCAATTGAATTTTTCTTTGTAGGCTGCAAAGGAAAAACCAAGTTTGACTTCATGGCATTCTACAACATTGCAATCAGATGCTAATAAGAAAGCATTTAATAGTGCAGTATGTGGACCATGTTCATAGAAAAGCTGTAAGATTATCTATACTCTGCCACTACAATCTATTTATCATAACTGAAAACATTGAAAAATACAAAAACCAGTGCATAACACTATTTCAAACAATTAGTTGTCACATCTACACATCTTTGGTGTTATGTTGATCAAACCCAAAAATATAGAAAAACAACCCAATAGAATTGAACTATAGTATTCAACAATGTAGTATTTAGATGTTAATAACAAAGCATTTTATAGCATAGTATGTGCAACATTTTCATGAAGTTGAAAAATTGTTTGGACTGTGGCAACTTACAATGTGTCTATTGAAAATCAATAAATTGATAAACACCCAAAACATTGCACAAAGCTATGGTAAGAGCTCCAAAGAACATGATCATAATTTAAGGAATTACAATGAAACAATGAATGTTTAGTTTATATATATGTAATGGTTAGATCTCGTGTTTACGTGTGTGTGTGTGTGTGTCTCTCTCTGTGTATGTATGTATATATGTATATATATATATATGTATCTATGTATATGTATATGCATATATATGTATGTATATGTATATATGTATATATATATATATGTATATATGTATATATGTATATGGGTAAATGCATAAAGTTGTGTCACACTTTATAAAGGAAACAACCAACACTGATCCAACTTTTAAACTTGAATCACTAAAAATTGGCATATATGTTTGAATTTTGAGATCATGTAAACTAGTAAAATATGTATTTTTTAGTATATTTTATGTAAACTAATTTTTAATGAATTAACACTATAATTTAGTTGCTAATAAAATGATGAAAAATGAAGTTGCATGAGATGCCAAACTTTTTTATTGTAAATTTTATTTTTTCCTTCAATTTTTTTGTGGGTATTTATAACTTGAAACTTTAGAGCATGGATTTTTTTTTTTCCAATTTTAATAAATATAATTTTTAAATAAATATTAAAATGTGTGTGAATCAAAAATTAGTTGTTTCCATCGAACGTCAACTTTCATATTAAATATTTATCTAAAATGGAAAAAAAAAAATACCATCTTGAAATAGATTATTTTATCTAGTGCATCATTTTTCTTCAAATTTTTTCAAATTTTTAGTATTTTTCCTTAGCATGGTAATCAACCTAATATTTTGTGCTGATAACCTACTTTTAGTAAAAATATAAATAATAATTAAACTATTAAAATAAATATATTTCTGTAAACTACACTAATGGATCTACAAAAGGGTATTTTTATATTTAAAAAAAATGTTATTTACATTAGCAGGAGTTATTGAAACTTCAAGTTTTTCAAATAATTTTATTTTTTTGGTAAATTGGACTCAAAATGGTGCTCCATATATTTTTAACCAACAATTTTAGTTGAAAAAGTTGTGGAAGTATCTTACTTAGCTAGAATGAATCTTACTAGATCATATGTTTGACCAAAATTGATTTTTAGTTAGAAATATTTAAATTCAGTTGTGCTGACAAGTTGGCTAAAAGTGTGACACAACTTTGAGCTTTTACCCATATATGTATATATGTATATATGTATTGCCTATGGTAAGAGCTTCAAAACACATGATCATAATTTAAGGAAACCATTTAATAGTATCCTTCCTATTATGTTGGTAATTAAAATGAAAGAATGAATGTATTAGTTTATGTATGCAATGGTTAGATCCTGTGTGTGTGTGTGAGAGTGTCTGCATGTGTGTGTGTATACACAGACAAGATGTGTGTGCCATCTTTGATTTCATCTACATATGCATCAATTTCTAGAAGCTGCAATTGTATATTTAGAAGACTACATGTGTTTGGATGTCATATACACAAACAACAAACCAACCAAAAGTTTGAAAGATAGTCCTCTAGATTGAAATTGTTGTGTGCATATTTGCATGGTGAATTTAAAAAAATTGTATTGCTAAGAATAGAGAACCAACAAACAACAACAAAATTTTCTTCCATCTCTAAATTTGAGAAGGATGCAAAGAAAATGGATAACTTCAATGCTACACCTGATTTGAGCTACATTATTTGGTACAAAATATTATAGACAAATTGAGAAATTTTAAAAGAGCTATTAGAAAAACAATTAAGAATCACAAGAAAATGACAAATGATCAAAAACCCACATTAAATAGAACTTTAAAATATGGAGAATAGAAGAGGTGAACTATGATAATCTATAAACGCATTGTTCACAAAGAACATATAACATGTTCTATTCACACAAAATGCAAAACTGAAGATACCTTGATAGCTACAACCCTAATTTTATCTTCTATACCTTTATGTTTTCATACTAACCCTTTGCATATATATTCAATTTTAAAAAATATACATATGTAGGAGAAATTGTATGTGTATGCTTATGTAGTATAACATTAAAAGAAATACACTATTCACAGAAAGCATATAACATATCCCATCCACACAAAACAGAAAACTGAACATACATTTATAGCTACTAAAATATTTTTATTTTGGATATCTTTATGCTTTCATACAGACCCTTTGCATATATATATATATATATATATACATACATATATGCAACTAATCCTATTGAAAAGTATTTATACAAAACAAGCAATGTACATACCATTGCCTTGTCAATTAAAAATTCAAGCTACATTATTTGTTACTAAATATTATAGACAAATAGTGAAATTGTATAAAAGGTATACTTCCTCCTTTTATGTTTATTTCCATTGTGCAACAATGTAAGCAAGAATTTGACACTCTACTTCCACCTATCCAGGTAACCCAACCCTCTAGCACCGTCATCCCACGTGCTCAACAAACTCCACCTCCGTAGACCGTCATTGTGAATAGCCCTAGGAAACTCCCCACTGGCCTTCCTGACATATTCATTGTTGGTGATGACGAATGTTTTGCACACCTAGTCTAATGAAAATACTGGTGGGAAGCTCTAAATAGATAGGCTAGAGATAATTTGATGAGTAAGGAAAACGTAGAGTATATAGGCACAAAAAAATGCAAAGTGCAACATAGCTGCACAACTTTGCACTAGTTGCATGCATCCAATATTGTATTCTTCTAAATGTGACATATAACAATAGTGAAATAGTAAAAATGGTTAAGACAAGAATCTGTAGAATAATTGTATATATATTTTTATATATTCCAATGTTCAAACCATGTTATTCCTTTTATGATCATCCATAGATATACATTTATATACACATGGATACAAACATATTGTGTTATAATTTTGTGTAATTACTACTTTAAATATATATAGTTATACATCTATATTCATATATACTAATATGGTTCAACTTGTATGTATATTCCTAGGCGCTTCGAATACATTTAAGTTCAACATTCCAATCAATTGTTGAATTAAAAAAGGCTAAAAGATAGCAACAAAACCATTTGTACTATAGCCAACATAAAGATGAAATTTGTGCAAAGTGTCGTACAAAAATACTTGGAATAAAGGCTAACGACAACAAGCACACCTTCAACATTTCATGCTATTAATCTTGCCTTGCAACACCCATTGGCAATGGTAAATCCCACTCCTTTTTCCTTAGATAGTTTTCTTCACCCAAACAACCAAAGTGTGGGTAGTAGTTTGGACAAAAATATACCAATTTCAACATCACAAGATATGTTCAATATGAAATCATAGATCAATCCCCCTATTGCACCATTGCACCAACAACACCTCTAAGAAATTTTCAATGATTGCTACCTTTTTTCATTGAAACAGTTCCAGCACCGCATAGATGCATTTTTGAACCTTGATTTTTGTCAGATATGCAAAGAAAGCTACATTAGGATGTGCACTCGTGTATTTGGTCCAAAAACTATGAGTGCTAGATGTTATTCTGAAAAAGGCTCCCATCATTTTAGCTCTACAAATGGCATGGACCCAAGCCCACAACCATTCATGCTAAAAAAAATTAAAACGGGTTGAAGAAATGCTTATTGCTAGAGTCACTCCAATTTTACAAGTGTCCCACACTAGAGGATGATACTTTAAATATAGTGGTCACACAATAAGCTTTTCTCAAGATATCGCGACGATTGCAAAAAAAAATCCAGGTTGATTACAAGACCTTGAAGTTGTGATCATACGATAGACCACCATTGAAGGTGGAAACTATGATTGTTATGCTAATAAACACCATGTCATGGATGCATTAAAATATACAATTCAATATGACAATTACTACAATGATGTTAAGATTGATGTTGAGTCTCTTAATATGTTACTTGATATTGTTGTTGAGTCTCTTAATATGTTACTTGATATTGTTGTTGATGTCTCCAATTTCTTCCATACAATAGAGAAAGTTTTTGATGAAGAGTTGATGCCATCAACCAGTTCAACAAATATTGCTAAACATGAAAATGGCTCTTCAACTTTTTCATCATTTATTCTTTTCTTGCTAAATGCTACATGAGAGCTACAAGCAATAAAATAGGTATTATAGATTGAAAAAAAGGAGCAAAATATCTTTTCCTGCCCTAAAATTAGCTGTTCTCTTGTTAATGAATACAATAGTGAAGGTTTTTCTACAATGGATTTTCCAACATTATTCCCCACTAGAGCAACACTTCCCCTCCAACCAAGGAATATTCAAATTTAGTTGCATGAATATGCCCTCCACTTAATTAGATATATTGACGATAGATTTGGAAAACATGTTAGGTTTAGGTATTTCTTCTACAACTTGATAAGGAGACATCGCAGTCAACAAACTATTTCTTTCTTCATCTGAGCAGATTTGGAAGAAAAAGTCCTGAAATCTTTTTTTGAATTGTGTGAATGAATTCAAGCTGCTCCTGATGGACATATAATAGAGAATCTAATGTGTTTTAGTGTATTGTTGCATGGCAACCGATCTTTTTATAACTCTTTTTGAGACCAACTATCTATAATGATTGAACAACTTGGGATACCTACCCTTTTTTTCACTCTGATCTATGCAGATAAAAAAAGGTTCGATCTACTAAATGTTTTCTCCTATGTGGCTTGTTTGGTGATGAAGCCTTCAACAAAGACCCTGATAGATAGTGTTATTCAAAATCCACATATAGCATCTTTATATCTACATCATAGGTTCTCAATTTTCCATGAAGACGTGATTGAAAATATTTTGCACATAAAAGACTATTGGTATAGATATGAATGGTAGCATCATGGCTGTGCACATCTGAATGGATTTTTATGGCTTCTAGAAGCCTCAAATATGGACACTCTTGATTGGTCTAATCACCATGATGTTTCCATAGCAATGAATTTTTTTGATAGATATGTTTAAGCTTGGAATCCACATTGCCCTGCACAAAGATTGCTTAGAATGTATTGCTATTCTAAAGAAAATTCATGCTTACTTTCCACGACCCAAATTTTTTCTAGTGATCCAATCATAGATTATGAAGATTTTCTAAATATAGTTCAAAGGCACATAAAATACTCTGATTATACTTGTTTAAGGAAAAAAGGAGACCAATTATAATGCCACTATAAAGCACCTTGGCAACAACAACTTACCTCTACATTGACATCTGATGCTGAGTCTAACAAATGCTACAAACCAGCAAGAAATGATGATCGCCTAAATATTCATAGCCCAACCATGATTGCAATCTGGCGTGCCAATATTGAATACCAAGTAGTTGTTTCTAGGAAAATTTTATTGAATTATATCTCCAAATATGCAACTAAATTTGAGAAGAAATCAGATAATTACCTTGATATATTGAAAAGACTTGCAAATACAAATATAGTTGAGGATAGAGCACTGATTGCATAACATAAATTCATGATGAATGTATTCTTGTGGAGAGTGACATCTCTGCACAAGAGACGTGTCATATGTTACAAAAATTTCCCCTTGTCACTTCAAGTCGATAATATGTTCATTTGAATGTTGGGAAAAGGGCATGGTTTCATATAAATAAATGTGATGTTGATGAAGGCCTACAAACAAATTATATTCATTGTTATATGCAAAGGCCTCCAAAGCTAGGTGTTGTATCCCTAATTGACTCGATTTTCTTATATACACATTCAGACCACATCAAAAAGGATAAATGGAAATCGAGACACCAACCTGCAATTGTTCTTGTTTACGCCTTGTTCAAGACTGTTCCCCTTGAAGATACATAAATATTTGAGACATTTTTTTGTATTGAACTTATGTTATACAAGCCTTTCCAAAACATATGCATATATATATGTGTTTCCAAACAAGACATAGTAAGAAATTGGAAAGTTTTAAAACCTATTGATTATCACCCTTAGCATGTTAATAGAATTCCATTTGCTTCCATGATTGAAGAACAACATGTTAGTGATAGTGATGATTTGAACTATCAAACTTATACAGATGAATATGAATAGGAAGGTTTCTCTTAGCTTGGTGCTACTACTAACTCTAGTATAAATCAACTGCAGTTGTTGGGTAGGCAAGACTTTGATATGAACCATTCATGGAATATAGACCATGTGCCTGAACAACTTCATAATATTGCTTTGCAGTTCATTGCATCAGCCAAGGCACAACATGAGAAAGCTAGGATACAATCCTTGCCTATAAATATATCATCCCATAAAATTTCACCAAAACAACAATTATCTCTTCAAATCATCCAATCCCATCACATGCAGCCTTCCCCTAAAGGCCCTCTTCGCATGATCATTCAAGGAACAATTGGCACTAGTAAATACTTTTTGGTAAATTGTATAAAACAACAAATAAATTCCTCTACTATTGAATGCAATAGACCACTACTCACATTGGCCCCCATAGGTGTTGTTTCCTACAACATATGTGCCTCTAGGGTATGTGCAAGATCATCATGGAAAAAATAGGCCCTTAAGTGGCATTAAAATTTAGAAAATTAGAGTTAGGGAACTTGACGTAAAAATTTGAATAAGTTATCTATATTATTTCAAAAATATGTAAGAATAAAATCTGTAGAAAATTGAATGTAGTTTCAAAACTACTAGGTTTTTTTTTTTTTTAATCTATTTGGTGAAAATTTGAAATTTCAATGCAGAGTACTTAAATTTCAGGGAAAAAAGAAGAAGTAAGTGTCTGTCTGACCACCCTAACCACAATAAAATGATAATTATTTTTTATAAGATTTTAGATATAAGTAGGGGACTCATTTCCCGATGTGATGCATATTTTTTTGTAATTTTTTTCCAAGTAAATAATTAATTATGATTTTTTTATTACAAATTTTAAAAAATATAAAAATTCGTATGTCTAACCACCTTAACTTGGTCAAAACTTCATGAAACTCAATTTTATTTTTTTAATCCTATATTATGCGAAGCAGATAATGTGATGCATGTTTCAGATAAAAAAAATGTGATACCTTTTGAAAGTTATAGATGTTTTTCAATTAGCCTATCAATCATGACTTTAGTCATAATTCAAATAGAAAATGAATAATAATTATTAATTAAATTCGAAGTAAAGCATAATTTATATTGGTGGAAAGCTGAGAATCTCCTTTAAAAACCCTTTTTGTTTCATCAATTTTGGGTAAAAAAAATTCGTTAGTCACATGGGCCATCATATCACTTAGATATCACCACTTTTTGGCCCATCATGATCCTGCACATACCCTCCATAATCCATACAACTCTCTGCATTCCCATAAAGGTATGAATCCTTTGCAAGGCCAACCATTAACAATATTCCAAGAACAATTTAAGTATCTTCAATATATTTTGATAGTTGAAATAAGTTTTTTAGGCCCGAAGTTGTTGCTCAAAATAGATAGTCGGTTATGTCAAGCATTCCCCAATAACCAAAGGGAACTATTTGGTGGTGTTTCTATCATTGTTGTTGGTGATCTTGCCCAGTTGCCACCAGTCATGGATACTGCTATTTATAATTCATGCTCATCGTCTATAGCCTTATGGCATACTTTCACAGTCTTAATAACATTGGACACTATTTTTTCCAGCAAGGAGATAGTCCTTCCCAGCAAAAGTTTTGGGTAACCCTTCTCCATATAAGAAATGGTAAGGCTCTCCATGACGATTGGGAAGAGCTCATGATAAAAACAAATATAATGATTTTTCCCATAGAAAGAGGAAAATTTGATGTTGCAACACATTTGTTTGCCAAAAATGACTTAGTCACATTCCACAATAAAAAAATGGTAAAACAATTAAACCTTCCCATAGCTATTAGCATTGCTCGAGTAGCACAACAAAAGACATGTGATCATGGAGATGATGAGGTAATCTTCTTCAAGAACTACTGCTTTGTGTTGGTGAACAAGTGATGCTAACAAAAAAATTATGGATTCAAGTTGGCTTAGTCAATGGATCCCTTGGTCTTGTTATAGTTATTGTATACAATGCATGTTGCAAACCGATAGATCCACTTGACTATGTTGTTTTATGTTTCCAAAATTACATTGGACCACCATGGGAACCACAAAACCCAAGAGACATCCCCATCCTAGCTATAACCTAAGGTAGTCAAACACGAATTCCATTCACCATGGCATGGGAAATCGTGCAATACATAAAACACAAGGCTTAACATTACATAGAGAAATGATAAACATAGGCAACAAAGAAAGCCATGTGCTAACTTCTACAACTATATCTCATGTTAAATCAATTGAAAGACTCTGCATTGATCCAACATTCTAATTTGAGAGATACTCTAGACTAAGCAACAATAAATAAACTGGTCAGCATTGTAGCAAAGAGGCCCGATCGGAACAACTCCAGCCCCCACAAAATGCTTTCGTTCCTGCCTCATGTTCTGAATTATTAAAAAAGGTTTCAAAAGATTCCTTTTCACAAATGCCCCACACTGTATACCATCCTCTTTTGAAGAACTTTAAGTTAAATTTTATATAAAAATACCAAGTAATAACCTATGCAAAATGGGTATAATGCCAAAGATGCATAGAGATACCAAAGAACAGTAAGCAGAGGGAAAAACTTGTATAAGTCAGTTACATGTTTTTATCATTCCAGTCTATTAATTTAATATATATTCAACTAGGTGATCAAACAAATCAAACATCTAGGTAATGTTAGGTTTTCTCTTAGCTATCCAATGGTGTAATTTTTTTCACTTTCTAACAATTTTAAGCCTTTCATCCATAATTTATTTTGTTTGTATGTCTCTTTTTTGGTAAAAAGAAATGTTTGGTGTTTTTTTTGTTATAAATTAACCATTCATCTAAATTTCAAATAAATTACATTTTTAGAAACTAGACTCCATTCTACAAATTAAAAAATAAAAATTTTAATTATTTTCAAAAATTTGTAGGGGTAGCATGACCAAAATTCTATTTTTCAGGAAGTGTCCACTTTGAAAATTAGTAAAAAATTATCAGAAAAATTGTGCATCAACTACATACTATTAGCTAACTTCTAACCATTATGATTTTAAAAATACTAAAGAAAAGTTCACCATACAAGGGTCATACAACAGTTGTTATGTTATGTTTTTTTGACAAAAAAAACACCAATTTGTGTACGCCCCTCTTTTGAACCCTTTCATATCAACCATTTTCAAAATAAATTAGTAGTTTAGAAATTAGACTCAGAGCACTTTGATCCTTGCTTTTGTTCCATCTCAAAATTTTGAGTGTAACTATCCTCAATTTCACGTGAAAGGTCAGTATTTCTTGATTTTAGAAAAAATGTGGCCACTTAAGCCAACTTTTTGGGAACCATATTTCTACACTTACCCTTGAGTTCCTCGTCCAACTCCCATGGGTTGGGATTGTTGGTTTTATCAAGACTTTGACTTCTTCTCTTTTGGAAGTTGTTGGATTTTTTTGGATTATTAAAAAGTGGAAAGGTGGAGTGTGCTCTTTTGGAGGTGACAAGATTGGTGTGTTTGGGGAAAGGAATCTCTTGTTCCCTTTGTTCTATTTTATGTTTTGTACCAGATTCTCTCATGTTGTTGCATGTTGGTTACAAAATTTGGTTCAATATTTTAAGCAATTGGCTGGTGTTGGTTTTCCCTGTTGAAGGGTGTTGCTCTGTAGTCTAGTCTTCTAGGTTTAAATTGGGGATTTCCTTCCCAGCTGTGTTTTGGGGTGATCTTGTGTTGTTTCAGTTCCTCTTCTTTGTAATTTTTCTATAATAGGTTCCTCATTCCGGTCAAAAGCTTTGGTTGTTAATGGTCCTATATTGCCTCACTCCTTGTGAGTCTTTCTTTTAGAGGTCTCTCTTTGTGGGATCATCCTATCCTCTTCCTTGATGGCTTCTTTGTTTGAAAAAAGCTACACTGAGAGGGGGGGGGTGAATCAGTGTTGTGCAAAAAATAATTTTATTAACCTTTATCTTCAAAGCATTAACAACATTCAACCATAATGCATAAACATGAAGAAAATAAACACACCATAACACAAGGAATTTTTCGTGGAAACTCTATCAGGGGAAAAACCACGATGGATGGCCAATCCACAATATGATCTGAGTATACTCAAATGAAGTTTACAATATGGGGAATGCACTTGCATTCAAGCACACTACCTAGAGCTCACTGCTCAAGACAAAAGACTCATTGCCTTACCAAATGTTCAGATTTAAATCATATGAGAGATTTGAGCTGAAGTAGTAGCATCTACATATGCTTGATTACAGTTTTGGTTAGGCTCAATAGTTCATCTTTTGTCCTACAGACTGATTTTACACTTCCTCTTTGTTTATTTTATACTCGCAACATAGATTCTATATGCACAAGTGAAACTGTGCATTATCACTCTTCTGATATGCTATTATTCACAATTCGCATCAACACATCTTCTCGCTATATGAAAATGATATGATCAAACACTTTTATATATTTGTGATCCAAAAATTAATCGCAATAGAACACAGAAACAATTACAATTGTCAACTAAGATCATGAGTAATATGTAATGTGTATCCACAATGGTCGGCCACAACTTGGCTAGGACCCAAACAAAGATGCTTGAACACAAACATACATGAATATTACTTCCCAAACATTCACGACATGTTATATCCATGAAGTCGGCTTCCATGCACTGATAAACAAAAAATTACTCAATCGGATCTTCAAACTCGCATACGGATCGATATGAGCCACTGCACTTCAATGGTAACAAAGATATTATACCCAAAAAAATTCCCTGAGATGTGCAACACAAAATAATAATAGAAAATGTTCATACATATTGATGAACACTGAGCTACTGAATGCTTTGTTCTTCCTTGACTGTCGCCAATTTGTTTACTACTATGATCGAATAATGATGTGTGTATCTAATCATCGATTAGGGTTTCCATCAATGGCAACACCAAATTATATTAGTAGTGTCTCTTGCCAAATATCTCCCCCATTTGGCATTGATGGTACACTTAGTGAAAAATAACTAAGTGTCACATCAGTACCAAGATGAATTACACTGCCATCTCCAAAATTCCAAAAATACAATTCTCCCCCTGAGAGGATTATACATTTTTCACTCTACTACTCTCCCCCTTCGACATCAATGGAAAAGGTAGGGATCCACATACCAAAAATGGATAAAAAAAACTATTATAAGTAGACTGCATACTTACATAAACTAGAAAATAGATCTGTAAAATCTTTCTTTAGCTGGATCAAATTTGCACCCAAAATCATTTTGAGACTATCCAAGATTGTAGTGTGACCACAAACTAGATAGGATTGTGTCTTTGTAGACTCCAATTTTGTTGGATCACTAACTTCCATAGTGTCTTCACCTTCCTTTAGTGCACTTGACATTATCTCAATCTTTGGATGAATTACCTAGGCCTCTTAGTTCACAAGCTCTCTCCACAAATTTTTCATTTTCATGCTTCAAATTGCTTATTTTGTCAAGTAGAGATATTACCTGACCTTCTTGCTTTGCGACACCACTGGCTAAAGGGTCAAAAGTTTCAAAAATAGTACTTAACTTTTTTTTCCAGATCCTTAACCTTCTTTTCATTTGCCTCGGTAAGTTTTGACAAATATAGACATGATTTGTAAATCTTTCCACCTTAAGACAGAGCATTTTGTACATTCTTCACACATGTGGCAAATAAGATTTTATGTTTAGCAATCATTTCTTTAAATCCATTAAACCTTTTGGCATCAAATTCTTTCTGCACTTTAACCATAGCTGATTTATCAAGTAACTCAAAGTGAGTACTTACATAGTTGATAAGCTTCTTTAAGTTACCGAAGGAGGAACCAATATGATCTTTCACATGAATGGGTATTATCTTTTCCAGGACTCTAGTTGCAAGATTTAGAAGTTCATTGTCCTCAATATGGGACTTCAACAATTCTTCTCTAGCTCATGTTTGAGAAAATGAAGCTACCTTCATTTTTTGAATTGGACTCAAGGTAGATAGGTCGATCGGACCCTTAATCAATTCAGGATCAAACTCTTCTTTTTGTTCTACCAAAAAATTATTCATTGCCTCTACAGTGTCTCTTGCTTCTACTGGAATTGCCTTCTCTTCAAATTTCTTCTCTTCAACCATTGCTTCCTTAGTTGTAGGTTCCGACTTATCTTCAGGGATCTCAACTTTCTCAACTGATATATTTTTCAAAGCTTCAATTTCCATGGGAATTTTTGTATTATCCTCAATAGGAGGGATCTGAGTATCCTCAATCATAGCATCATTTACCTCCTCATTCACTAGATCAGATGCAATACCTTCAACATTCACTTCTTCAACAACAACATCAATTGTGTCATTTAGCAGAATATTTCTCAATATTTTCTCAGTTTCTTTTATGACTTCATTAGTTAAACTAATCATGAGCTTATTCACTCTTATCTTGCTCTTGAATTCCTTTTTGGCTTTATTCAGGAGTGTTTTAATCTCTTCCATTGATATCACCAGACATAATTATGCTAGGATTCTTTCTCTCATCTATTCTTCCTTTGTTCTAGCACTGAGTCTCCTCATTTCCAAGATCTCATATAAGCTTTTTGGGTAAGCTATGCATTATTTCAATAAAAACTTTATTGAAAATATTCAAATACTTGATTGTTGCCTCCTCAAGGATTCATTGACCAATTTCATCAAAAGTTTCATACCATTTGCAAAGTAGTTTAAGATTTCCATCATTAACCAAAGATTTTTCAACTTCTTCCACTGCCATACATGGTTTGTCAATTTTTTCTTTCTTCTTTGTTTTGACTTCTTCTTCGAAGGGCTTATCTTTTGAAACAGTGGCTTCCTTATCACTTCAATGCTTTATTTCTTTAACTCCTTCATCTGATTCTCTCTTCATCTTCAAAGACTACTACATAGACTCTCTTTCTTTTATCTTCATTTATTTTTCCATCCTTACTGGATGTATTCATATCAATTGTTTTTGTTGTAGGAGTGGATGGGGGTTCAGAGCTCCTTGTTGACCTATTTTTGGAAAAAGGTGCTACCAGACTAGCTGATTGAGTTTTTGCTACATCCTTAGCTGCTTCTTTTTCTACTTCAACTTCTTCCCTTTTCTTTCTTGCCTCTCTTAATTTCTCTATGGGTATGCCCATACTTTTTGTAAGGATCTCTACCTCTTTTCTAACTCTTTTGGTTAACACAGGTTTCTTGAGTTTGTTATGCACTTGTATGTCATTTTTTGCATAGGTACCAAACCTCTCTTTTTTTGGATCTAGAGGTTTACTTAGTAAGTGTTGTGCATACATTTCCATAATTTTCTCTTCAACTTCATACCCCATAGGCATGATCCAAACTATTATGGAATCAACAATTTCCATCACGCATTGGTCAATATCTACCATAAAACAAACTATATTTTTATACTTCTCCACAATAAAAGTAAAAATTCTTTCTCTCGCTTGCATCATATTTTGAAAGCTCTTGAAGTATCCCCAAATAGCTGCATTCTTGATCTTAGTGTGTGCAAATCTATTATTCAAGAGATATTTGATTTGAGTGGTTACTAGTTTATCCCTTTTCCAATGAGTCTTTCTAAATCTCGGAACTTCATTCATGAAGTATAAAAATAGACATAATAGAAAGTTACCATATTTGAAATATTTTTTCTTATCTTTCTTGATCTTCCCAAGATTCTCCATCAACTGACTCTTTAGAAATTCACATAGATCATAGTTTATGTTTTCCTTTACCATCTGGTAGGCTGCATAAATGGTTGTACCGTACACAAAATTATCTTGGCTGGAATGATAAATATTGTACCCAATAACCGTAGATGCGAATTTGATATCTACATCAACAATTTCATTAGTTGTCATTGCCCTTCTATCATATTTGGAACTAATTGTATTAGTGATCATTTGATTCTTCACTGATTTAAGAATATGTAATCCACCGGAGGAACTTAAGCATGTAACAACACTTATAGCCTCTTTTGTTATCTTGAAAGGTATGTTCAACCATATGATTGCTATACAGATTCAGTAAATATGAGCTTTTGAACTCTTCAATGATCATGTGAATATATGCCCTAATATCTTCAGTATGTGAAAATTTATGCGACACAGATGAAAATGCTCCTAACAATTCTATCTCGAGAGATTTTTAGGGATTCCATTTGAATTTAGGATGAGGTCTATCTTTGACTTCAACTACCAAAGGAGTATTCATTTTGACAAAATTATAGATTTGTAGGGTTTTATTGATAAATACCTTTTCATTAGATCAGAATATGATTTCCCAATCACCTTCACACTTGAATCTCACTTCGATTCACCAAAGTTCACCTTGGAGCTCTCCAAACTTCTTTTCTTCAAGATGCAAAGTGACAAATGAAGGATAGAATGAATTTTTATCACTTGCATACCTAACCCTTTTTGTCACAATAAATGTGTTTTACCCTCACTCATCTGGTTACCCTATTTCTATGCACTATGATAGATAAATATTCTAGAGAACTCCAAGACTTCATACCTCATTCTCTAATGAGTTCAACAACATCTATAGAGAATCTATGCATTTGTTGTTGTGTCACCAAAAAGTGAGGACTTTGTCACTTTTCACTCATTTGGACCTTTGCCTATGGATTTTGGACCCTTTTCAGTATATTTTTACACCTTTCTAAGCTTGGTGACGAAGTGTTGTAAGGTGTTGCAAAGAATTTTCACACTCTCCTAGGTTTGTCATCACTTAAATTATACATTATTATGCCAAAATGACGCCTTAATCCTCATACATAACTTATTTTAGTGTGTTTTATTGAGACAATACTGAAGAACATAGATAATTACATAATAATTATTGACAACCACTTCAAAATTTCTAGGTAGACTAGGTCACTACCTTGGGCGACCTAGTCCCATGTTGCTTAAAATAACATTTTAAGTTAATTTTTGTCAGGATTTATGTCTCTAAAACCCTAAGGTCAGTCAATATGATGTTATTTCGAGAATTTTAGGGAATAACTTGTATAAATAAGTCAAAAAAACCTAATTCCTCATTACGCATCATCCAGTTTCTTCTCCTCATCTCAATACCTCATCTCTTCTCCCTCTCAAGCCAGATAGCGTTTGAGTAGTCGTCTAGTCCAACAAGACATCTCTCAAGAGGCATCCAAGTGTTGAGCCATTATTGTAACACAAGGTCATTCACCATGGCAAGGTAACAACTCTCTCTCTCTCACTCATTTCTTTCATGCTTCTTTACATTTCTATCTCCTTTTGGTTTGATTACTCAAAAGGGGTTTGACTAAGGCAAACCCCTAATCCCTAACATTCAACAAGTTTTCCTTCTTTTGTGTGTTTTGCAGGTCTTGTAGGTAGATTTAGAAAAATACCAAGGTAGAAGATCATCCTAAAAATCATCCAAGCTGATTAGGGTTGAAGAAACCCTAGTTGCAGCTTGGAAGACACCTACAGGTCAGATTCTACATTTTTGGGTCCAGACACTTGGAAGAGCAGGAAATAGAAATAGAGGGCTCCATATTCCAAGTTTGGATTCTCAAAAGCCCAGAAGAGGACTAGATCACCCATAATGGCGACCTTGTCCCTCTGAGTAAGCTTTTCGGGGATTTTTGTGGATTCAGATACCCTTTTGGCATAAACCTATTCCGGCAAAATTTACGGACAAGAGGACTAAGTCGCCCAACTTGGTGAGAATGTCCCTCTGCTAGTTTTAGGCATTTTCCAAGAAAATTTTGGGGCCAATAATCTATAATTTCCAATACCCAGGTGCACAAGTTCTCCTCCTTCCTATTTCTTTTTTGTATATACCCATTTAGGTCACTTAGATAGTTTACATTTAGTTTACATTGCTTTGTTTGTATTTCATAGATTAGTTTATTATCATTTTATTTCAGTCCTAGCCACATCTTTGCACACACATTCACAACCTTCATAAATAACCCCTTTCCCCTGTTTTAATGAACACACAAAAACAAAAAACCATTAGTGTGAAAGAAAGTTATTCTTCCAAAAGATAGCTTCTAGGGTGAAAAACCCTAGAAGCTCATTTGGGAATCCTCTTTTCCTTCTTGTGTTTATCTTTTTGGTGGTTCAATTGTACATATCCACATTTCGTGTTAATTACTAGTTAGGGGGTTGAATGATTTTCTTGACAACTCCCTTGAGGCCAAAGGCCAGAAACTAATTACCAGAAGCAGATTCTGCTGTCGGCTCATTTCCTTCAATAGATGGATTTTTCTTCACCCATTTATTTTGCATCTATTGTCTAGTCACATCTATTGTGAATTTTCCTTTTCCCTTAATATCTTTCTGCATGTTTTACTTTTGATTTACCAGACCTTTTTTGTTCTAGTTGAATGTTGCAATGTGACGAATTTTTTTGTAGTTGTAGCTCACAACATTTCTCTATTCAGGCCAGTTGTTCCACTAATTTTCCCTTGATCTACATTAGTTAGCAATATGGCCAAATCTACTGCATGTATAGCATATGATATTTCTCTAAAAAAATTTCATCACATTTCTGCATTCATTTGACTTATGACAAGACTTATGACAATTAAAGCACTGACCTAAGAATGATGGACCACTTGATTTTAGTCTACTTCTACATTGAGTAGCCATGTGTTTGAATTTATTTCAATTGAAACAGTATCCATTAAATCTCTGAGCAATAGGTTGCCTTACTGGATACCTCCCATATTTGTTCATTTGATTTCCTTGCTTGAATATCCTTTGTCCAAATTTTGAACTTTCTCCTTCCTCATATCCAAGACCTCTGTTCTCACCATCAGTGCTCTGATTTTTAATCAGTTCATCAAGCTTGGCTAAGATAACTTTGAGCTTCTCCTTGTACTCATTTTCAATAGAAATTTTATTTCTAAGATCATCAATCTTCCTTTCAAGGACTTCGTCATTGTTTTTAGATTGTTCCACTTCATTATCCAATCGACTGCATACTTCATATTTTTATTTCAAGGATAGGACTAGGTTCTCTTCATTCTTATTCCTGTCTTCAACCTCCTTGGTCATTGTCATCATGATAGATTCCATCTCATGCTTTCAGACAACATTATCTTTGGTAATCTTTTCACATTCTTCTATCTTTTCCTATAGGGATTGACTGAGTTGTTCATCTTCAATGCTCTTACTATCATTCTTCTTAATCTGATCATAGAGTTCCTTTCTCTTCTCTCTAGAATTAATGATTGTTTCTTTCAAAGACTCGCTAAATTTCTCAGCATCCATGAGGTTTTCTTGCAATTTCTTAACTTCAGTCATTGACTGATCAAGATCATCTAGTGCCACCAAAATTTGTTGAAGACTACTTTAATCCATTGAAATAATTTCCAAGATCTCCCCAAGTTGTGAGACTTCTTCAAAGGAACTAGCTCTCATACCAATTGTTGGAAACAAGCTACACTAATAGGGGGGGTGAACCAGTGTTGTGCAAAACTTAACTTTATTAATCTTTATCTGCAAATCATTAACAACATTCAACCATAATCCATAAACATGAAGAAAATAAACACACCACCATAACATACAGATTTTTACATGGAAACCAGGTGTTAGGGGAACAACCACAATGGATGGTCAATCCACAATATGATCTGAGTAGTACTCAAATTAAGTTTACAATATGGGGAATGCACTTGCATTTAGACACACTGCCTTGAGCTTGCTGCTCAAGAGGGAAGGCTCACTCCCTTACAAAATTTTAAGATTAAAACCATCTGATAGATTTGAACTAAAGTAGTAGCATCTACATATGCTTGATTATAGTTCCAGTTAGGCTCAATACTTGATCTTTTGTCCTATAGACTAATTTTGTACTTCTTCTTTGTTATGTTCATACTCGCAACATAGATTTTGTATGCACAAGCGAAACTATGCATTACCACTCTTTGACTCTACTATTACTCACAATTCGCATCAACACACCTTCTCTCTATATCAAAATGATATGATCGAACACTTATATATATATCTACGATCAAGAATTTAATAGCAATAGGTCGGCATGAATAGAACACAAAAATATTTACAACTATCGACTCAAATCATGAGTAATATGTAATGTGTATCCATAATGGTTAGCCACAACTTGGATAGGATTGAAACAAAGACGCTTGAACAAAAAAATACTTAAATAATTACTTCCCAAACATACGCAACATGTTATATCCACGAAGTTGGCTTCCATGCACTGATAAACAAAAAATTACTCAACCAGATCTTCAAAATCGCACATGGATTGATACGAGCCACTGTGCTTCAATAGTAACAGAGATATTATACCAAAAAACATTCCCTGAGATGCACAACAAAAAATAATAACAAAAATTATTCATACGTATTGATGAACACTGAACTACTAGATGCTCTATTCTTCCTTAACTGTCATCAATCTGTTTGCCGATATGATCGAAAATGATGTGCATATCTGATCATCAATTAGGGTTGCCATGAATGAAAACACCGAATGATATTAGTAGTGTCTCTTCCCAACATTCTTTATAATGGGTACCAGACTTTCCACTTTTAACATAATAAAAACTAATAGAGAGATATTATTAAAGAACATACACATCACTATGTTAATTTTATTTATTTTCACAATCCTATAAATTATTCTCAAAATTGACATAGGATCATGAAAATAAATAAAATTAACATAATGATATATAGTAGAACATATGTATCACTATGTCTACTTGAATTTTAATCTTGGTCATGCTATTGTTAGTTTGTGTGCTACTTATGTGACACTACTTCACTCTAAATTAGGAATTGATATTGTTATTATCCATTTATTATAAACACTTCATTGCTACCATTCTTATAATAAATTTTTACCCCTTAAAAATGTCCTCAACCTTGCATAGCTCCATATTTTCCATAGGATTTAAAGGTTTTATGGTGCATGAAATGCCTCCCCTACTTAAGAATCTCAATTACTATTTTACCAAGGGGATCAATAATATATGTCCACTAAAATATCCTGATATCTCTCTTCACATTTAAAATTTTGAGAGTGCATGCTTCTAATTAGAAAATTTTACCTTGGTAGGATATTTAAAAGTAAGGGAAACCTCAAATATATTCTCAAATAATGGTAACCAATTTCTAGGTCCTTCATGGGATTCATATTAATGGCATTTAAAAAAATTCAAAGTTTTTTATCTTTCTATTATTAAAGTGAGTCATGATAAGGCTATCATTAAGCTCGGTCCATGGTATTTATATGAGTATTTATTAGTGTTTTCACATAAGAATAAACATAATTTCATTAATTTTCTCTTTCAACTCTCTTCATCTTGATGATGAATGATGGAGTGTGATCTGAAATGTTGATGAAATTATATTTCATAAAACTAAATCTTAAAAAAGAACACATAAAAATATACATGTCCCTATCTAGTAGGACATTCCTAGGTTTCCCTTATCATGCTATGATTTATCGACCAAAATAATCTCCTCCCTGGATAATATCTTTTATGTTGAACCAAAAAAGTTTGTATTCCATTGGCCCTAGAAGAGGGTATGTGTTAAATTTGACCTCACCAAGGATCTAAAAGGGATGGTTGGAATATAAATTAACCAAAAAATGCATACTTAATATTTTCTCTATTTCAAAACTCCTCATATATTTTATTATCATAAACCCTCTAAGAGAAATATTTATAAATAATTATTGACTTCTCCTAATCCCAATCTTGAAACTTGACTAGATGTCAAGAGCCACCTTGGAAAGAAAATTTGATGGATAGTCAATTGTAATTTCTTACAAAGCTAATACTAATAGCAATAGTGGAGCCCATAAAACGACCTCTATTATAAATGGAGGTGAGATGTCAGAAAATAGAATTTTAGGTTTCAAATAATAAAATCTATTTAGTATTTTTCATCAAGCCTCTATTAATAATAGTAAAGGATTTCAACCTATATCTTGGGAGTGTAGATGTCTCCCTCCTAATGTTAAGGTTTTGATTTAGTCAATTTTTAAAGGTCTTATTTTTCTAAGTAGATAATTAAGGCACTAGGATTTGAGGATACCTTAAATGTACTTATAAGTATTTTATTTTATCTAAATACCCTTTATGTATTTATCCGTAAAGAGGAGTAAAATCTATATTCTCCTAGATTGAGGTTAGTGCTTTCAAGCCTTAGTGGAAAGATTGTGAATGATAGTCATTGGTGTTCAAAATTGATTCAAAATTATATTATTCTGTAACACCATTAATTTAAAAAAAAAATGTTAGATATTATTGACCTCATGGTTTATTTTTCTTGGTGGATTCTTTATCACCAAGTTCTTTAGTTTTTCTTTGTGCATTATTTATTGGTCTTATGCTTGACTGTTACTCATCTTATTTGAGATTTTTTAATCTCCTTTCTCTATTTCTTAGAAAACATAAGACTCTAAAGCATTATTTAGTTCTAAACTAGAGCCTAAGATGCATGTGCTTAGATTTTTAATTATTTCAAGCTATTTAGGCCCAATCCATTTTCTTGCTAGGAGATTAGACATAGTCTCCCTTAAAATTTGTAAATATTTTAACATTATTTTGAGGAGAGGATTCTCTTTAACATTTTTAATAATACAAAACACTCTCTTTTTACCCAATGTGTTGTTGATATTCATTTTTTTTACTTCACACTAAAGCTATGATTTGTTCTAATGTTATTATGCACATTTAGATGAAAGTGAACAAATTTAAACTTGAATTTATCTTTACATAATTACAATACTTTTGAATCCTTTTGCTTCCCATTGAGGTTACTCCCCACCATGTGGGAATAGATGCCAATATATCCAAATTTCCAAAAGATATTATGGCTCCTTGTTACATGATTCTCAACCTTAAAAGTAGCTAATGTACTATTTGTGGATGGTTTGAATCAGTTTAGCCACTATCTACCTCTTTGCATAGGAATAGTGATGACAACTAGCTTGTATCTATCTATTTCTCCTCTTTCTATTGAATAACCTATAAACAAACTTAAAATACAAGATGGTGCTCTCCTTTTTTTCGGGACTAATCAATGGTGTTTCATCCCATTTGATGCATGCCATAAATTAGATGACTCTAAAATCCTTCTTATGCGAGTTTGTTTGTTTCAAATACTTAGCTCTGACCCCACTAAATAATTTATTGTCTTTTATTATGAACTTGACTCAAATTTTGAAGATGTACATTCTACCACCCAACTCTTTTATTAAAAATATTAGTTCTCCTTTTAATGTATTAAAAGTTTATATAATCATTATTTATCAAAAAATAAATAAAGCATTCATTGAACTAATTATATAAGTAATATAAAGTCAAAAATAAACTTGTAGAAGAAAATATATAAAGTTATAATTCAAATATTCAAACTAATAAGCATATGTTTCAATAACTAATATGTAAGAAGATATGAATATAAACTAGGCACAACCCTAACTTTTTTTGTAACTTAATAAATAGCGATAAGACAAAAGAAAATTATAATCCATCTAATTTCATACAGTTTTGTTTATTCTCATTTCAACCTTATATGCTTCATTTCATTTTTTGTTTCGTAGATTTTACATTTATATTCAAGAGCAGTTCTCGCAACAGTTCTCTTTGCTACTTCTTTCTTTATGTTTTCACCCCTTCCAACCATCTCATCATCTATAAATACTTCCACAGCTATCATTTCCTCTTTAGACACTTTGAACTTATGGTCTTTGTACTTAAAACGATTGCCCCATAACTCCTAGAGTTGTGAAATGGGATGCTTCTCGACTCTCTCTGGAGTGGCCAATGGCTCTAACAAGGTCTCGAATTTCTACCAATATTTAAGAGGAAATATTATGTCAATATACATTAATATATGGAAAAATTAAATATTAGTACAATAAAAGATAAACACAATGTAGAAGAGGGCAAATTAAGTTCACTTAATACCTCCCAAACTTCCTTCAAACTAGAGCTGATGTTTTGCAATGACTCACCACTGCTATCAAGAAACATTGCACCTGCTATTGATTCAACTATATTAAACAAAACTAATGGTGGGTTCACATCGTTACAATTATTTTCGATGTCTACAATGATTTTTTTCACCTGCATAACACCAAGTATGAACTTCCTTGAGTAATGATTAATCATCATCGAATCTTGAATAAATTATTTTAATGAATTACCTTATCTTCCAGGGACTTATTCGCAAAGTTGAGATGCTTATGAACTTCTAATTTAACTATAGTGACTCTTGCCAACTTCTCATTGTCGATAATTTTAGATCTTAACATGGTCAACATGCCTGGTTTCAAGTTCGGATACTTGTTGTACAAAAAAAGAGTTTATTGCTAGCTTTAGGAACAAATTCCCAAGGAAATCCATTGCTTCATGAGACTTCAGACCTGATGATTCAATGGATTCATTGCATGCCTTGCATCATTTGAAAACGTTGAGAATTAGCATCTCCAAATGTCGACAAAATGTATCTTTTAAGAAATTTATTCTTTTGAAATTGTATTGTAATTTTTCTTCTATCTCATCCAAGATATTAGACTTATATGAAGGTTTATCAAGTTCAGAGATTGAATTCTCAATAAACCTTTTCACTTAATTGCAATTGCACTGTCTAGACACTACTTTTTCAATTGAACACTGTGTTTCTTTCATGGTCCCAATTTCGCTCGTGGAAGGATTTGTGATGGAACTACACACATCAATATTGTGTTCATGACTTTTATATTCACGAGCTTATGTCTTCTGATGTTTTAGCTCTGGATTTAGCAATAGATTTAGCAAAGGTTGAAAGACCTATAAAAACTTAGTAGGTGTTAATATATAAGTAAACACCAGAGATATAGTGACCCTTAAATATACAAAAATACTGTATATTTCATTCTCTGTTTTCATATTTAGATTTCCTTGTATTAAGCATTTGAATGAAACTTTATATAAATAAATAGATAGAATATTTCCTTACTTTCCAAACTATATCAAATGAAAATTCACTATCCACATGCACAACACTAGCTATGGATTCAATTACATTTGCAAGAACCTTTGGAGACTTTTTGTTATTAGATTTAGATTCATTAACCTATAAAATGTAATGACATTAAAATTCAATATTGATTGAAGAATGCGTTTTGAAATATTTCATTATAACTTACCTTATCTTTTATTTTTTCATTTAATAGGAAGTTGTCAAACCAATGACACTATTCTCCACATTTTTGTTGACCAATATTGTATATGTTAATCACAATCAAAAACTCTAATATGGCATCTCCAAGAAATTATAAATGGTGATACGTTTCTATTGCTTCTCTCAATAAATGGATTATGTCTCAGGTATGTCAACTCTGAAATTTATCGTCTCCATTTTATCACCCATAAAATAAGCTAAAATATCTTTTTAACTGACGTACTCTATGTAGCACAATTGCAGATTTTAAAAAATATGTATCACAAAAAGAGTTTCAAATGGATTTTATGGTGTTTTCCGCAAAGTACTTCTAGAAACCTGTCATTTATATTATTTCAAAAAATATTTCAGGTTTCGGTTAGGTCGATTCCATAAGATAGAGATCTTCTTAATTATACTACTCTTGCAGTAATAAAAATGGATTATTACATCTTTAAGAAAAACTATTTTTAATATATATTTCAAAAACTTTAATTTTATTAAAAATATTAACACGGTTAATTTTCCACCATGGCGAATTGTTGGCAGTGAGTTTTACTTGGCGGATGGCAGTGAATTGATGGTCATGAATTTTCCTTCATGAATTGCTAGCGATGAATTTGTGGAATGCTGAAATAAAAGATTTGGTTTTTTGAAAATAAATAGATAGTTGTTGATTATTTTAATCATAATATTTAAATTGTATATATAATCATAAGTTTTTAGATGTATTTGGAGTAAAATGATGGAATCTAAAATTAGTTGTTTTTCAAATGTAGCTAGGTCAAATCATGCATATAAAATTGATGATTTTTATAGATTCTCCTTATAATTTGTGTTTGAATCTTAGTAAGGATTATGGTGTTGATGAACATATCTTGAAAATTTGTTGGATTACAAGGTTCATGCACTCTTGGATAAACTAAGTGAAAATTGAAAACAAGGAAGAATGTAACAATCTTTGAATGATGTTAGAAATAGACAATGCAAAATGGACTTTCCTTCTAGTTCTTTGATCTAGATGTTATTTTTACATTCTACCATCCATTATATGATTTCAAAACTAATAAATGACTATCCTTTAATAGAAAATAAATTACACAAACAAACATAAATATTTGATCATGAATCCCTTTAAGAAAAATAAAAAATTAATACTAAAAACTCACAATAGAAACAAATACACCCTTCCTCAACCTTCATAATACAATTAGGACTAAAAATCTCAAATTACAACAAAATGATCTATCTAGGAGACTACATCTATTCATGCATATAGAAGAAAAAAGAGTTAGATTCTATCAACAAGAAGAGAAAGTATTTTGGAACTCCAAGGACTTCCAAATCCTTTCATCCTGTGGTGATTTACTCTTCAAAGCTACAATTGGATCATAATGCTTCTCTCCTTGAATTAAAATTTTATGTCTGAAGAAATTTGTAGCAATGTAATGTCCTATTTCCTTGAAATTGAAGTTTTGAAATTAATATTATTAGTTCTAGCTCTAAAGATACATTTCAGGTGAATGGGGAAGAAGGACTTGCCATTTCTATGTCTAGAGACTAGAAGTAATATAATCTTAGAAAAAAGAGAGGATTTATTTTGATGAATAAAAAACTTAATTTTAGATTTTTTCAGTGATATATTTCTTATGATATAAGAGTGAGAAAAAAAAAAAAAAAAGGATAAATAATATACCTTATCCTTTTATCTCAAAACTCAATATGGAAGGGCTTATTGCTAAATATGTAAGTTCTATCAATTGTTTGAGAATTCAAATATTCGGGAATTTAATATCTCAGAATTTTAGTATACAAATGAGGTGTGTTGTGATTGTGAGCAGCTTGATTGGTAAATAACCAACAAACTCTCTTAGAACCAATTTTTGCTTGTCCAACTCGGATTGTTCTCCCTCCACCGTCTTGATGTAAACTATTTTGTGAACTTACTTATCATTTGAAAATTTATGATTATTAATTGCCAACTTTCATCTCTATTTCTGAGATTTTGGAGTATTTTTGGCAAAGAGATGAAAAGAAACATAACTCATCATTCATTTTCTTAACTACATCTATAAATTTAATTGATTTCAACATATATAATTTTGTACTCTATGTTTACTGAATGAAACAACTACAAGACTTGTCAATAAGAGTTTTGGATTAAATATCTACTTTTGTGATGATTAGTATAATTCAAATCATGTATATAGTTGGGACAGATTGTGTCATGTGGTGTAAAGTAACACCACATGTACAAATGCTAGAAATCGGAGGTAGTTTGTTTAGTTTGAGTTGATTAAATGGACATTCATGACCATATTTTTTTGAATCGTGAATTCATTTGAATCTCATTATTTCATGAATTATCATCGACAAGATGCAAAGAGTTGTTTGTGTGAAAATAATGTGGAAGTTGTTATAAAATATGAAATCTAGATTCTGGAATAATTGATTAAGAATTTGTTGGAATTTATTGTTTCTCTTGAGCCTCTGCTCATGCGTTAGACCCCTTACAGCCCTCACCTACCCATCAGGGCCTTTCTATTTTGGGGATCCTCCTTGCAACTCCTGACAACTCTAGAATTGAATCAGGTAGCTGATTTTAAAATTGGCATTTACTATTGTAGGTGATTTCTAATTTTTGAGAGGGAATGTTTGTTTTAGACAAAAAGGATTGAAGGAAGATCATTCTGTCAGTTGGGAAAAAGTTGAGAGAAGAAGTCAGAGAAGAAGATTGCAGTTGCAGACTGTGAGAAGAACATTCTCTCTAAACTACCAGTAGCTCCTGCACAACAACAGTTGTTTTATATTTGTAAGACCAATGATTTCTCCAGGTAGAGCTTTGTGTAGCTCTTGACAGAGAGCTATTGATAGCTCCTGATCACTACCATTCTGGTTGAGCAGCTTCTAATCATTCCTAGAAAGCTGTAATATTTTTTTGTTTTGTCATTTCCAGTTGATTAATAGAGAATCAAGTTGGATGTCTCCCTTGTGTTTCCACATTTAAGATTTGGGTATTTCCAGCTTGACTGGAAAACAAAGCAATAGCTCTATGTTTTGTGTTTAGTCCTCCAAATCTAGACATGGTATCAGAGCCATAGGCCCCATTTCCTTGTGAGTTTGGACATTTGTATTTTTTGGGTGTTGAGTTTTTTGTTGTAGGAGACATGGATGAAGCAAGGAGTTGGCATCAACCACCATCCTTTAATGGACAAAACTATGATGTTTGGGCCAAGAAGATGAAGACCATCATAATGGCCAATGATTTGTAGGGTTTTATGATAAATGAGTTCCTGGATATCACTGACCCAGCTCCATTTGTAGCTCTCACAAACAACCAGAAGACCCAGTTGAAGGAGCAAAGAAAGAAGGATGCAAAAGCATTGAGTTTGATCAAAGCTACCTTGACAAAGGCCATTTTTCCCAGAATAGAAGCAGCTGAGTATGCAAAAGAATCTTGGGAAATCTTTCAAACAAGATACAAAGGGACTGATAAAGTTAGAGGTGTGAAGCTCCAACTACTTCAAAGAGAGTTTGAATTTATTGAGATGAAAGAAAGTGAGTCTACTACAGAATTTCAAACAAGGTTCTCCGATTTGTTGAACTAGCTGAGAGCAAATAGAGATGTGTTAGAGGAGCTGAAGATTGTTGAAAAACTTCTTAGATGTCTACCCACGAGGTATGATCCTCTTGTCATTTCTATTGAAGCAATGACAGACCTTTCTACTTTGAGAGTGGATGAGTTAATGGGTTCTCTCTATTAGGAATAAGGTGTCTCAACCTTGGATAATTCCTATTCTTATTATTTGTTTTGTAAAAAGTATTTCTTGCAAATAATGTAATTAAGTGTGAGTGTACATGTCTAGTTGGCATGTTGATGTATCACTCCACTTGATGTGTTAGCATCTTGAATTGTCTGTAAGGAGATCATGGCTGAAATGGTTATGATGGATTCTTGTGACACGTAAGAGCTATTTCTAGAAGATTCAATGACGGGTGAAGACATGCAAGACATGTGGAAATTGATAAAGTTGAGTACTGTACACTCTTCCATGATAGTGGGGTTCGAAAAAAAATTTTGGGTTCCTATTTTCTCAGAGAATGGTAAAACCCTAATATGGCTATCTTTGGAAGTTGCCCTAAAAAGGAAAGCACATGATATAAGCATTTTTTAGGGTTGCAGACTGTGATAGGAAAAGAGTGTATTGTTGGTATGATTTTGTGCTATTGGATTTGTCTTTGAGTGTTGATTGTCTCTTGAAAGAACTTGCATTGCAAGTGTGTTGTAACCATTGTGTTGAAGATAATACATTGTGCATGTTTTGGAGTGCTGGGGTTTTTTACCGAAAGGTTTTCCCCAAGGGTAAATCATTGTGTCATTCTCTTTTTTTTGTATGCATGGTATATGGCTGAAATATCTTTGTTAAAGTAGTTAACGAATCTGAAATTGTAAGGATTTAAAAGAATTTGTACAATACTTTCCTTTAGAGATTAGTGTAGGAAGTTGTTTCCGCACCTGAGTTTCCTTAGACTCTCCATACCCATGAGCAACGTTTAAAAAGATCTACTACTACTTCCCATGAGCAACATTTCAAAGATCAATCGAATGCAAGAGGTAGAGGGAGAGGTATAAATGGATCTCGAGGAGGTAGAGGCAGATCCATTCAAGGAAATATCCATGGAGAAAGCTCGGGATGAGAAAACAACCAAGAGGGAGCAAGCAGCTCTCAGAACAACTCCCGTAGAGGCACAAAGAACAACAGTTTGAGTGGGAGAAGTGACAAGAGCAACATTGAGTGCTACTACTATCACAAGTTTGGAAACTATGCTAGTGAGCATTGGAAGAAGCACGGTAATCAGAAAAGATAGAATGCAAATGTTGTTGATTCAAATGTGGCTGAAAGTAATCAGTCCATAGCCTTCATCATGTGCAATGTTGGTGAAGAAGGCAGCCCTGAAGTCTAGTACTTGGATAGTGGTTGCAGCAACCACATGAGTGGTAATGAAAGTCTTTTTTCTTTCATTGACAAAAATGTTACATCAAAAATTAGAATGGGGAACAATGGAGTTGTTCCTGTCAAAGGAAAATGATCTATTATGATCTGCACCAAGCAAGGTGAGAAGAAGGACCAGAATGTGTTCTTCACACCGGGGTTAAAGCATAACCTCATGAGTGTAGGTAAAATGATCCAGAATGGATACAAAGTGCTGATAGAGAAGGGAAAATATGTCATTTATAACAAGAATGAGAGGACAAAGGTTTTTGCAGCAATACAAATGACAAAGAATTAGATGTTTCCGTTGAATATTGAGATGTGTTTCTCATCCTAGTCCGTTGCAACACCTCTCATGGATGGAAAATGTATAGCAGTACAACTTGCAGCCCTTAAGAGCACCATTGAAGACCCCTCCAAGCTATGGCATCTCAGGTATGGACATTTAGGCTATGTTGGTTTAAGTCTTTTTTCAAAAGCAAGATGGTTGATGGTTTGCCAAGGATAGTAGAGGCTAATGTTAGATGTGAGGCTTGCATTTTGGGCAAGCAACATAGGCATCCCTTTCAATCAGGCAACTCTACAAGGGCAAGGGCACCATTGGAGTTGGTGCACATTGATCTGGTAGGCCCTATGCAAATCACTTCCATTGGTAATAGCAGATTTTTTATGACCTTTATTAATGATTTCAGCCGCAAGACATGGGTTTATTTTTTGCAGCACAAGTCTGATGCATTTAATAAGTTTTTATTGTTTGAAGCCCAGGCTGAAAAAGAGAGTGGACATTTTATTAAAGTCCTAAGGTCAGATAGAGGAGGAGAGTATACCTCCAATTGTTTTGTGAATTTTTTTAGGCTGAATGGCATAAAAAAGTAGCTTACAACCAATTATACTCCACAACAAAATGGAGTTGCTGAAAAGAAAAATAGGACCATCGTGGAGATGGAAAGAAGCATGCTAAAAGAAAAAGTACTCCCTACAGAATATTGGGGAGAGACTGTTGCAATAGTCGTGCATTTGATTAATAGAAGTCCAACTAAGGTAGTCCGTGACAAGATATTTCAAGAGGCATGGACAAAACGAAGATGGATGGTTGAACACTTGAGAGTGTTTGGATGTGTGGCTTATGCACACATGCCTAAAGAAAAAAGGCAAAAATTGGATGACAAGGGTGAAAAGTGCATTTTCATGGGCTATACTGAAGAGTACAAAGCCTATAGGCTGTACAATCTGGTCACCAAATTTTTTTTATCATTAGTAGAGATGTGGATTTTTTAGAAGATCAGTCATGGGATGGCATGATAGATCCCTACAGCTCCCGATAGCTCTCAACAGTGCAGAGTGATGAAGAAATTGAAGATGGAGATCAGGAAAATCTTGTAGCAACAGAGATTGATGGCTCCCAACAACTCTAGATCACTTCTGATCAGAATAAATAGAAAGGGAAGTAGCCATAGATAGCCAGAGGACAAGCTCTTGACAGCTCTCGAATGAGCTCTTGACAGTTTTAGACGAGCTCCTAACAGCTCCCGACGAGCTCTTGATTGCTCTCAACGAGCTCCTGACAGCTCCCGATCGCTCCAAAATCAGTGTATTCAGTAGAACAACAACAACACTAAAAATTCAAACCCCACTCTCACCTCCCTAATGCCAAGAAAGACCAAAATTCTAAGGGAGATCAATCAAAATGAAAGGTATGATGATGAATTTGATGAGAGTGTGAATTTTGCACTATTTTCTCATAATGATCCAATTTATTTTGAAGCTGTGAAAGAGGAAAAATGGTGTGAAGCCATGGATGAGGAAATAGATGCATTAGAAAGAAACAATACATGGGAGTTGATTGACTTGCCTCCAAGCAAGCAAGCTATTGGAGTAAAATGGGTCTATAAGACCAAAAGCAATATTGAAGGAAGAATAAATTGGCACAAGGCAAGATTAGTTGTCAAGAGGTACAAACAATAGTTTGGAAGAGACTATGATGAGACATTTGCCCCTATTCGTAAGATGGAGACTGTGAGGACAGTCATAGCTATTGTTGCCCAGCACAAATGGAAGGTATTTCAAATGGATGTGAAGTCTCCCTTTCTTAATGGAGTATTGAAAGAAGAGGTTTATGTGGAGCAACCTTTTGGATATGAAGTTCCAAGCCAAGAACACAAGGTGTATAGGCTGAAGAAGGCTCTTTATGGGATGAAGCAAGCTCCTCGGGCATGGTATAATAGGATTGACTCATATTTGGTGAGCAACGACTTTAGCAAAAGCGATGGTGAGCCCACTCTCTACATCAAGGCAGAAAATGGTAACATTTTAATTGTTGTCTTGTATGTAGATGATTTAGTTTTTACTAGGGATGATGATTTCCTCATTGCTGATTTTAAAGAGGCCATGAAAAGAGAATTTGAAATGACAGATTTAGGTCTTTTGAGTTATTTTCTAGGCATAAAAGTAAAATAAATGCATGATTGTATTTTTATCTCTCAAGAGAAGTATGAAAATGAGATCTTGAAGAGATTTACAATGCTTGAGAGCAAGCTTTCCCCAACACCAATAGTCGTAGGTCTAAATTTGAGCAAGGAAGATTATAGTAGCAATGTGGATCTAACCATGTATAAAAGTTTGGTTGGAAGTTTGATGTATTTGACTGCAACTAGGCCGGATATAATGCATGGAGTGAGTCTGATTTCCAGATTCATGGAGACTCCAAGAGACACCCATTGGTAAGAAGGTAAGAGAATCCTGAGCTATGTGAATGGTACCAAAGGATATGGTGTGTTGTACACAGCAGCAAAAGAATATAGGCTAGTTGGTTACACTGACAGTGATTGGGAAGGAAGCTTGGATGATAGGAAAAACACTTTGGGCTATGTATTTCATTTGGGTTCGGGTGCTATCTCTTGGGCTTCTAAGAAGCAACCTATTGTTTCCCTATCAATAGTTGAACCTAAGTATATAGTAGCAAATGCAGCAGCATGTCAAACTATTTGGTTGAGAAGAATCTTGGTAGATTTGAAAGAAGAACAAGAGGATGGAACAATGATCAATTGTGGCAATTTTTCATCAATAGCTTTGACAAAAAATCCTATGTTTCATGGAGGAAGCAAGTACATTGAAATCAGGTATCATTTTATTCGTGAATTGGTTGAAAATGGTGAAATTAAAATGAAGTTTTGTAGGTTTGAGAAGTAGCTAGTAGACATATTCACCAAGCCTTTGAGCATTGACAATTTTGTGCACCTAAGAGGAAAATTAGGCGTTGTTGATTTGGATCAGGATTGATCTTGTTGTTTTATTGGCTTAGGACAAAGGGGGAGTGTTAAAATTTTTTTTTTCTCCTGAGCCTCTGCTCATCCGTCAGACCCTCTATAGCCCTCAGCTACCCGTCAAGAGCCTTTATGTTTTGGGGATCCTCCCTGCAGCTCCAGACAGCTCTAGAATTGAATGAGGTAGCTGATTTTGAAATTGGCATTTACTATGGTAGGTGATTTCAAATTTTTCAAGGGGAATGTTTGTTCTAGACAAAAAGGATTGAAGGAAAATTATTCTATCTATTGGGAAAAAGTTGAGAGAAGAAGTCAGAGAAGAAGATTGCAATAGCAGACTGTGAGAAGAACATTCTCTCTGAACTCCCAATAGCTCCTGAACTCCAGCAACTATTTGTTATTTGCAAGAGCAGTGATTTCTCCAGGTAGAGCTCTGCGTAGCTCTTGACAGAGAGCTATTGATAGCTCCTGATCACTACTAGTCTTGTTGAGCAGCTTCTGATCGCTCCCAAAAAGTTGTAATAGTTTTTTGTTTTTTGTTTATTTTTTGTTTTGTCATTTCCAGTTGATTAATAGAGAATCAAGTTGCATGTCTCCCTTGTGTTTCCACATTTAATATTTGGGTATTTCCAACTTGATTGGAAAACGAAGCAACAACTCTGTGTTTTGTGTTTGGTTCTCCAAATCTAGACAAAATTGAAGTACTTTTCTCTACTAATTTGGGGGCCTGTTAGTTGTTGGACCCACCCACCCCCTCAAAGTTACATGATGGTTAATCAAATGAAATATTTTCCAACACTTAGTTATCCACAAAATAAGTTATGGTCTTAATTGTCTTAAAATAGAATTTAATCTATGCAACAATTGAATATATTCTATAGAAAAGAGCCTCAACATGGATAATCAGCACCATGCACAAATAGGGTTAATGGTGGAGGAATTTATCAAAATGCTGGTCAACCATTTCAGACAGTATAGGTAGGTTTCTTTCACTCTCCTTGGAATGGGGTATTAAATGAAAAGTTATTTATGTTGGATTTTGAAAGCAGAGGACACAACAAAACTAGATGGAGAGAAGACATTGAAACTTATATTAAGTAATAAACCATTGCATAAAAATTATGATCCACTGCTCATTCAAACATTTTTCCATTACATTCAGATTCACACAGCTCAGCTTCAGCTCTTTTATATAGACATCAAACTCCATTACATTATGTTGTAGAAAAAACTTAAAAACTACAAACTCATAACAGGAGAGAGTAAATACAAAGCACATATGCATTGCAATATATAGCAAACTAAGCATTTACTAAGGAGAGAGAGACCACAATAAAATAATCTTTCTTGAGCTACCCAAAAAGCGTGAGAAGTCTGTAGATGGGACGATGGACATGTTGGAGGAGTAGATTGCGAATTCATGACAATATGTTTCTCTTAAATGTTGAGATTGTTTGGTCATGTGGAAGATACGAACCTAAATACAAACAACTATCAAAGTTAATATGAGTAGATGTGATTATACTTCCAACAATTTATTTATCATCCTAGAAATAGTTCAGCCATCCCTTGTTGTTTGATATTTAAACACATAGTTAGTGCATTCATTTCATACAAACTAATATCCCTTCTAATTCTAATCATCTTTTTGTCATCTTATATCTTATGCACTATACTAAATTTACTATAGTATATTGTGTTGTGATTATGTGCCGATATGTTTATCTTTACATGTATCTTTCACACTTCAACCATGGATTTTTCCTATGTTTTCTATATCAGAGAATTGCTACTCATAGCTCTACTTATTATTTGACCTAGATGAATTGCATAGGGCACATGTCATGCACAGTGAATAACATCAACTTTTAATTCAAAATCCTCTAGTTTTCTATTATCTTTTGCATATCAATTTTATAAGAAAGCTTTTTGTGTTTGTGTTTCATCATCTTCTACATATGTGTTACTCTCGAAATGATGTCTTCAAACTATTTTCAAGACCTATGAATTTTTCCTCAACTTTCTCTTCAACTATTATGGCAGTCCTTTAAACTTTAATCTTCAAAATCTTCATAACTTCAAATATGAATTCCTTTCACTATCTATATCTTTCCACTTTGCATGATGTCTTAGAAGACCACGAAACATCTTTTGATTGCTATCTTCTTTTCCATATGAATATTTTCACTTGAACAACTTTTTCAACATACTTCTAACTTGTTGCCAATTCAATCCAAAACTCCATCCATAGTTCAACTACATGCATCCTATGGGTATGTGCAGGATCATCATGGAAAAATAGGCCCTTAAGTGAAAATAAAAAGATAGAAAATCAGAGTTAGACAACTTGACATAAAAATTTGAATAAGTTATCTATATTATTTCAAAAAAATGTAAAAATAGAATCTGTAGAAAATTGAATGTAGTTTCTAAACTACTAGACCTTTATTTTATTTTTTTAAATCTATTTGGTGAAAATTTGAAATTTCAATGTAGTAGTATTTATATTTCAGGGTAAAAATAAGAAGTAGGTGTCTGTCTGACCACCCTAACCACAATAAAATGATAATATTTTTTTATAAGATTTTAGATATAAGTAGAGGACTCATGTCCCGATGTGATGCATATTTTTTTTTTTTTAAATTCCATGTACATAATTAATTATGATTTTTTTATTACAACTTTTAAAAAATATAAAAGCTCGTATGTCTAACCACCTTAACTTGGTCAAAATTTCATGAAATTCATTTTTTTTTTTTAATCCTGTAGTATGTGAAGCATAGAATGTGACACATGTTTCAAATTCAAAAAATATGATACCGTTTGAAAGTTATAGATTTTTTTCAATCAGGACTTTATTCGTAATTATAATAGAAAATGAATAATAATTATTTATTAAATTCAAAGTAAAGCATAATTTATATTGGTAGAAAGTTGAGAATCTCCTCTAAAAACCCTTTTTGTTTCATCAATTTTGGGTAAAAAAAAAGTTATCAGCCACATGGGCCATCATATGGCTTACATATCACCACTTTGTGGCCCATCATGATCCTGCACATACCCCTATCATAGATTCACTTTTCCATTTCCTTTGCCAACATGTCTTTTTTGAGTGATTTCTCAAATCACAAATGCTATAGGAATGTAGATCTCAACACATATCTTCTCTATGCTTCCTACTACAATGACAATTGACACATTTTGTTTCTTGAAACAAATTTCTTGTACATGTATCATTTCCTTTACCTGCAATATATCCAAGACCTTCAAATTTTGGTCTCATAATAGGCTCAGTCAGCTCTTTGATTCCTTGCTCATGTTCTCCTAATCCTTGTCCATTATATCCCATTCTTTTCATTATTTTCAAACCAACATTATTCTTATTACAATTAACATGATTTTCAAATTCAAACACATTATCATGTTTACATTCTTCACACAAACCACTTGATTTATCAATTGAACAATACAAATCCTCTGTACCACATGCAACATCACATACCAATGGATTTGATTCATTTTGTTCTTTCAATTTTGATAATCCTTTTCTTTTGTGACCACTTTTCGTCTTTTAACAATTTTATTTTTTCTTCGAAATCATTTTTCTTTTTCTTGATCTCACCAAATAACTTTACTTTTTCTTCTAACTCTTCATTCTTTCTTTTAACATTACTCAATTCTTTTTTTTTGATGAATAGGTAGCTATCTATATTAATTTGAAGATAAGAGTACATATTCACAAAAAAAGGGTGGGTGGTCAAAAGGTACACCCCGAAAGTCACATGGGTAGTGCCCAAAAATAACCAAAAAACAAGTCGCATGGGTCTAGCCCAGAAGTCCAAGAGCATGAGAAATAAAAGCAAAAAATAGTCCATTAAGCAGCCAAAGCAGTGCCAACAGAGTTGAGAGGGTCTCTGCCATCCATATTCTTCCCCCATACATCAGCGGGGTTTGGAGTGATGTCAGGAGGAGCACCCCAACCATTTTCATCATATTTCTTATCTTTATCTTCTTCGTTGCGTCGGGCCGAGATTGCAAGTGCTAGCCACGGAAATATTTTACCACTATCTGGTCATCAAGAACCAGAGGTAGGTGAAGTATCAGAGGGCCACCCAGAGCGACCACTGCCACTCCCTGAAGCACCACCAGAACACCATCCCTGACTAGCCTACAACAGAGGAGAGAGAGTACATTGAGGAGGGTGAGAGTCCCACCGAGCAAGAGGCTGAGAGCGGGGACACCCGAAGCCACTCTATTGTCAGCCCCAAGAGGGTGACTGGCCACTGGAAGAGGAGGGCGAGTCTGGGACCCAAGCCACAATGCACGGGGCATTGCCCCAGTGTTCCAGAAGGACTTGGAGGTGAGCCACCTCTAGTGCAACCTTGTTTGCTTGCACCTATATCTGTAAGAGCACATTAGAACAAATAACCACTTTAGCATAGAGAGAAACATTAATATCCATTTGAGAATGAACAAATATGCAATAATTTATGTATTTCTAGATTTTGAAGAGTATTTACACATTGAAAGTGTGCCAAAGTTGGGTGAACTTAGTAGGGATCCCAGGTGGATCTCCTAGCAAAACCATATGCCAAGAAAAAGGTTTCATTTGAAAGGGCCAAAAGAAGTCATGAATCCAAGTCCAAAGCTACTGATCTCTGGGACAAAACTAGAAAAGATGCTTGAAGCTTTCATGTTGCCCATAAAAGAGGGCAACAAGGGTCCTCAACCCCCAAATGTATAAGCCAAGAACCCACAGGCAAGCCTTGGAAAATAATACACCAAGAAAAGTGGGCCAGTTTTGGATTAACACTTGTAGACCAAGTGGCAAAAAATCTCTCTCGCCAAACATGAGAAGAGGAGTAAAGAAGCCACCTCTGGTTCAAACTATTAATCATAGGAAAATGGGGTGAAAGCCACCCGTAACCAAGCCACGGCTTGTAGCTCCTAAGAGGAGTATCTGGAAACCACTTCCAGTCTTTCCACCAAGGTTTGTTCGCATGAATACCAGTTTTATGTAGCTTCTCAAATTCAAAAAAAATCTCATATCTTTTTTTTCCAAATCTCTTTAAATCTGCTATTAATTCTAAGTTACAACATTTCAACTTCACCAATTCATATTTCAAACTATTTTTCTCACATATTAAACTTTCATTTTCTTTTTTCACTTGTTTGCCAATCTTTCCCATTGAACAAACTAAATTACAACTCAGCTATCAAAAAAAAATTGTTCCTCCTCTCTTAATAGCTATGGTTGTGAGAACAACACCAAATGTGGTGACATACAATCTCCTTTAAAAAATATTTAGTGATTCAATCACCTTATTTCTCCTTTGGTTGTGATTTATCATCAAACACTTGCCATCATTATTTTTTGTCTTTTCGGTGACCTCCACTGAACAAAAAAAATTCTGCTACCTCCAATCAATCGACTGAATTTAATTGTCAGTGGCTTATGGACTCCATGAATAGTGATCTCTTCAAATAGGCTATTTAGACTATGGTTGCACCTATTCTTCTCCATGCAAACTGCAAAAAAATTTCTAGGCAGCGATTCCTTTAGGATCGGGGTCCAAGCTTTTGAAAGGGGTGGCTTTCTTGTTTGATTGGACGAATATGTACTTCCTTCTATGAATTTTAATCTATGAAAATAATTTCCCTTGGAGTGCCAATAGGCTTCGGTGATTTCTTCTTTGACTGCAACTTTAATTGGTTGTGTATTCCTTCCTAATTGGTACCTCACGAAAATAATAGCTTCATATGGTGGCTATGAAAGATAAGCAACACTTCTATCAACAATACTCTCCTTCTATTTGAATTGTGCGCCTGGCAGTGAATCTTTGACCTTCTTGCAATAATCCCTTGATCTTTTTCTTTGATACCACTTTGTTGGAGTGGACGGAGATAAAACTAATACACATAATAGATTGAACATATAAAATATTGAAACACAAAACACAATTATTTATTCACCCCGTGTTACTACTGCAATTCATTCCATTGCTTGATTAAATCAATTGCATTTTCTTTAAAGAAATACTATAAGTAGAACAACTTTAAAACCATGCAAGCAAAAAAAAAAAAAGAAACTAAACTAATTTCTAATTTATTTAGATTAAAAAAACTTGTAGTTTTTTATCTTCCTCATACTAATCATGGGGGAAATTATTTTCTTTATTCCAACATTTTCCAAGCATGTTTTCTATGTTTACATTTTTTTGTCTTTTGCTTATGCATTATGTTGTATTTACTATAATGTATTGTCTTTTTTTTTTAAGCCGAAAAGACTAGCTATACAACATGAATCATCTACACTTTAATTGTAGATTCTTCTAAAGTCTTTAGATTGGAGAATTGATTTTTGAAATTTAATTTTTTATTTTCCCTTGATGAACTGGACGGAGAAACTTTTAGTGTACATTGAATCTAAAAATCATTTCAATCTTTGTAAATCTTATTATCTTTTGCACCCCTCTTTGACAAGCATGTTTTTGTGGTTGTATTCTCTATCATCTTATGTCTTATGCATCCATTTTGACACTTGTTAAAATTTCTATTTTTAATAGCTTCTTAATGTATTTATTCTAACAGCTTGGGGTCCAGCAACTTGTTTTTAGCCTCCGCTTTCCAAACTGTATTGTCAAATGTTATATTCGTTTTTGGGCAGATCACATTTTAAGCAACAAAAACCTAAATATTCTATTATCAAATGCCTGCAATTTAAGCAACTTAAAGAGTGGAAACTAATCATTCAATAATTTTTAAAATACTCTTTTATTTGTTGTGTTTGATGCATTCTCTTTCTTTAATTTGTTAATTATATCTTGTCTAGGCCTGTTTTAGTTGCAAATGCTTTGTCTAGTCTAGTCTCTTGTATGGATTGGGGACTGATCATAGGACTTAAAAAGTGATTAGAAGAATGAATTATGGATTCTTGAGCATTAGAAACCAGTTGAATTGATATATAAATTTTTTACTTGTACTGTTTTAAGAAATAGTACACATATTAGAGTCATTGAAATGTTTAAAATATAAGTAGAAATGACAATATCAATTTGGAATTTTGAAAACTTTATTGGAGTTTAGAACTTGCTTAAAAGACTTCCCATGATACAACTCAGCAACATTTACTGTGTTTTCTATTAAGTAGCGAAAGTTGACTTGTTATGACATAACGCAGTTTCCATTTTTGACACTATTTTATTAGTGTATTGGTTGATACATGTAGGATTGAGAAAACTTATGTGGAATGCCCTTTGAGGATTGAGGGAACCTCATGTGGAATTCCCTTGCAAGATAGATAGGATACTAGAATGTTGTTGTAGGATAAATAGGGATAGGCTTTTTCCTTGACAATTGTAGTGTTCTTGTGCTTTTCATAATATACAAAGAACTTCCTCATGAATCTTATTTACTCAAGTCTAGTCAGTAATTTATAAATGTAGAATGGTTACATGCCACATTTTTAAAGACTCTAGGAAAATTCATCGGCAACAATTCAAATTCACTCACAAAAGATTCATGGTCAACAATTCACTACACAAAAAATTAAAAGCTTTGATTTTATTAAAAATATTAATGGGAGTGAATTTTATTTGACGGTGAATTTTCCATAGGGATGAATTGCTGGTGGTGAATTTTCCTTCGGTAAATTGTTGGTGATGAATTTGTTGTATGCCTTTTCAACCCACTGAGCAATTGTTGTAGATGTTGTCCATGCAATTGTTTAAGATGTTTTTGAAAAGATAAGAAACATTTACAGAGTGTTGTACCCTTTTTATAGAGAGCCCAAAGGGCCAAAAAAGAGCTAGTTCAAAACATGAATAAACTAGGATAGGACAGACCAAACACAGAAACAACTAACAGACATCTGTTAAACCACAGATTAGGAAAAAATTCCAGAATTTTAGTGGACTAAACTTACACCCCTAACCCTAGGTCACGAAGAAGCGACAGATTGAGGGAGTATCTTATTTTTCATCTCTCTTTTGGAGGGGTGTTTTTTCCCACGTGGTTTTCTCCTTTTCTTTGCTTTATGAGAGATGAAAAATAAGAGACTCCCTCGATTTGTCGCTTCTTCATGACAAATCGAGGGAGTCTCTTATTTTTCATCTCTCTTTTGGCGGGGAGTTTTTTCCCATGTGATTTTCTCCTTTTCTCCGCTTTATGAGAGATTGCATTGCATTTGTACATGGGTACCTAACATGGCCTAGTTGTTGAGATCCATCTTTCATTGTTTTCATTTGTGTACATTCTCCCTAAGTTGCACTTAAGGGGGGGTGTTGGTGTAATTAATAATGTTGTACCTTGTCCTAGGTCATAATTACACCTTAGTTAAGCTTACTTAGGGACCACATAGGAGTTGTTGGAGCTTTTCCACTTTTGGTGGACTTATCATGTTATCACTTTATCACTTCCACCTTTCGTGGACATATCATGTGATTACCTCTCCACCTTTTGTGGTGATTATCACATTATCACTTTTCCACTTTAGGTTGAGTGATAAATTTTTAGAGTTGTCTCATGTCATAAGATTACGACACTTTTCATAATCTTATTCCCTCCTATGTTCTCACCTTGGCTATATAACCAAGGGGTCTCTACTACATTTTTACATTGATTCTATTTGCATTATTGGCAGAATACAATCTATTCTTGTCATATTGTTTCTATCTCTCTTATGCTTGTGCTTCCATTAGGCCTCTAGATCTTGGGTGGCTACCTTCATAACCAATTCTTACATGGTATCAGAGCTATTGGAGTGCCTTTGGATTGCCATTTTGGGAAGATCTTGAGTGCACTCTTGCATTTTTTTCAAAGAAATACCAAATTCTAGGGTGGTTCCATTTTTTGGCCTTGCATTGCAGGTGCATTTTATGAGCTTGTTGCATCAGATCTGAGCTTACCATTGCACTCGAAGTGTTCGAGAAAGTCAGATTTTCCTTTTGTTTCATCTGAGTTGGACATTGGAGGCCAAATCTACAAGGGTTTGAAGATCGGAGGTGGTTGCCAGATCCAAGGGGTAGCCATATTTTCAGAGCATTTTCAGCCAAAAATGACACTGCCATTGCGTCCAGAAGGGCCAAAAACCTAAAGATTGACTATCAATTCATCAAAATCGGACAACTTTGCCCGAAGCCATCTTGAAAAAATTTCTCCTCCTCGGCCATATGGATCAACATTATTGTAGGGCAACGGTACGATTTTGAAAAATAATATTTTATTTTCGGAAAAAAATTGATTTAAAAAAGAAAAATCAAATATTAAATTTGATTTATTTTTTGAAAAAATTTGAAAACTAAAAAAACACTACAACCTCTGCAGCATACCTACCTGTATGGTAGGTACCTCGCTAGTACATAGAGGTACCACAGGTGCTCACTAGAGTGGCACGTGGCCAATGTGGGCCTCGCGAGCTCTGTCGTAACTCACCACCGGCAAGCAGCCAATCAAAATCAAGAGGCTGACTCAAAAAAATTGGCGAAATTTCCCCGCAGCCCACAAAGATTCCTAGAATAATCCAACAAAAATCTAGCAGCAGAAGAATTGGCCAACCAGTAAGAATATTTTGGTAAATGATAGAGGAATATTTCGTTAGCATCTTAATATTCTGGCCAAGGAGCACTTTTTCGGTGACGTGCAGGAGGCTGTCAAATTTAACCTATTGCTTTGCTGACGTCAACACTGCGCCAACATTATTTTGAAAAATTAGAGCCCCCTTCCATTTGAGTTTTTAATTTTGTAGTTCATCTTCAGAGGCTCATATCTTTGTCATTTTGAGGCCTTTTTGAGTGCAATATTTTTTTATTTGAGCTAATTTTTCATGCTCTACATGCTGGTGTGATCGCTTTTTTATTTTGATTCAAAAAAATTTTAGAAAATTTAGTTTCTCATAAGTGTAGCTGAGTTGTCATCATTTTGCAACTTCTGGGGCTCCGTTCAGGCTCATACGAACTCCTTTTTAGGTGCCATTTTTTTGGAAAGTGCACGATTTTTTCTAAACTTCATTGTGGTGCTATCAGTTTGTAGTGATTGTCGTCAAAAAATTTACTTTCAACACTTGGTCATTTTTGGCCTATTTTGGCATTTGTAAGGACAAGATCTCAATTTGGTGTTTTGTATTAGTTATTTGAGTCTATGGTTGCCTACTTAAGGCTGTTGTAAAAAATTTAAAATCAGAAGCCCACTTTGCTTGGCTTGCAAGTGGCCATTGTAAACGCACTAAGTATAAAGTGCCAAATCATCTTTTTTTTGGGGTTCTTTGATTAAGTGAATTTTGGGGGGTGTCTTCTATGATTGTGCCTCTCTCTCTTATTCTCTTCTATTTTTCAGCTATGGGTTCTCCTAAGTTTCCTTTGTTAACTCCACATAACTATGCTTCTTGGAAAATTGATGCTTGGAGTAAGTTAATGGAAAAAGGATTAACTCATTATATTAATGGAGCTATTGTTGCACCATCTGATCCTAAAACTGATCCTAATGCTCATTTGTATTGGCTCACTAAAAATACTATGGCTCTTGGAACATTAAGGAAATATGTATCAAAATATCTAATCTTTCAAATTGAATTTAAGTGTAAAACAATTAAAGAAGCTTGGGAAAATTTTGGTCAATTGTATGTCCAAATTGATGAGATTAATGGTTATCAACTTGACAATGATCTCACAATGTTAGATCCTTAGAATTTTGATACAATCCAAGACTATGTCACTAAAGAAAATGAGTTAAGAGCACAACTTAAGGATTGTGGAATTGACAAAAAGGATGCACAATTGGTCTATAATTTGTTGGGAAAGCTTCCATCAGAATATGCAGCATTTGTTTCTAGCTTCCAAACCCATCGCTTGATAGTGGGTAGTTCTTTCACTCTTCCATCATTTGATGCATTCACAGAAATGTTGATGTTAGAACAAGAAAAGTTAATAAGCATGGGTATTATCAAGTCTTCAAAGTCAAAAGATTTGGTGGCTAATCAAGGCAATCAAGGGACTCAAGGAAAGGGTTCCAACAAGAAGCATAAGCAGTTTAAGCCAAAGACACAACAAGATAAAGCACAATCATCCTCTCCACAACAAGGGAATTCTTCACCTTCTCCTAACAAGGGAAATTCAAGCAATAAGGAGAGACCAACTTGTTCATATTGCAAGAGATTTGGTCATGATGAACATCATTTCCATACAAAGAAAATTGATGAGTTGACAAACATCATCAAGAAGAATAACATCAATTTACTATCTGCCTACAAGAAGAAGGATTCAACTCCTTCCACTTCCTCACAATCAAAAGGGAAAGGGCAAGCATTTATGGCTACTACAAGTTCTTCACAACAATGGATACTTGACTTGGGTGCTACTCATCACATGGGTTCTACAAGGGAGCAGTTTTCTTCTTTGGAGCCATCTAAGGTACCTCACATCTTCATAGGTGATGATACGCAAGTGGACGTTGAAGGAAATGGTTCAATTGTCATGGATGATGGAACATTTGAGGATATTCTCTATGTTCCTAACTTGAGCACCAACCTTCTTTCAATCTACTAAATCACTCACTTTGGATATGGCAAGAAAGTTGAGTTTCTACCAGATTCAGTTGTGGTCAAAGAACTTAAGGATGATTCCTTGGTTGCAATGGGACAAGCCAATCACACAACACAACTTTACTCATTTTCCCACTTTATTCCTAAGTCTCCTTGTACTACATTACTCACTCATTCAAATTCAAAAAGTAAGCTATGGCATGAGCGGTATGGACATCTTAGTTACCACTATCTTCGGCAGCTTAGCTCCAATGATATGGTCACAAGACTCCCTAAAATAAACTTTTTTGATGGTGTATGTTCAGGTTGTTCCTTGGGTAAACATCTAGAAGAGAAGCTTGACAAAGGGAAGTCTTGGATAGCTTTGGAAGTTCTTCAATTGGTTCACAGTGATGTAGCAGGTCCATTTCCAGTTTCATCATTCAACAAGGCCCTCTATGTCCTCACCTTCATTGATGACTACTCCCACTTCACTTGGGTCTATTTTCTTGTTCACAAGAGTGAAGTGTTTGACAAAAATCTATTCTTCAAGGCTCATGTTGAGAAGCAATCAGGGAAGCAAGTCAAGATTCTTCGCACAGACAATGGAAGGGAATATGTGAACAATAGACTTGAGTAATTTTGTACTCTTGAGGGGATTGATCTTCATAATTTAGTTGCATACACCCCAAAACAGAATGGTGTTGCAAAAAGGAAGAATTAAACCCTTAAGGAGATGGCTAGCTGCATGATTCATGCTCGTTCTCTTGGTCCTCAATTTTGGGTAGAAGTTATGAGTTGTGCCACTCACATCTAGAATCAGGCTCCCTAAAAGGCTTTGAAGGGTATGACTCCTTTTGAGGATTGGTATGGTAGAAAACCAGTTGTGAGACACTTCAGAGTTTTTGGTTGTCCAGCTTGGGCACAGATACCTCCAGAGAAGTGCAAGGCATTGGAACCTTAGAGTAGGACTTGCATCTTTGTTGGATATCCTTAAGGGGTTAATACATATAGACTTTTGGATCCAGAGACACATGAGCTATTCATTGAGAGGAGTGTGCACTTTGAGGAATGCTCTCCTAGCTTGGCCTCTAATCCCCCTCTTCCTTCCTCCATAGTGGAAAGTGATGATAGTGACTCAGATGATGATTCTCCCTCAACTTTGACTCATAGGATCACACCTTCGTAGGGTCCACTTGCAGCTGAGGATCCTTGTCCTTCACCTCCTACTAGACCTCATTGGGCTCGACAAACTCTTAAGTCAGCAGGTTCTCTTGTTGGGGGTCCTTTAGATACTCGAAGGACTCGGTCACAACATCAAGATTTTCCACATGCTTTTATTGCTACTGCTTCTGATCCATAGTCCTGCAAGGAAGCATCAGGAGTTCTAGAGTGGGATTTAGCAATGGAGGAAGAGTATAGTTCCTTGATGAGGAACACCACATGGGATTTAGTTCCACTCCCCAAGGGGGGAAAGATGGTTCGTTGTAAGTGGATATATCAGACCAAGTATGCAGCAGATAGAAGTGTGGATAAATTCAAGGCTCGGCTTGTGGCAAAAGTTTTCTCATAGGTTCCATGTGTTTATTATATAGAGACCTTTTCACTCGTTGCTAAGATGAACTCCATTCGTTTGACACTAGCTATTGCTACAACTCATGGTTGGGTTGTACATCAGATGGATGTGAAGAGTACATTTATTCACGAGGATCTTCATGAGGAGATTTACATGGAGCAGCCATAGGGATTCCTACAGGATTCTTCTTTGGTTTGCAGATTGAGGAAATCTCTCTATGGCCTCAAATAGGCCCCTAGGGCTTGGTATGCCAAGATGGATTCCTTTCTTCTCTCCGCAGAATTGACGAGGTATCATTCAGATCTGAATGTCTACATTTTGTGACAGGGTGACTCTCATTTTCTACTTGTTCTCTGTGTTGATGACTTGATCATTACATGGAGTACCTCATCCATCATGGGCAATGTCAAATTTTCTTTGCAAGACAGATTTTCTATGACTAGCTTGGACCTTTTACACTATTTTCTTGGGATTGAGATCACACAGTCATCTTTTGGGATATCTCTCTCTCAACCCAAGTATGCTCTTGATCTTCTAGCTCAGTTTCACATGCCTGATTATAAGCCTACTCTAACTCCCTTTCTTTCAAGAGTCAAGCTTGAGGCTAAGTGTTCTACTCCACTTGTTGATGCCACTTTGTATCGTCAGCTTGTTGGGAGTCTCATATACTTGACTCACATAAGCCCCGATATCTCCTTTGCTGCTGGCATGGTTTCACTCTTTATGTAGGAACCACATGAGCTTCATTGGAAAGAAGCCAAATGTATCTTGCATTACATACAGGGTACACATCATCATGGGATTCAGTATGCAACAGGTACAAGACTTACCTTGGTGGGATATACAGATTATGATTGGGATGGCGATGTTGATGATCGTAAGTCCAATTTTGGCTACAACTTTCATCTTGGTTCTGGCCCCATTTGTTGGTAGATTAAGAAGTAGCATGCTATTTCTCTTTCTTCGGCTTAGGCTGAGTATTGAGGGGTTGTCAATGTAGCTACTGAGGCTAATTGGCTTCACTATTCCACATCCTTCAATCATTCATTATGACAATTAGAGTGCCATCCAGATCTCGAAGAATCTAGTTCACCATCAGACGACCAAACACATTGAGATTCATATGCACTACATCAGGGACCTGATATAAGAGCAGGTCATTGATTTGTAGTATTGTCCTTCAACATAGCAGGTTGCAGATATCTTCACCAAACCCTTCACTAAGAGTACCTATCATCATTTGCAAGCTCTCTTGGGGGTGTAGGATGTTTCATCTAAGGAGGTCACTTGACTTCTTCATTCTCTCTTATGGGGGGACTTTTTCCTCTTCCAAGGGTTTTGTCCTTCTCATACATTTGGGAGCTTTTTCTCTTATTTTTCATCTCTCTTTTGGGGGGGAGTTTTTTACCATGTGATTTTCTCCTTTTCTCTGCTTTATGAGAGATTGCATTGCATTTGTACATGGCCTAGTTGTCAGGACCCATCTTGCATTGTTTGCATTTGTGTACATTCTCCCTAAGTTGCACTTAAGGGGGGGTGTTGGTGTGATTAATTGTGTTGTACCTTATCCTAGGTCATAATTACACCCTAGTTAAATTTACTTAGGGACCACATAGGAGTTGTTGGAGATTTTCCACTTTTGGTGGACTTATCATGTTATCACTTTATCACTTCCATCTTTCATGGACATATCATGTGATTACCTCTCCACCTTTTGTGGTGATTATCACATTATCACTTTTCCACTTTAGGTGGAGTGATAAATTTTCACAGTTGTCTCATGTCATAATATTATGACACTTGTCATAATCTTATGCCCTTCTATGTTCTCACCTTGGCTATATAACCAAGGGTTATCTACTACATTTGTACATTGATTCTATTTGCATTATTGGCAAAATATAGTCTATTCTTGTCATATTGTTTCTATCTCTCTTATGCTTGTGCTTCCATTAGGCCTCTAGATCTTGGGTGGCTACCTTCATAGCCAATTCTTACAATTTTAAAATAAAAAGTATACATTTTTTATTAAATAGTTGAAAAAAATACAAAACTTATTAAATCTTTTAAATATACAATTAATCTATATAATATTAAATTATTATATACAATATGAAATTAAGTGTCAAGTTTTTAAGTTTTTTAATTATCTATACTTTATAAGGAAGAGAGTTCAATAGTTATGTGGGGTTTTTATTATTTGTATACTACTTGTCTTTACAATAATTACTCTTGTAACCTATTTATACTATATATGTCAATATTTAGGTCACATGTAAATAAAAAAATAATCAAATGTTGGTCAAGATGGACCCATAGATGAACATATGAGAATATATGAATGTTATATGTATGTATGTATGTATGTATCTATATTCATTAACAAGTGAAGTAAATATTTTCATGTTTCATATAAAATATCATAATAATCCACAATATGTGTGTCATTTATAAAATTTTAAGTCGTGTTCTTATGTTGAAAATCACTATTCTTATGCGTACAACTATTTGGGTCACAATGTATATGCATTAGAATACACCATATAATTTTTTTTTCCTATCATGAGTAAATAAGTTGAGCACAATAAATACCTTGTATTTTTCCCATTAAATGTCAAGGATTGTTAATTTTTTTTTGATAATTTAAAGTTAAATATAAGATGTATTTTAAATAATAATGTGTTATTTTTATAAGAACAAATATATATTTTTGTTCAATTATTGGTCCATTTTTGTTAGATATAAAGCTATAAAAAACAATATTTATGATTAACTAAAGGAATTTAAATCATTTAGGTTTTATATAAGTTATATTTGAAATAATAGTATGATAATATTCTATTAATATCTAGGGATACCATGATTAGGTTTTGGTTGAATATTTAAAAAGTTAATTATAGGAGACTTCTCAATAGAATTATTATTGTTGAAAGTTGTATGATGAGTCACACCTCCAAATCTTAGTTGTAAAAAGATAAGAGACTAGTTCACATTTCTAAAATAATGAAAGTCCTATGATGTTTCATGTAACTAGTGCATTTTCACAAAATTAACTTGCATGACTACTAGTCCCTCTCCCCTAATTATTATCAACATATACGATGAATAATCATTATTAAACTATTCATAAAATTTTGAAAATATTAAAATATAAATAAAGAAAATTAATAAATTATATAATGATTTTCAAATAAAAAAGAAAAGAAAAGATAAATTCTCATATATAATAAAAGTTAAAGAAAATATAATTTTATATTAAAAATACACACATAGAGTAATATAGTAAATGATTCATGGGATAACTTGAATATCACATCTAAGTACGACATACATTTATATCAAAAAATTATAGATTATATTTTAATATTAAGAAATAGACAAAATTAATAGATTACATAATTAATGTTAAAAATTAAAAATTAAAAAATAATGATTATGTTTTATATTTATACTCAAAAAAATAAATCAATAATAAATATAAAGATAGATTTTCATAATGAAATTAGCATATTCATGGTATTTCCCATTTAATTTTGTGTTCACTTTGATTTTAATATCTTAATTATTAAATATTGACAAGTTTTATACCTTGTGTTAGGATTGGTTTGTGGCCTCATAACTATTGACTCCCATTATACCTCCGATTTATGTTGATGCTTGGATATTTGCTCCATTTATTAAACTAAGTAATTTAAGTTGCTAGATTAGTACTATGTGATAGAAAATTTATCCTTGTCAAACCCATAGAGCACAAGAATGATTCTCAGATTCTATGAATCAAAATTCAAATTCAAAATTTCATGCCCTTTTCACCAATTCTTATGCAATAATTTATCACATCTACTGTATAGCTTGTTATTATCTCATTATATTTAAATATATACAGTTTAAACCTTATTTTGTAAACAAAATTGTTAGATAACACTTAAAATTAGAATTTTTTTAAAGGAATGAAACTTACACTATTATATAGGTTATTTTAATTTTATAATTTTTTTCTTCTATCTTTCTCCTTATTATTGGTTTTATTTGTTGGGGACTTGATTTGGGAAAACTTACTCATCTATCATATTAGTAAACTTTTTTTTTTTGTGAACTTCACCTTTGACATTCAAAATATAGAAGTAGAAAAATGATAAGTTATATAAATGAAACACACACTATCATATCACTTGCACATAAACCAAATAAACTATGCACATTAGGATTATATTCATAATAGTTGAGATCTAATATATGGAGTGTAACATTAGATTTTACTATGCTTGTTTAAACCTTCAGACATTCATAAGATTAAAAGAACATAATATTAGTTTTAAATAATTTCAAAACAAGATCAACTTGATACAAGTTATAAAAGATGCATTAATAAAAATAATTTACAATCAAAATCTATAAACATTAATCAAAATAATGTAGAAGCCGCTCTAGTTTGGCCTGGCTTAAACATCACACACTAAGCCTTTTGACTTAGTGGCTATTTGGTGTGGGCCCCTCCAACCCATTCACTTTTTTAAGTTTTTGTTTTCCTGTTGGTAAATTTCGTTAGGATAAATTTATCTCGCATGAACTGTACTAATCCGCTAGGGTAAGAATATTGCTTTATCACTACCGTCCAATACTTGAAATATTTAATAATTAATAAATAACATTTAAAGTATATTTAATGTTGTTTTATATTTATTTAATATTATTTAACTAATATTACATTTTTGTTATTATTAAATTTATATAATCTAAATAATATTAATTATTAATGATAAATAATATATTACATATTATTAATAATAGATAATATATTATTTATGATTGATAATTAATATTATTTAGTATTATATAATATATTTAATAATTATTTAATGTTATTTAATTAAATATATTTGCAGCTTGCCTTCTTTTGTACTGGGTTCGGGACCCCATCAAAATCCATTTTTTACCCTTAATCAAACTAAATTTATCATTAATATCTAATAATTATAATTTAAATAATATAATAAATATTTTATAAATAATATTAAATAACATTCCACTCGGTTTGAACTTTGATGGAAAAAACATCACAACTACTTAACCATCCCACCATGCCACTATTGGTAGATATAATATATGTTAAATAATTAAATTCAAAGGGTTTCACCCTTTTTCTACCTTCTACTTTTGTTTATTGTCAAATATTTCAATGTTGGCTAGATATATCTTCACCGAATTGACCTTATATTATTGGATATCATCCTCCATCTCTCTCATACCACTTCCTATTCTATGGGCCCTTATAGTATGACCTTAATTTTTCTTATAAAATCTTAGCAAATATTAGCAGAAAATAGGTAAATGTATTAATTGTCATATTATATGATTAAATATATTATATATTTAATAATTATTATTAAAATTATAGTTAATATATTTAGTCTATTATTTAGTAATTTTTAAATAATATTAATTAATAATTATTAAATGATATTAATATTTATTACAATATGTCATGTGATAAAATTATTCAATATATTTAAATGTTATTTCAACTATTGATGGTAAATTATAATGGCCATAGTCAATATCAATTATTGAGGAAAACAAATACTAGTTAGCGAAAGGAACAAGTTAAGCAAGCCCCATGTATGCCACCTAAGTAGTCAATGCTTAACTTTTTCCTTTCATTAATTGATTTGTATTCTCCTAAGCAATGATCAATGACCATCTTCATCAACAATTGAGATAATAATTAATAGTTTGATTATAATAATTAATATTATATAATAATTATTAAATAATAACTTAACTAAAGAATCCAATTTGAAGTCAAAATGCTTCAGGGAGTATTGGACAGTCCTTTCAGACAAATTCTTAAATCAAATTTACTTTCTAACTAGTCTCCCTTCTTAAATTACAACTCTTCCATTGAAAAGAAATAAGACTCCCATTGAATATATTATAGGTTGTAGTGACTTCCAATGACCTCCACATAAAGAAGGAGCTGGAGTAGTACTGGGATGGGTGACCTGTGGGGAAGGCCCAACTTAGGAGCACTTAATTACATTGCAAACCCAAAAGTTTAAGAGAAGAAAGGTTTGCATTTCTATACAATATCTTTAACAGTATGTAGGGGATTTCTTTTAGTTGTTCAATGTGATGGGTGTCTAGAGATGAGAAGTGATGCATATTTGCATATTATTTTAGTTTTATTGCAAATGTGGGTATCGAGAAAAGTAATTTGTGCACAGTTTTAAAAATAAATTTCCGACCCAACAAACATGCCCACATTTTTATGCAGTTTTCTTATAAAAGCAATGTTCACCAGGCCTTTATTTACATAGAAGGAAACCTAAAAAAACTCTACTTATATTAATAAAGAACTTCCTAAATGCTCAAAGCTGGAAGGATAATAAGAGGGCCCACCAAGCCATCATCAAAGAGTAAAGAACAACAAAATTTGACATTCATAAATAACTACTTTGCCATAAATCATGCTAGAGAGACTGAAAACCAACTGAATCAATTTCTGCCTCACTGAAACACCATCCAATTTATTTCATTTAGAGCTACTTCCAGCCAACCTAATTTTTTCCCATTCAAGTTATAACCTATTAAGAATTATCACAGAGCCCTTACCATATAGTATAAGAAAGTACACTACAATTCATTATTCCCCCATGCTTTTCTTCCATTCAAAGAAACAATCAAGTAAATGACATGCCTCACTATGAAAAATTAATATTATCAATTAAAATCACAACAATTTCAAACCAATCAAAACAAGAGAACTATCAAGGAACCATATTGCAAACACCTATTGTAAATGATAAATAGTAACATTCGGAAGATAGAAAAAGCATATCATGTTTTATGGAAAAATTATAGATGAGCAGCAGTATTTATAAATGACTATCAAAATAAAAATACTCAATTCACTTCCCTCCTCAATGGAATAGAGCAAACACTTAAACCAACATTTTGGCATCACTATTTTCAACATTTAATTGAGCAAGGCTAAAGCTTTTAGAGTTTGATGTTTGGAACTTGAAATTTTTAGGAACATACTTAAGAACACTTTGCATAGAGAAATTGTCATTGACATTAAACTATTCTCACAATGCAACTAAGAGACCCTCTATTCTCAATCTCTCCAGTTTAATTTCTACTTTCATGTTCACTCTGAGATTAAGAAAGTACATATAACTAGTTTATCTATCTTTAAATAAAATCTATATAAGTATTGCCATAGAAAATCTATATAAGTATCACCATAAGATATATTTTTTTCACTTTTCTCTTGTAATGAGAGATCTTACGAATTTTTTTTCAGAATCTAATATGTCCAAATCAACATTATTATTATCTTCTTCTCACAAGAATCATAGATTTGCATAATCTGTGCACCCATCCAATTGGAGCCCAACACTACCACTTTGTAGTCCTCTCCATGATCTCCAAAGACTAACATGATTTGGAGAAAAGTGAATTTGGTGATTTTGAAGATTTTTGGGGTTATTTTCATCTTTTTTGATCCAATGAATTTTTCGAGTCTTGCTAATGTTTGCTAATGTTTTTGAGCCTCATCCAACTATGAATTCATGTTCAATTGGGACTGCTATGCCTAAAAAGCTAGATTGTCCTCATGAACACCCAAAAGCACTCTTGACAAAGTATTCAATGTAAAAGATAAAAATTAGATACTCAGGAGCTTTCATATCCACACTGCAATGAAGTGAGATCATGGATAATCAAAATTATCAATTGACTTGTAAACCAGAAGATTCCAAATGCATTAACAATTTGGAAAAGCTATAGGGCACTTCATAAGCCATGACACACAAACCTCCAATTGAACACCAAAAATGACATGATGAATGAATCTCCAATTAAACACAATGCTCCTATGCTTCCAAATAGCAAATTGTATTGCAAGGCATTTTGCACAAAAGCTACAAAATGCTCTTATGTTGCATTACAGACAAGTACCAATACATTTCAAAGGAGAGTCTGATGTATTTTCCATGAGGTGAATCTATCGCGGTGAATTTTTCCATGGTGAATTTTCTGATGATGAATTGCTGATGGTGAATTTTCCAAGAACCGTAATGGACATTGTCTATTTTTATGTTCACACCCCAAATCATGATTCTTTCAATCCATATAGGTGCAGGTGCTTATGTCGATTAAAGGTATCAATTCATACACTTGCATTTGCTTATGTTTGTCACTCAAGGCATCAAAGTCCATAGCATCATTTTGTGTGGAAACCCATATTTTTCTCGAAGTTATTTTATGGTGTAATTTTATTTATGTTGCATTATGTGGAGTGACTTTGTTCATCAGCTCCTTTCCTATAATCAAACTTGTTTTCTGGGTTTCGTGTTCTTGTAGATAATAATTAATCTACAATTTGTATGATTATGCAGTTTCAAGGCACTTGCGTAAAACCATCTGAGTGCCACTAAAAAAAGTTAAAAACACTAATTATGCACCATCAAGACTCTAGTGCCTTCTCTCAAACTATTAAGTATGCATTCCTTAGTGCCACCATTAACTTATCTTTTACTCCCGTGTATCAGCGCTGTTGACCACAACCTTTAATATCTAGGGCATAATGGATACCATTCATATCGGACGTAAGAATGACACTAAAAGTTCTATGAATAATTTAAATAGTTTCATAGAAATTTCCACTTTCTTTATAAACGAGTGCAAAGTCTCAAGGAATTTCCTATACAACTCACTATATATTTTAGCAAAATTAAGAATCACACCTTCAATTATGGAATGCATTTATTGGAACAAGAATACTCAAACAAATAGAAAACTGAGACTAACAATAAGTTGTTTGGACAACCCAATAGATCTATAGACATATGTGTGTGTGTTGAATTCATCACTTTGATTACATGTCTTTCAAGAGGACTCTGATCTGAATATAGTTCTACTATCCAACACAAGCTAAATTTTAGAATTACAATTACAATTCCACTCACAAACTCATGAGCATTGTTGACCACAAGGAGATAAATTGCTAATATACGATCTGATGTAGTATTGAGTGATCAGTTCAATACCCTTATAAGGATGATAACCTAGCTGGCCACAATAGATAGGTTGCTGGTATATAATCTGAAAGTACTTTGCACAACAGTGAAATACTGTCAAAGACTTGTCAACAGATCTCCACAACTGATGTGTATTTTTTGCCCTCAATTCTACAACACGGTGGTGGATAGTTTTCCAAGAGGAGTGCCCTGACATGGTGAAAGACTTGTGCAAAATTGCAGCCACAATGACGTGAAGTACTTCCTGGAAAGTAACAGGGATCAGCTCCAAAGGATGTCCATAATTCACCAAAAATTTGAAACTTAATATATCAACCCTCAAATATGTGTCAGTGATGAAAACATGATATTTGCTTGCTAAAAAAACTATAGCAGCATTGTAGCAAAATCAAATTCCACCCCAAATCAACACAATTGTGATTCTTAGATGGCATCAAGGGTTTTTGTCCTAGATCCAAGTGTGAAATTCAAGAGGGTTTTCATATTTTCAAACCTCAAACAAACCAAGGATAAGTCTTGAGCAGAGGGTAAGATGGCGCCTAGATGAGTAGCTTGGGCACTCTTAGTAGCTGCAACCATGGCCTCTCCAAACCTTACCACAACATAATTTTTTTTAAATAAGATGAACCAAAACCAGTCTCTACGGTTTCCCTAATTTCCAGCTACTATAATAAATTCTGCCTTTAAAAAACCTCAGCCTAAACAAATCACATAAAAACCCTAGGAAAATTAGCTTCATAGAATATAGGGAAAAACAGCGAAATAAAACCCTATAGAAACGATCATCTCTTGACAATAATTTATTTTTTCTTAATCCCCACATAAAGATTCTAAAAGAAAATCTCACTGAAACCATGGCAAGTGAAGCAGCAAAGTTTTATAGAACCCCATCAAAAAGAAAAAAAATTTGAAAATGAGATGAACGAAAACTAGTCTTCGTGCATCTGCTACTGCAATCTACTTATGACAATGAAAGTAACTCTACAAATATCAGGGTTTTAAAGCTTCTTGATTCTTGAGCTCGACACAAGATTTTTACGAGATCAAATATTAGTTGTAAATTAAAATCCTTGGATTCCAATAGTGGTCTTCTGAGATTGCACCGGCCTTGAATAGGACTTCCTCCAAATCACCCTTGATTGTTTTGGCCTCAGCATCCCCTGATATCCAACTCCATAGTATGCAACTAAAATGGCATTTTTTCTCCTCTTTCGCTTAGGAGGATGGTGTGGGGTCACACTCGATGCTTGTGTAGTTTCCTCTACCCATGACAGGGTGAATCCATGGTAGGACAACAAAAGGTATGAATATTCCACCGAATATATGTTTAAAGGAAAGATGCTTTTTGCCCCTACTAATTATTATTGAGTGGGGTAACAACCATAATAAAATCGTAGAACCCATACTTTCATTTATCAAATGAAACAAAATTGTTTTATAATAAAATAATACACAACAAGAAAAAAACATATAGCTGCATACGTATTCAATAACTTACCACAAAATTTAGCACAAATTTGAGTTGTGCAGGTGTAACACTATTTCCATAGCCTTTTATCAGCATCCTATCTTTTTGCACTAGAATGAGAGCTTTGGAATAGTGCATGGACATCCATCAAAGCATAAAGAATAGTTGCAACTTCCTTACTATGATTGTTGTCACCTGAAGACATGCGTTCCTCTCGTATAGGGTTTGATGAAAGAAGGAAACGTGTTGGTTTTACTCAACACGTTGTAACTACGTGCTCGATTCCTCATTGATGTACAGAGCAAAAAAACAATTATTTATTCCGTCAAACATCCTCTGCTCAATAATTTATAAAAACATTTATTAACTTCCACCTATCTTGTATCTGTCGGCAGAACACCTAAAGCCCACCAACTCTCATTCAAAAGCAGCGTAACCAACTTTTACTATTTTGGCGGAGTTTTGTTGTACACACATCAAATTTATACACAAAAAAATGGCATTGAGAGTTTCCATGTACACGAAAAAATGATGCACCAGTGGAATGCCTTACGACATAAAGATGACTAGTTTTGAAGTTATAAATTTTTTCCATGGATGTAAGTTATTACACAGTATACACATGACATGCTACGATCATATGAAATTGGAAGCATGTGTTAAGACACAAAGAAATGCAGTCTGATGGGCTACCTAAACATGCCTTTACCTCTGTTTCTTGAAAAAATATTTTTAGTAACTACTGGTCCAAACAACCCCTACCAATGATCTCCCAAATACAACTATTTTTGATGTATCAATACCAGTCCTCCGGAGTAGGTGTTCCAGTGCAGCGTGATCAAAAATAAAGGTGAACTGCCAGAAAAGCATATGAGCAAAAGACACTGAAAAACAATAGGCAAGAGGACTATAGAAACCATCTCTTGTGCATACGGGAGTTTCTAATAAGCCTCGTTCGAACAACAGTATCCTAAAGCTATGAAGCATTGTTCTGAAACCCTACAAATGAATCATGGTGAGTCAAAGGTAATCAACACGAATATAAAATATCAAAACCAGGGCAAGTGACTTCCTCAAGGCTATGCACGGTTCAACTGTATTCCATCCCCTTTGGAGCAGCACACATCGTCGATTGACAAATTCAACCGGGTATTTTCAAATAGGACACGCCTTCTATGTAAATATATTAAATGTCATCTAAATAATATTTAATTATTTAACATATACTATATTTACCAATAGTGACATGGTGGGATGGTTAAGTAGTTGTGATGCTTCTCTTGCCATCAAAGTTCAAACCCCATTAAAATTTTATTGTTTAATATTTAAATTGGGGATGATGTCCCCCTTTGTGATCTCACTAGTTCATAGCTCCATTTACCCCTTCTTCAAAATAATTATAACTTAAATAATATATTATGTAATAATGATTATATATTTAATATTCTATAAAAAATGATAATTATTATATAAAAAAAATAAAAATTATTTAAATTGTTTTTAATAATTATTTAATATTATTTAAATTATAATTATTAGATATTAATGATATATTTAGTTAAATAACATTAAATAATTATTAAATATATTATATAATAGTTGGAATAATATAACTATTAATTATTATATAATACTAAATAATATTAATTATTAATCATCAATAATATATTATATATTATTAATAATATTATTTATCATTAATAATTAATATTATTTAAATTATATAAATTTAATATTAACAAAAATATGTTATTTATTAAATAATTATAAAACAACATTAAATATATTTTAAATGTTATTTATTAATTATTAAATAGTTCAAGTTTCGTAGCGGTAAAGCAATATTCTAAAGCTAGCGGATTAGTACAGTTCGTGCGACATAAATTTATCACCAACGGAATTTACCAACATAAAAACGGAAACTTACAAAAGCAAATGGGTTGGAGGGGCCCACATCAAACAGCCACTAAGTCAAAGACTTAGTGTGTGACGTTTAAGCCAGGCCTCTAGTTTTGCTTCGCTGGTGGTGGTTCCCGGGATTCGATCCGCGATCTGCTTGGCTGTCAGAGGAGCCGACTCTGCCGAGAGAATGTCAGGTACCTTTAGCAAAATTGCTGCTTTTGCTGCCATTTGAAATGTGCAGAGATACGATAATTCTAGCATAGATTCCGTGCTTTCAATCTCTTCATATTGATTTTCGCTGCCCATCTTGAGATAATTGAAATTCTAAGCCAAAATTGATATGCTACGCCGAAAATGAATCTTTGCAGAGGCGTAAGATTTGTGCTGTGTATTATCCATAGTTAAGGAGATAATGGGAAAGTTTAATCGTCCTACCAAATCCAGAGTGGACGCCATAAGTAAATGGTATTGGTAGGAAACAAACATCGTTCTAATGGTTGAACTGTGACAACAATCTAATCTTCGTTTTGGTAAATACTTCATTACAGACGTCGGGAAGGGTATGAAAAGATAGGATAATTCTTTTCCACTTTAAATTCCAGTCCGATGTTCGCTGGGAAGGCAATTCCACCATTGAAGAGTTGGGACACAATTTGAATTATTATGAACAGACACTTAAGCAGTATTATCGTATAATCCCTCTTTTGACTAATAACAAAAACTTAAGTCACTAACACTAGTTATCATTACATTAAATAAAAATATAAATCTTAATTTTTCTCATTATTTAAAAAAATCATTTACGGAACATTTATTCTCCATGCTCAAACATATAACTCAACTAACCAACTTACATATTGCAAACACTTTTGTGACAAGGAAGACTACCTACTACACCAACTTTATTTAATTCTACTTGACAAAATCTAATCATTACACGACACTTGCAATTTAAACAATGAATTGGATGGTAATACTTATTATAGTATGTTCATAAGCATTCAAAATGTCTCCCACCAGACGACTTCACTATAAATTGCCATACCTCATTAACTGTTCGCATCAGATTTCGAACAGGACTGGAAATTAAAGAAAATAAAAAGTGTGTCTTTTCAGATGCTTCCGAATATCTGAAATGAAGCACCATTTTTAATGTATAAATAATAAAAAATTGGAGCAGATAATTGTCATGCTTCATAAATTAAAACGAAAACAATGGCATTTATTTGCAAATGGACAATTAGACTTTAGTGATGGCCTCTCTGCAGTATATCAATTTTGTCTCAGCATTTCAAATACCCCAAAATGGGGAGCCAAAATTGTTGTGCGGAGAACAAAAATGTTTGTATCTCTGCACATTTCCAATATTGGCGGCAACGGCAGCAAGTTTGCTTATGGTGCCTGAAAAATAGTAGATAACTATTGCAATTTGAATATCTTGAAGATAAGGATATATATATCATTTTAAGTGTTGTTTTTGGGTTATAGGAAATTTCATCATCAGCAATTTACTGAAGGAAAATTCATCGTCAGCAATTTACTGTCATGGAAAATTTACCACCAAGTAAAATTTACCGTGCGGTGAATTGCTGATTTGCGAGATGCCATGTTTTTTATTTGATTGTTTTCTATTTAGATGAGTAGGGAAGTAAGTTCTATTGTCTTGAATGAGAATTTGGTTATCTCTTATTCAATTGAGTAGGGTTCTACTATCTTGTATGACAATTTGAAATTGTTGTGGATAGAAGATTATGGAGTAACAGAAAATTGAGTAGAGGTAGTGCAAAACATAGTAAAGATTGTTCTTGCATGTCAAACATTTGCATTCTAAGTTATGATGATTCTAATTTAACTTAATTCTATTGAAAGCTCATCCAAACATTCAAGAATAAAAAATCGATAAAAATAAAAATAAAAATCAGTCACTTGTTTCATCTATATTTTCCATTCCACCTCGTTTAATAAGTGATTTAAAGAGAGCTTGTACAATTTTAGACAAGAGTGGATGATGTTGCAACTTGGAAGATATGCCTATGAAAAATATGTACAATTAAGATATATTCAAAAATAATTTGTTTCTTCAAAAATATATATATATATATATATTCAAAATATTTTAGCAAATTGGAATTGCCTTGGACTATTCCCTATATTGATTTCAAAACTTCTCAAATAAAAGTTAATTAATAATTCTTAATAGAAGGCATATATTTAAATAACAAAAATATCACATATTTATTAAAACATTAATTATTGGTCATTTATATGATTACGATATTACTATCAAGATTCAACCATGTAATTTTTGAGTCAAACTCATTGGTCCATGATTCGTGAGTAGTGGTTCACAAGAACCCATCTCTCATGATAATGAATGGTCCACTTAGCACTCATATGGTACTAAATTTATTAAAATACTAGCATGCCAATTAAATAAGTTGTATATAAAAAATTACATAATTATATGAATATTTTTTTTTCATTTTGTTACATTGAAAGCATTAAACAGTGAAATCAATGAGTATGTGAGTCTGTGTCAATAAAACTTAACAAATTTAATTTGACGTTGTGATGAAAGCTAACTTTATGTTTAAATAAGATTGGGATAAAGATTTATTCACTGTCACAACTTTTTTTTTTATTTGAAGAAATTTTTTTATTTACGAGTTGTTTTATTTTTCTTTAAGATTATTTAAGAATTAATATTTGTAGTTTACTAAATAACTATTTTAAGAAGTAGTTTTTATTATTGCATCAATAAAATAATAAATTATACGTAAATATATAATATATATTGTACTTTTATAAAAACAAAACAAAATAAAGTAACAATAGTAAATTTTTTCGAAATTGTTATGTAATATGAAGTGTTTTTCCTACTCTTTAATATAATATTTTTAAATCTAAAGTAAAATAATATAATACATTTAAAACTAAAACAAATAGAGTTAATACAATTTATATTTTTGGAAAGAGTGTATAAGATGAATATATATATATATATATATATATATTAAAATTTAAGAAAAATAATAACTTTTTGTGTTTTTATATATACTATTAATTAATATATGTATGCTAGTTTTAAAACTCACTATGTGAAAGTTGTGTGATTTAAGGGATGAGGAAAACAATAATTTGAAATTTAGAAAGAGAAAAGATCATAATAAAGAAATTCATACATTTTTTAAAGTATAACATCAACACAAATCACCTTTAATTTAAAAATTTCAACCAATATCCCAAAACTACTCAATCATTTTATTTACCTTGTACAACATGTTGGAACTATTAAGTCATAAAAATCGAACAAATATTTTTAGGAAAATATAAATTTTGAGTGTGAGGAGTAAAATATTAACTTAATTAAACTTTTCCAAAAACCCATTAAAACATTGAGCTCCCTTATATTGAGCATTTATAGCCCATTTTGTCAAAAAAGAAAAAAAAAGAGGATTTTTCATATAGAAAGGGCCATTTGCATATGAATTATGTTACCATGCATTGAATGGAATGCTAAAGATCATGGTGTGGTTTAGGGATTCTCTAGTAGTGATTAATTGTTCTTATAATTTATTAATATTTAATATTTTTATTGTTTCATGCTTGAAACATGCACAGTATAGAGTAATACTTAATTTTCAAATTGGTATACTAATTAGTTCTAGATTTTTAAGGCTTTAATAAATATTTCATTAAGCTAATATTGATTAGCTAAATTCATGAATCAAACAATTCATAAACATATATTATATAGTATGAATTATTTTTTATATTATAGAGCACATTTAATAATTTTAAAATAGAATAAATTGCTTGTTGTAAATAAAAATAATAATGTGAAAATTACAATATCATATAGAAATGTCAAAGATGATTTTGTACAAAAAAATCTCACATACCATAGATACGTATTAATTGTTCTCAATTCCATCAAGCCTCACAATTAAACTTATTTTATTACATATGAACTATATTACAAAAAATGACAAAGTAATTATTTTTAGCAACATAAAAATCCCAGTAATATGGATATGTTGTATTAACCAAGCTATTGTTAGCAGCATAAAAATTCCATGAAATGACATGTATGATTCATGAAACTAGAAGAAATCCGCATATTAAAAAAAAAATCTATTTTTTGAAAGAGTTTTGAAAAACTAAATCATATACATATTCCCACTATAAAACTTTCAAATGTGTAATGCCATGAAATAAATACATCTAAGTGCTTCTAATTATAAAATTAAAATATGAATAATTTAGACACATCGTTCATATTTTATTTTTTTAGATCACAGAAACATCATTCATACGTAAAAAATAAAATAAGAATTAAAGTTTTTGCACCCAAATCGACTTTAATGCAAATAGACTAGTTTATATGAATGCATTAAATCATTACTCAAAATAATAAAACAACTAAGGAATTTTTTTTGGATTGTAGAGTGAAATTATTAAAATAGAATAAACATTATGTCAATAACTTAGTATCCATTGGGTGGGCATCTTGTTTTTACACTCGTACCCATTTTTGTATCACCTTAGAAGTAGATAAAGTAAATAGACATGAAAAAATTTGAATCTTATTAAATTTTATCTTCCAATGGATAACTACCTCTATTTTTTATTTTTGTTATGTTCACATAAATTTGAGATACTAATTTAAAAATATTTTAAGCATAGGTCTAAAATTTGGAAAAATTTGAAAACTAGCTAAATTAAAGCAAGACAAAAAGAAAAGGAAAACTTAATCTATGTAGATTCAATACAAAATTTCAGCATTTTATTAGAGTTAAGAATCATTAAATTCTTGTATATAAAATTTTAGTGCTCTATTATGTATCCATGCTTTAATTATAAGGATTACAATAGGTAGGTTTCTATAGACACGAATTTTGTTTTGCATCCAAATTATTGAATTTATATTGGTATTTTTAAATTTGATTCTTTTAGATATATTGACATTATTTATATTATTTTCAATGATTTAATCAATATAATACATGAATACAAAAAATATGTGAAACATGTGTTTACATTATTGTTTCTCATGTTTACATACTGCTAATGCATAATAAGAGTATTAGATTTCTAGGATCAAAGAGATATTATGCAAACACCAAATCATGTAAAACCCCATTAATTGATTGAAAGCAAAGAGCTAACTAAATAGGAGAAAACAAGAAGATCCAGATCCACAAGATGTGAAAATCGGGATCAAGATCCACATGAAGTAAAAAGAACTGAGGTGTGAACTCAACAAGGACACCTAACTCAGACACCTAACTCAGACACCTAACTAGGCTTAAGTAAGCCAAGTGTAAAGCTAACAAGTGTACACCAACACCCCCCCTTAAGCATAGCTTAGGTGGGAATTAAAAAGATGGGTCCCGGCTACAAGGTCATTTTAGGTACCCATGCACAAAACTAAACTCTCTAAAATGGAGAAAGATAGAAAAGCCAGTGGAAAAAAACTATCCTCCAAAAAGAGAGAAAGTGAAAGATGTACAAGTGAAAGAAGAAGAAAGATAGAAGGACTCAAGACCCCCAACGAACTACTTCTATCACAAAAGTACAATAAGATTTTCTCATAGGAGAAAACAATAGGTCTTTGAGATCCCCCCATACTACATATCCTACTATAGTGAGGCTGAATGGTCGATTTTTTTTGCAGATGTACATCCAAGAATGTCGAACAAGGTTTCTTCCCTTAGTAGGAAGAAGTGAAACAACCTGAAGATGCAAGATATCTCCCCATTCCAGATAGGAATATAGAGGAAGATGTATGAATAATCCTGAACCAAGCTGAAACTGATCCAAGGATGATGGTGCCCATCTTGATGTCTTTGAAGTGTGCTCATGTGTTCCCATGTTGATGCCAAAGGATGTCATAATCAAATCAAGTGCATGCCTAATAGATGAAAATGATGAAAATATAGAACCATGTGAAGATAGATGTAGAGCATGAATATCCAAAGAGACCAATGGAGATGCAGCTTCATCGAAACTGTCATCAAATAGAAGATTGATGTCCTCAATGTGTGCTTCCAAGTCAGAAATACAAGAATCTACAAATAGACAAGAAATGTCAAGTAGGATTGTGTCCCAATCAACAATGCTAGGAAGACTAATGTGATCTTGATTCAAAAAAGTACTCGAAGCTTTTGAAGAAGTAACTCTAAAATCTGATGAAGAAATAGTAGAAGGTGGAACGATGACTTCCTCTATGTCAACATGACATTCTTCATGATGTGGGATATCATTTTTTTATCATTGCAGGATCATGTGGGAATGGAGAATCATTTGAGTCTCCATACATCTCCCAAAGTTTGATCCATAAAGCATGTGGACCCTCAATATCCATGATGACAATCAAAGTGTCATATGGTATATGTAAGCTGATTAATCCAACAATATGATCATTTTTATTATTAACCCATTTATCCTTCTAAAATTGATTACCAGGTTCAAGGATAAGTCTATAGAAATGGGGCAGAAGATTGTGATACCTAAGATGTTTTAGGATGCCTTCACACCAAGACTTATAGTTTCCCTTGTTTAAGTTGATTACAGAAGAATGAGTTATATATCCCATGATAAGAAATGTGTCAACAACTCCCTATGAAACTTTATTTCAGTTTGTTAATTATAAAATGTCATGCATAATCCCCTCAAAGAAAAATACAATAAAATGACACTTTATAAGTTGAGTGCAGGAATTTGTAATAAATCCCCCTTTATTTTTGACACTATCACCATGCATAAACAAATATTGTTCAAATTGCATTTACAGTTTTAGAAAATGCCTAAAAAAGAGGAGAAAATAATTACATGCAAACTAAATTCGCAGTGAAGAACCAGAGGCAGCCAGATCTGAGATGGGTGTAGGTGCAAATCATGCCTTCAGATCGATTCAAATCGTTTGGTGAAAATCTTCACAGAAAAAATCTGCTCCAAAGCACACCTGCAACAGAGGATTCATGGCTTCAAACAGAAAATCACGAGCCACTTTCTCTACATTTAAATCACAGCTTCTTTCTGATGGCTAAGCACAACCCCAAAGCAAATCAAACGGCCTCCAAGATTGCAAAGCAAGTCTTCAAATTGCAGATCGCTGAACTCAAAGAGATCTAAAGCCAAGTGAGATCTTGGCACCTAGAGGAAAAATGTGCATACAGAGGAAAATCGACCAAAGCAATCTTCTAACAACCTGGCTGATCCACTCTAAATTGGAAGGGCTTCAAGATCTTTATTGCTTGAGCCGCCTTCTGCACACCGATTTCTCAGCCTGACGCCTCCTTCACAGACAAAAATTCATGGCCTGAGTGACACAGGAAAATCCGCCTAGTTTGGGCCTCCATCATTGAAATGCATGATTGGTAGCATGCAAACAGTTGATCGGACTTACACAAAGACTGCCCTCGTGGGCCTCCAAACTCAAAATGTTGCCTCTACAATGCAGATCGCCCAACAAATGGGCATGGATGCACCTCAAAGATAGATCGCACCTACAAAATTTTAAGGAGAATCGACACTATCCACCAACATCACGCCTCCACAATTGAATCACATCTATGTGGGTCTATGATGGCTGAGCAATATGGATGGCCATGGGGTCGAGCTGATATGAATCTGTCTTTGATAAATGCAAAGATCTGTAGCGCCTACGTGTTGGAGTTGAGTAGCACAGTTAGCGCGGGCAAGTTCGGGACGCCGGGCTAAGATCTCTCCGAGATCCGTGAGCATCTCATTGTGGGTCGTCGCGGGGAGCCGCACCGGGTGCTCACAGAGGCTGCCACTAATGAAGGAGCAGACAAACCAGAGGCTGGTGGTGTCGCGGAAGAGGAACCAGCCAGATCTCGGTAGAGGGTCAGCAATAACCGTGAAAAATATAGAGATCAAACGCAACAAGCCTTTGTCCAAACTCAGGCGCAGTTTGTGAATGGCGAAATTTCCTTGCTGCGGCCTTCTCAATGACCAAACGCCTCCCTCAAAATTGTCTCCAATCTTGCGCAAATCTCAGAGGTATCGGCCTGCAAGGAGACCTATCAACCTCCAAATCCACCGTAGTAGGGGTGGGGTCGATCCAATTTGTTGAATTTAGATTTCTCACCCTACGGCTTACACAATCTCTCCTTGAAGCTCTGATACCATATTAGATTTCTAGGATCAAAGAGATACTATGCAAACATCAAACCATGTAAAACCCCATTAATTGATTGAAAGCAAAGAGCTAACCAAATAGGAGAAAACAAGAAGATCTAGATCCACAAGATGTGGAAATCAGGGTCAAGATCCACATGAAGTGAAAAGAACTGAGGTATGAACTCAACAAGGACACCTAACTCAGACACCTAACTAGGCTTAAGTAAGCCAGATGTAAAGCTAACAAGTGTACACCAACAAAGAGTTTAAGTGGTTGTTAAGGGTTTATGGACTAATGTAGATCTGAATGTTAAAGAGGGGCTTAATGTACAACCAATTCATCCCCCCTCTCAATTGTCTTGTGCATTCAACATAAAAATTAATTTGAAACATCATATTCAATTTACAATAAAAAAAGAAACTATGAAAGAAATCAGCAAAGCACATAACACATCGACACCATATTTTATATGTGGAAAACCCGAAAAACAAAAAAACCATCGTGAAAATTAGCTCACAATATCCTAAAAATCATTTAGATCAAAAAGATGCATATACTTTTCTATTTGTAGTTCTATAATGAACCTTGTTAGATCTGAAATCCCATCAACTTTAGAACATACAAAGACTTCTTCAACTACATTGACCTTTAGTTTTGCAAATTAGTTATTCCTTAATAAAACACATCAATGATAATTAAAAAAAGGTCTTACAAAATGCAAAATAAAAATATTTTTTTAAAAAAGAGATAGACTCACCTCATCAAAATAACCATCTTTCTTTAAGAAAAAGCGATATGTCTGGAATTGCCAGAACTCAACTCATCTTTTTTTAATCTGCCATGGAAAAAAGACATATGTGTGCAATTTCCAAGACTCACTCGTAGATAATCCTTGGAAATGTTGGAGCATTGTAATTTCTCTCATCTCTATGATCACAATCATTAAATGGGAAAGGAAAATTTAAATGAGGGAAACAAGATAAGGATAAGAAAGTGAATTGTTAAGTTTTAGAATGATATTGTAATTCCTAAATATCTCTATATATTGAGGCATTTGCAATGATTTTAGCATCAAGATATTTTAGTTGATCAAAGCATCTAGCTGTAAGGATGATCAGTGATCATGAGGAGCACTAATTGAATGTTATAGCATTTTGAGTATATGTAATGATGTAATGGTTGGATTAATGTACAAGTTGTGGAAGAGCGTGTTGAGTATATTTAATTTTTAATATTTTGTGATTATACTATGTTGTCTCTCCATCCACCACCAAGTGGTCTTAGAGAAAGTTTGCTGCCATAGATTAGAAAGGGTCACTGGGAGATTGCAGAGATCCATTATTAAAGGATTGTGACGTGCAAAGGATAATTGTTGTTTATTTGAATGGTCGATTGTAGAATAACCATGCCATTATTTAATAGATGTGATCATAGTTTGTAAAGGAGTCATGATCATACCCATTGCAAGCTTAGAGATCATGTGGTTTTTTTTTCAAAGAGGGATCATAGTTTTTGAAAGGTCATAGCCACTAAAAGGAGAAAGAGCTATTCACTAATGAAAGAATCAGTATACACCTGCAAGTTTGAAGGAGGTTTGTTTAAGACACCAAGAATAACATATCATTGTCATCACTGCCTAGAAACCATTGAAGTCACATCCTTTAGAAAAGCTTTCCAATCTAAATAAGAGAGATCACCATAAGTTAGTTGCCCTAGCAGTAGTTGAAATCATAGAAGAAATCATAGGTTTTTTAAGGAAAAGGGAAACATAGTCAATGAAGGAGGAGCCACAGATAGATCGATGTTTTGGTATTCAGGAAAAGCCATTGTTTGTACAGATCACTGAGATTAAAGCTTGGAGGAAGGAATTTGACTTGCCAAAATAAAAAAGGTGAGTTATTTTCCTTATATATTGTTGAGTTAGTAGCCATCATAAAAGATAAAAGGATTCTAAGCCACAACTGTTATAGTCTGAGTAGTTTCTATTCAAGTAATTATTGTTCAAAGAAAGTGTCACCAAAAAGTGTAGCCTTTGACACTTTTCACTCATTTGGACCCTTGCCTATGGATTTTGGACCTTTTTCAGCCTCTTTTTACCCGTTTTTCAAGCCTTGTGCCAAGGTGTTGTAAGGTGTTGTAAAACATTTTCACACTTTCCTAGGCTTGTCATCACTAAATCAACCCTTTCTTATGCTATAATGACCCCTTAATACACACATGCCTAATTTTAGTTCATTTCGAAAGACAATCCCGACAAACAATAATAATCACACTTTAATCCCCGACAAGAAATGAAAATTGCACAAGTGGAGTAGGTCACCACCTTGGGTGACTTAGTCCCATGGGGCATAAAAAGTAAAATAAACTTAAAATTCTTTTGGGATTTTGTCTCCTAAACCCTAAGGTTGACTTGTATGGTGCTATTTTCAAGAAATCAGGGTAGAACTTGTATAAATAAGGGTTTTTTCTCTCATTCTAATCCTAATTCATTTTAACAACATCATTCATATTCTCAAGCAAGCTAGGGTTTCTACGTACTAAGTCATCAAGACATCTCTCCAAGGCATTCAAGGGTTGAATCCTCCATTGCTCCAACTCAAGATCTATCATCATAGCAAGGTAAAATCCATCACTCCATTGTTTCATGCTTCATTGCATTTTTATATTCATTTGGTTTAATTACTCAAAAGGGGTTTGACCAAGGCAAACCCCCATACTCTAACAATCAACATTTTTTCTTTCTTCTTTGTGTGTGTTTGAATTTTTTGGTATTTTGGAAGCTTGGAAATCATTGAAGAGTGGATTGGAAGCTTGTTGAAGACACCTCCTTTTGGGTTGGGGATAAAAATCCATTAAAATTATCTTATAGGCCGAGAATCAAAGTTTTAGATCTGAACACATGGAAAAGTAGAAAGTGTAGACTAAGACCTCTAGATTCCACTTTCAGATTCTCAAAAGGCTGAAAGGGACTAGGTCACCATTAGTGGCTACCTAGTCCCACCATACATGCATTTCTGAGTTTTCTATGGATCTTACCTTTTTGGCAGAAACGGGTTTTGATAGATTTTCACAGAAAGACAACTAGGTTGCCCTGAATGGCGTAAATGTCCCAATGGACCCCTAAATCAGATTCTTCAAGTTTCTAGATCATCATGCCACCCCTCTTCATCCTCAAGGTGTACCCCTTCATTTTTGTTCATTTCTGTAACTGTTTGGTTATGTTTCCTAGGTTATTTTGCATATCTCAATGTGTTTTGCAACATAGTTGCATTTCCTAGTTTTACATTACTAGTTAGTTTATGTTTCCATTTCAAGAATTTAGGGAATTCCACACACATCACTTTAATCCCCTAACCCATTTGAATGAAATCACCATCAAACCTTTAGTGTGAAAGAGAGTCATTCTTCCAACCTTAGCTTCTAGGTGAAAAAACCTATAAGCTCATTGGGGAATCCTATTTCCCTAAATTGCATCATTTTTGGTGGTTCAGAAAGAAGCTCCCATTAATAGATAGTTGCAATCAAAGAAAACTTTGTTGCCATTATCTAGTCACTAAAAAAGAGATCATAGTATTCTTGGAGAGAAGTCATTGTTTGAAACTTGCACACCATGGTTTGGAAGATTCTGTTACAATAAAGAGGTCATTTTTTTAACATAAACTATTAAAAAGAAGCTGCCAACATTGCAAGCAAGGGTTCACATGTATTAAATAAAAGAGTGCTAAGACAAAGATCAAGGAGTTGAAGGGAATTTTTCACAAGGTAAATAATGAATCATATAGTAACCAAGTTTATAAAGAGTCAACAAGTTTAAGCCACGCCATTTTAAGAAGTTGCAGTTGTTGAGGTTCATGTTTGGTTGAAAAGATCGTAGGCACACAAGTTGCCAAAGAAAATAAGAAAATGGTAGCAAAATCATTGTCTAGTGCATAAGGTAAGTTTAAATAAGTTATTCTAATGGGAAAAGTTGATAATAGAGTAAAGAAGGAAAGAAATATGTTGGAGGAAGAATTGTTAAAGAATAAGAAATTTAATTCAGAATTGATAAAATATTTATATAAGGTTTCAATAAAAAAAATTTCAAAGTTGATTAAAATTTATGGTCTTGCAATTGAAGTGGACAAACTTAAAGACAAAAATGATGAACTAGAAGAAATATTAAAGATATTTGATGAAATGAAAGAAAATATAAAGAGTTTAGAAGAGGAAAATATTTTATAGAAGAATAAAATATTAAAATTGAAAGAAGAGAATGAATGTTTAAGTTTGAAACCATCAATTTATGATGTTTCATGTGACACAAAATATTTGTGTTGTTCCATTGATAAATCACATGGTTTGTGATATAGAGGTTTGATGTTCTTGTAAATCATCAAGAAGAATGGAAGGCTACATATAGTGAGTTTGAGGGAAGAGTACTTCTTTATTGGAGTTAAAAGATTTAAAAATCAATGGTTTAAAAGACTATTGTGGTAGTTGAAGAGAGTTGTTAAGAAAATATTTGAAGGTCTTAGAGATGGTTTGAAGCTATCATGCAAGAGAAGGATTTGAGTGAGTCTAAATACTTGGTTGCAATCACCAAAGAAAGAATAAAAAAAGAAGGATAATTTTCGAAGAGAAAATTTAGAAATGGTAAATGGAAAATCATATGTGGTAGAAATTAAAGAGAATTGTTGGAGTATTGTAACTTATCCCACGTGTTATGATCACAATCATTAAATGAGAGGAAAAATTAAATGAGTGAAACAAGATAAGGATAAAAAGGTGAAAAGTGTTAAATATTTTGTAAGTCAGCCTAAGTTTTAGAATGATATTTTAATTTCTAAAGACCTCTCTATATTGAGGAATTTTTAATGGTCCTAGCACTAGGGTGTTTTAGTTGATCAAAGCATCAAGTTGTAAGGATAATCAAGTGATCATGAGGAAAGTGAGTTGATTGTTGTAGAATTTTCAATATATATAATGTTGCAATTGATGGATTAATGTATGTTGTGCAACAACACATTGAATATATTCATGTGTTAATATTTTTGTTTATATTATATTGTATCTCCATCCACCACCAACTGTAGAGATACAAGAACCATAAAATTTTAAATTTATTTGTTCAATGTTCATTCACTTTGGTAGACTTTCCCAAGTACAAAAATCTTAAAGATGTATGTATCATGTCCAAAGCTGCAACTTTGAGTTATAATTCAGATTCACCTTCTAAAGACATAGCCCTTTGATTTGGGAGTTTTTCTATAAATTAGATTTATAATTGTAGAATTATAAGTGACTACTTATTAAGTAATAGGCTATAGCCTTCAATTAAATTAGAAATAGCATTTAATTAAATTAGATTGTTGTATGTGGTAGTTTATTATGATAATAATAATTGAGTGAGATGTGCTTCGTATTATTCCCTATCTATAAAGGCAATAGACTTATATTTGCATCTAAATAAGAGGGTATTAGTGTTTTCTTGAAATGTGAGCTAGCTAGAGAAAATATGGTCTTTAGTCAATGTTTAGTTTTTATGTTTTTCATTACATGAAAATTAATAATTTATTTGATTTCTAATTGGCCCAAGACTACTTTTTGGGGTTTTTCTATTCCTACAAAATAAATTTGAAAACTTGTCCAATAAAAAGGAAGACAAGAAAACTATTAAGCACATCTTTCTAATGTTATGACATTTTTTTTGTAGAGAGGGCACATGAACCTTCAACTAGCTTCATTACATTCTACAAAGAGGTTCACATTTCCTATCTATGCTTCCAAATTTTCATTCATGCATGTTAGGTTATTTACATTGATAACAAGAAAAACAACTCTTTTCATGGTTAGTTCTACATAAAGCTCCATTAGGGTTTTTTTTGCAAAATTTTGCTAAGGCATCTTGGTTTTTTTTCAAAAGGGAGGTCTATAGATGATTTTTCATATATAATCTATTATGTCTATTTTCTTGATAGTTTCCTTGAAGGGTCATGATGTCTTTTAATCTTGTTTAATACCCTATTATCCAGGGTACAACTGGGTGTTTGGTTCTTGTGTTCATCTTGCAAGGATGGGATCTCCATCTTTGCAACTAGACACAATCTATCTACCATGTTGGATTTAGAGGCTTCATTTATTGATTCATGGAGGAAATGATTATGGTTCTCAAAGTAGTTACCCTCTGCACTAGTGCTTTAGATATCAACTCACCCTCAATGGGGAAAGTCTTGGAGAAGTTATTTGGGCATGGGAAACAATATAAGCTTATGGAATTTGGAAAGGATTCAAAGCATATCTCCTTATAATGCAAAAAAGAAGATCAAACTTTTCTCATTGAAACTTACCTTTTTGTTGTTTAAACTGACTTATTTTGCTTGGTATTATGCACTATTTGGCCATTTAGTCTACAGTCTATATCCATAAGTAAGAATTATTTTTTCTATAGTATATATAGATACGCATTATCAAAGACCACACTCCAGTCCCTTAATCTTGGATCTACGTGGTCTTTTAATTAAGGATCTATAACTATGATTAAGATATATTTTCTTCCTTCTATATATATATAGACCTTGCCAAAAACCATGGTTTGGTATTTTTGTTTGTGATTTATATATATATAAGTTAGAAACACTTGTTCCTTGCATATACACTCCTTGACAAAGGCCAATGTTTGGTCTATTGTTCTAGGATATCTATAATTGGATTATGGATTCATTGTCAAAAACTCTTGGTGTTTTTGTCCATGAAATATAAGTTCATGAAAAATATGCATTCTTTCTTATAGATATATACACACCTTAGTGGTGTAAACCAAGTCACTTCTCATTAACATTTTGTAGATAATAGTGTTCCTCTAGGAAAATAGAATTAGAGAAAGTTGTAGTAGGTCGATAATTCTTCTTGATCATAGATGTAGAGTTGTGAATTTAAATGCTATTTTTTATATTATGGATATTTCACTTAGGATATATGTAAAATATGACTAAAATAGAAATAGAGAATAGAAAATTATAAATTATTTAAGAATTATACTTATATTTAGATGTTACTTTCTATCTAAAGGAATTCATCCAAAAAAAACCCAAACTAATTTTCACAAGTTTCAATTCACTTTCTTCTCAAAATGCCACGAAGTTATTTCCACTCAATGTTATCCTTTCTATTGTAAAAGGAGTATTTATAGATGTATTTTCTTTATATAAAATTACATAATGGTAATCAAACAGTAGCATTTATTTAATGTCTTATTATGTAATGAAGAATACTTGGCTAATCTCTTTACAAAAAAACACATCTAGTGGCAGGAAGAGATATACACATGTAAACAATTTATGTTCAAAAATTGATGCTTATAAATTATGTGAAGAGGAAACTATATCCTCAAAGACATGGGAAGAATCTTTCCTTCGATAGTTGCACATGATCATGGCTTTAACGATACCCTTTTGACGCTCCCTAGCTAAAGGAAGGAACCCAATATTTATCTTCTCTTAAGAGAATACAAAATAGACTCTTTACATTCTTAGAACCATTTGAATGCATCACAAGTAGGGTGCAAAGGCTAAGAATCATAATCCATAGTACATTTTCAATATACAAGCTCTCTTTGTATCTTTCTTCTATGCTTATCACTTATTAGTAATTGCATATCTTTGTTTCGTTTGTTGTTTATATTTTATTTTTCTTTGTTTTTTTGAGGTTTTATTACTAATCATATCTACAAAGTAATTTTTTCTTTCCCATTTATTTGATTATTGAATTTTCTATCAGTTTACCATTCGGGTTATCTTTTTGCTGACATGATTATAGTTTGTTTCTATGCATTTCTTAATTTTTTTCTAATTTCTATTTTGATTTGTTATTTTAATTTTCTTATATTAAAGGATCATATTCTTGATATTTGGTTATAGGTTCTTGTCTTTCTTTTATTATCAAGATGATATTGTCGTATGGTTGTGTTAGTTGTCACAATTTAGACTGTATCTATGTTAAAAAATTGTAATATATTTATGTTTTCATTGCATTTGGGGATAGTTTACATTATTTTTAATAAATTTCATGTTTTGTTTTAAATTTTTTATTCATGATTTTAGTTGTATTTATACATATTTGAGATTTTCCTTGTAATAGTATATTTGTGTTTGTTTTTTCAATTTTGTTTATACAATCTTTGAATTAATATATAAATAACGTATTGTGCACTTTTAACAATGTTATTGATCTCTAGACATTTAATATTTGAATCCACATTTAAGAGATATAGTATAATTCTATTTGAATTATTATATTTCTCTGTGTATTTAGAATGGTTGCTTAATAATTCTAGAGTTTTTTCACTATCTAAATGTGGTAGGTTTGACTATGCCTTATTTTTTTGGAAAAACTACACAAATTAAAAATCCATATTGAATTGTTGATCCTCTAACATCTATAACATTAAAAATAGTCATTATATACATTTTATCTTATTATCTTATGTCTAATTATTCTATGTATATTGAAATGGCAATCATATACATTATGTTTCATGTCTAATTTTCTTTATGCATAATGAGAATGACAATTCAATATCTTCATCTTGGAAGTCATAGATAAGAGACTGCAAGATGTTAAGAATGTAAACTCGAAACTAGAAATTGTCAAAACAAAATATCATCAAATGTTTAGGGTGCTTTGGAATTTGTGTGATCTCTAACATAATAATCCCTTTTATATAGCAATTTATTACGTTAGAGCCCCTAAGGTGTTAGAAGATGGTTGTAACTTTTATAATGTGGTATCATTTTATGAGTGCCAATCAAGTAAATGAAAAAAAATCATATTAAAGTTTAGCATAATCACATTATGTTCATGATTGCTACACAATAGTTGTGCAATCACTATTTCATTTAAATTTTACTTTCATCATTGTTTACAAAAAGAATTTGTAGGCCCCCCATGTTTCACCTTTTTAAAGATAGCAATTATTCTTTTAAGGTTATTCTCTTCTTTGAATTTTGTTTCTTAAAGATATTTGATTATTCATTTCTTCTCATCCTTTCTTAAAGATTATTCTTATTCTTATATCCACAAACAATTAAGCAGCAACCAAATCGGCACTAGAGTAGATTGGTCTCAATTCATACAAAGAGAAATTTAAGTAAATGATAGAGTTTAGTACAAAATAGGTACGCATAGCCATTTAAAATTTATCAATGTATAAAATGAGTAAACGCTATGGTACTTTGATATGTCTCCTATTACAAAAAATCAACACCCAAAAAAAACAAATGCCCAATCTCATAAGAAAATGGGGCCTATGGCTCTAATACCATGTCAAGAATTTTAAATCCAAAAAATAAAACAAGACACAGAGCTACTGCTCTGATTTCCAACTAAACTGGAAATATCCAAAACTCTAAAATGTGGAATAACAATCAAGAGGAGACGTGCAATATTTTCCTTCTTCTATTAACTGAGTTGGAAATGACAATACATAAAACATGAAACTTCAAACAAACTGTAAAGTACCTATTACAAAATTTATGGGAGCTATCAACTGCTCAACCAATTCATAAACAGTTAAGATTTGTTTAGAGCTCACTATCAAAACTCGACTGGAACTATCTGTTGTTCCTGGAAAACACCGAGTGATTAGGAGTGGTTTCTGCTCACTGCAAACACTCTACAAAATGTAATAAGAACATTCCCTATTGCTGCTGCAACTTTTCTTTTGCTGCAAATCATTTGCTTCTGCAAAAACTAACTTCTTCCAAATTTTTCAACTGACAGAATAAATCAACAATGTCCAATCTGCTCCTTAGGTGCACAAAACTATCAATTCTCAAAGGCTTCAGGAATATGTCTACTAGCTGTTGCTCGAGTTGCAAAACTCCATTTTAATTTCACCATCTTCAACCAATTCATGAATGAAATGATACCTGATTTCAATGTGATTGCTTCTTCCATGAAACACAAGATTTTTCGTCAAGGCTATCAATGAAACATTGTCACAAAAGATCATTGTTCCATCCTTTTGTTCTTCTCTCAAATCTACTAAGATTCTTCTCAGCCAAATAGCCTAACATGCTGCTACATTTGCTGTTATATACTTAGCTTCATCTGTTGATAGGGAAACAATAGGGTGCTTCTTTGAAGCCCATGATAAAGCACCCGAACCCAAATGAAATACATAGCCTGAAGTGCTTTTCCTGTCATCCAAACTTCTTGCCCAATCACTGTTAGTGTAACCAACTAGCCCATACTCTTTTTTTGTTGTGTACAACATGCCATATTCTTTGGTACAATTCACATACCTTAGGATTCTCTTACCCACTTGCCAATGAGTGTCTCTTGGAGTCTTCATAAATCTGGAAATCATACACACTCCATGCATTATATCCAGCCTAGTTGTTGTCAAATACATCAAGCATCCAACCAAGCTTTTATACATGGTCGGATCCACATTGTTGCTACAATCTTCCTTTCTCAACTTTAGACCTATGGTTTTTGGTGTTGGGGAAGGCTTGCTTTCAAGCATCCTAAACCTCTTCAAGATCTCATTTTCATATTTTTCTTGAGAGATAAAAATACAGTCATGCATTTGTTTTACTTCTATGCCTAGAAAATAACTCAAGAGACCTAAATCTATCATTTCAAATTCTCTTTTCATGGCCTTTTTAAAATCAGCAATGAGGAAATCATCATCCCCAGTAAAAAAAGGATCATTTACATACAAAAAAACAATCAAAATATTACAATTTGTTGCCTTGATGTAAAGAGTGGGCTAACCATCGCTTTTGCTAAATCCATTGCTCATCAAATATGAGTCAATCCTATTGTACCATGCCTGTGGAGCTTGCATCAGACCATAAAGAGCCTTCTTCAGCCTATACACCTTGTGTTCTTCACCTGGAACTTCATATCTAAAAGAGTGCTCCACATAAACTTCTTCTTTCAACATTCCATTTAAGAAGGCGGACTTCACGTCCATTTGAAATACCTTCCATTTGTGCTGGGCTGCAATTGCTATGGCTGTCCACACAGTTTCCAACCTTGCAACAGGGGCATATGTCTCATCATAATCTCTCCCAAACTTTTGTTTGTACCTCTTGACAACTAATCTTACCTTGTGCCGATTTATTCTTCCTTTGGCATTGTTGTTGGTCTTGTAGACCCATTTTACTCCAATAACTTGCTTGTTTGGAGGAAAATCAGTTAACTCCCATGTGTTGTTCCTTTCTATTGCATCTATCTCCTCATCCATGGCCTCACACCATTTATCCTCTTTCATAGCTTCTTCAAAATAAATCAGATCACTATGAGAAAATAATGCAAAATTCATGTTCTCATCAAATTCTTCATCATACCTTTCATCTTGGTAGATCTCCTTTAGACTCTTGGTCTTTCTTAGCATTAAGGAGGTGAGAGTAGGGTTTGAACTCTCACTATTGTTGTTGTTTTGTTGAACAGGCTAGGTTTAGAGCGATCGGGAGCGATCAGGAACTATTTTTGGGACTCATTCTCTAGTTGTATGTGGCTGCTTTCCTTTCTGTCTATTTGGATCAAGAACTATTATGACCAATTAGGAACAATTTCTGAAAGTTTTAGTAGCTCATACGAAGATGTCAGGAGCAACTGCTGGCTCCACCAAATCATCATTTTGTACTTCCTCTTCCTTTTCTTCAACGACAGGAATATTTAGGAGCGATTTGGAGCGATCAGGAGCGATTTTCCCATCCCATGATTGATCTTCTAAGAAATTCACATCTCTGTTGATAACAAATTTCTTGCTAACTAGGTTATATAGCTTGCAGGCTTTTGACTTTGAACAGTAACCCATGAAAATTCACTTCTCTCCCTTTTCATCCAATTTTTTCCTCTTTTCCTTAGGCACGTGTGCATAAGCCACACAACCAAACACTCTTAAGTGCTCAACCGTCCATCTACACTTTGTCCATGCCTCTTGAGGTATCTTGCATTGGACTACCTTTGTTGGACTTTTATTAATCAAATAAAAAGTTGTTGCTACAACCTCTCCCCAATATTCAGTTGGGAGTCCCTTTTCTTTCATCATGCTTCTTGCCATCTCCACGATGGTCCTATTTTTCTTTTTAGCCACTCCATTTCTCTGTGAAGCATAACTGGTTGTAAGCTCCTTCTTGATGCCATTTTCCCTACAAAAATTCACAAATTGATTGGAGGTATACTCTCCTCCATGATCTGACCTTAGAACCTTAATGAAGTGTGTGCTCTCCATTTCAGCCTGGGTTTTAAACAATAAAAACTTATCAAATGCATCAGGCTTATGCTGCAAAAATTAGACCCATGTCTTATGGCTGAAATCATCAATAAAGGTCATAAAAAATCTGATATTACTAATAGACGTGATTTGCATAGGGCCTACCAAATCCATGTGCACCAAATCCAATGGTGCTCTTGCCCTTGTAGAGTTTCCCGATTGAAAGGGTTGCCTTTATTGCTTGCCAAAAATGCAAGCCTCACATCTAACATTAGGCTGTACTATACTTGGAAAACCATCAATCATTTTTCTCTTGGACAAAAGAAATCAAACCAACATAGCCTAAATGTCCATACCTAAGATGCCATAGCTCAGAGGGGTCTTCAATGGTGCTCTTGAGGGCTGCATGTTGTACTACTGTATATTTTCCATCCATGAGAGGTGCAGCAATGGACTGAGATGAGAAACATGTCTCAATCTTCAACGGAAAAATATGGTTCTTTGTCATTGCAACTGCTGCAAACACCTTCGTCCTCTCATTCTTGTCATAGATGACACATTGGCCCATCTCCATCAACACTTTGTATCCATTTTGGATCATTTGTCCAACAATCATGAGGTTATGCTTTAACCCCGGTGCAAATAACACATTTTGAACCTCCTTCTCACCTTGCTTGGTGCAGATCATGATAGATCCTTTTCCCTTCACGGGAACTACTCCATTGTTCCCCATTCTAATTTAAGAATTAACATTTTTATCAATGAAAGAAAATAAACTTTCATTACCACTCATGTGGTTGCTACAATCATTGTCCAAATACTAGACTTCGGGGCTACCTTCTTCATGAACGTTGCACGTGATGAAGGTTGTGGACTGATTTCCTTTAGCTACATTTGAATCAGCCACATTAGCATTTTTTTTCTTTTGATTACCATGCTTTTTCCAGCACTCACTAGCATAATGTCCAAAATTGTGAGAGTAATAGCACTCCATGTTGCTCTTGTCACTTCTCCCATTCAAACTATTGTTCTTCATGCCGCTTTGGGAGTTGTTTTGAGAGCTTCTCATTCCTTCTTGGCTGCTTTCTCATCTTGAGCTTTCTCCAACAACATTTCCTTGACCGGATCTTCCTCTACCTCTTTGGGAGCCATTTCTACTTCTCCCCCTACCTCTTACATTTGATTGAGCTTTGAAATCTTTTTCTTGGGAAGAAGTAGTAGACCTTTTTTGGTCCTACACATGGGTATGGAGAGAACCCATTAATTCATCCACTTTCAAAGTAGAAAGGTCCTTCACCTCTTCAATAACAATGACAAGTGGATCATACCTCGTGGGTAGACATCTAAGGAGTTTTTCAACAATCTTCTGCTCCTCTATCACATCTCCATTTTCTCTTAGCTAGTTTAACAAACCTGAGAATCTTGTTTGAATGTCTGCAATAGACTCACTTTCCTTCATTTCAATAACTTCAAAGTCTCTTTGAAGTAACTGGAGCTTCACACCTCTGACTTTATTAGTCCCTTTGTAACTGGTCTGAAGGATTTCCCAAGCTTCTTTTGCATACTCAGCTACTGCTATTCTGGGAGAAATGGCCTAAGTCAAGGCTACTTCAATCAAACTCAAAGCTTTTGCATCCTTCTTTCGCTTCTCCTTCAACAAGGTCTTCTGGTTATTTGTGAGAGCTGCAAATGTAGTTGGGTCAGTGATATCCACAAACCCATTTATGAGAAAACCCCATAGATCATTGGCCACCATGATGGTCTTCATCTTCTTGGCCCAAACATCATAGTTCTGTCCATTAAACGAAAGTGGTTGCTGCCAACTCTTTGCTTCATCTCCAGCCATGTCTCCTATTACAAAAAATCAACACCTAGAAAAAACAAATGCCCAAACTCACAAGGAAATGGAGCCTATGGCTCTGATACCATGTCAAGAATTTTAAATCCAAAAAATAAAACAAGACATAGAGTTGCTGCTCTGATTTCCAGCTAAACTAGAAATACCCAAAACTCGAAAATGCGGAATAAGAAACAAGAGGAGACATGCAATATTTTCCTTCTTCTATTAACTAAGCTGGAAATGAAAATACATAAAACATGAAACTTCAAACAAACTTTAAACTACCTATTACAAAATTTCTAGGAGCTATCAACTGCTCAACCAGTTCATAAACAATCAGGAGTTGTTTATAGCTCACTATCAAAACTCGACTAGAACTATTTATTGTTCTTCGAAAACACTGTGCAATTGGGAGTGGTTTTTGTTCACTACAAACACTCTAAAAAATGTTCTAAGAACATTCCCTACTGCTGCTGCAACTTTTCTTTTGCTGCAAATCACTTGCTTCTGCAAAAACTGACTTCTTCCAATTTTTTCAACTCATAGTATTGCCTTCATTCCTTTTGTCTTTCTCAAAATATTCCCTCTAAAATTTGAAATTACCTACCAACATTAAATGCCAAATTCAGAATCATCTACCTCATTCAATTCTGAGCAGTCAGGAGCTACAAGGATGAAGATCCCCAAACTGGCAAAGAGAAAATAACTTATGTTAGCTAGGTGGAGCAACAATAGGAGGCTTAGGGTCAAACAATAAATTCCAACAAGTTGTCATGTTACACAACAGTCTGTGGTGATTTATATGGATCCTAAAATTGATGATATTTCCATAACTATTTCTTGTTTCCACATAGTCAAAATTGTTGGTCTTATTTACCCGATGGTTTCGAAATCAATAGTTGTGGTTTAATATCGTCCAAGGAATCCATGACTATCGGCTACCAACAACTTCATCGTGATCCAAGGAGTAGTAAGTGAAATGAATAATCACATATTTTTGGTGTTCTAATTTCCTCAACAAAGTTTCCAGTGTGCAAGAAAGTCTTTCAAGCAACTCTTTATAGGCATGTATACTACAAATAAAAGGTTTAAGACCTTAAAAAATAGTTTTTATGCATCTAGTGCAAGGAAAAATAATGAGGTTACAATGACAATTCTTTGGATGACAATGATTTTAGATGTAAAATTTAAGTTTACTCTATTCGAGGTTGGAAAAATGATGGAATAAGATGATTTTTTTATTTTTTTCGAAAGTCCGCACAAATGTAGAGATATTAGTTTATGAATTCTATTTTTATTTTTCCAAAGTCCACAAAAATATAGAGATATTAGTTTCTTGTATCCTAGTGTTTATATTATTTTCTCACCTCAAAATACATGGCCATTCCCTTTTATCATGGGAGAGTTACCTTTTCTATTGTTAAAATTAAAGGAAACCTATAATGTATAGTTAGGAAGGTTTCAAAGATCTTCTATAAAAATATTTTTATCTAATTTTTTTATGAAACATATAACTTAGGTCTTGAGGTTTTAGGTTAGGATGCATTCGCTAATGGGTGAATGGGTCCTCTTTAAGTTCATAAATTCAAATTTAAATATATTTTTAGCGGCATTTCAAGTGCTCAAATTGAAATTCTAAGTGTTGGCTTTCAAGATTTAATAAACAGGAAATTAGAAAGGAAACCTATAAAATTAGGCCTTTCAATAATTTTTCACTAGACAAGAGAGATTCACATGAGATCACAAGGATTTAAATTCAAAAGCAAGTAGAAATCAATCAAACATTAAAATTTGAAGCCTTGGAGCAACATTCTATTTGTCTTTTGGCAGGTCTTCAAACTCATTTTTCCAATTGTCAAAGATTTATGATAGATGCCTATGGAGGATCGTGATGGATTCTAGGTTTTGGGAGATGCACCAAACCATTCAACCAAGTATAATGAATTTTTTCCTATTGGTTTCAACCACCGAAGCCAAGATCACAACCTACAAATAAATCTTCATGGATGAGAGAAGCACTATGCTATTTCACTAGAGATGAAAATATATTAAGATGAAATGATAAATTAGATAGTATACAATCCTTTTAAAGGCATGCAATATATGATGGGTGAACAACTACCCAATAAAGGAAAAAAAACATACGTGATTAATCCTAAGTGAAAACTTAATACTACACTAACACCCCCTCTTAAGTGCAAGTTTAAGGAGATTATTATGCAAAAAGAAGATGCAATATGGGTCATGGCTACACAACCATGTTAGGTACCCATTTACAACTACTATGCAATGAAATCTCTCACAACTAGAGAAAAGGAGAAAACCTTGTGGGAAAAAACCCCTCTCCAAAAGAGAGAAAAGAAAAACAAGATGAATGGACGAAGGACTCAATAACACCCCCTAAGGACAACATAAATCATGTATATACAATCAATAACCACCCCATAAGAGGGAAAGAGAGAGACTATATAAACCCCCACAATGTGTAATTTCCTGCAAAAATGGTAAGTGCTTGAAGACAAAACATGATCCAATGTTGACAAACAACTTGTCTCCCTTTTGGAAGAAATAAAACAAAGTACAAATATAGGTATGCTTCCCATTTTGGATAGGAATTAGCAAGTAAAATCCAAATATAGGATGATAATGTCTTTG